>CM069867.1:54841444-55168944 GCA_036172795.1 Pelodytes ibericus
GACTTTATTATCTTATCCGATACAATTAAAGGTTACGTTTTATATCTATTTTAATTTTTTCTAAGACTTCACATGTCTTTATTTTTGGGTTACCCCCACTTGAGGTCTCCTCTCTTACGAAGGATTCACACTATTTGTGTTAAAGCTTTAGATTTATTTCTAATCCTGCACTAGTTTATCTTACACCTCAGATTGCATATGAATTTCCAATCCATGCGAAACCCCTTGAATAAACTAGCTTCTACTACTTCCACTGATCATTTCAGTAGATTACGGAAATGTTATCAGGAGCGATTGCCAACATCTCCTATAATATCTAAGAAAAAAAGTCTCCTCACCACAGAAATCCAGCCTGCTGGCAAAGAATTTGTAAAAATAGCTCACTGCTGTTTGCTTCAGGTGCACAAACCACCACTGACAAAACAAGTAGAAGAAATGAAGTTGGCACTTGTTATTAAGCGTTCTTCATCACGAAATGTGTAAAGTCGCCTTTTCCTACACCCTTCCATGTGTGTTTCGCATTTCTGGATGTGATTTTCCAATAAATTTTCACAATTTTGCATCATACCTGTGTCTTCGGTGTGCCAACTTCATTTCTTCTACTTATCTCCTATAATACCCTGCCCACTAAGATGCTGGTAGGGTAGTAAAGGAGTTGCAGTCAAACAACAGCAAGTGGGCCGCAGTATAACATGTCTGCTCTAGGACAAAGACCAGCAGAACTGGAGATTTCTCAACATTCCAATAAACAATGCTTATTTAATAGAAGCAAAATGTTATTTAAAAAAAATATTTGCTCATAAACAATATATGTTTCAAATTTTAAAATTCTGCTGATTTTTTTTTTTTCAAAATCTAAACAGCATACAAATCAAACCTGGTATATGAACTTGGCTTTTATTTTTCAGGTGTGCTCCACGCAGGAAGCCGTATAGAGACACTTTCCGGTCACACTTTGGATCCAATCTTATATCTTCTGGATTGGTGAGATCTTCCATTCTAAGCAGGTTAAAAAGAAATCTAAGACGGTTGACCGTAGCAAAAGCATAAATTTAATTTGGAAAAAAAAAGCAAAAAACATTATTTAAAGTGGAATTTAGCCTTTTTGAACTTATTTAATAAATTAAAAATAAAGGAAGTTTTTTTTTTTTTAATGGCTGCTTGAATCTAAACATTTCACGGCCATTCATGCTAAGCTACGATCCAAAAACTGAAAGATAGTCCCTCGCACCTCCTCTAGCATGGACAGGGTCGGCAAAAGGTTCAGTGATGAACCCTGGCACCATGAACAATATATATAGAGTGTGACAAAAAAAGTCCATCTAGGTTGAAAATGGTCTATAAAAGTGACTTTGAATGATTATGCATTTGATAGTTTTCGCAATATTGGCGAATCACTGCTTTGTATATCCTGCGTGATACAAAGTATGAATAGGTTTTCCTTCCGAATACAATAAAGTGTGTCCTGAGGGAAGGGTAGAGATTATTTGAGGATGGCGTAGAACATCCTACCAGAGGGAAGGGGTTAAATGAATGGTGCTCATTTTATTGATCGCTGAAGGATGAAGTGCTAAATATACCTGCGAGGAACTGAAGCATTGACCCTGAGGTTTGAACAGGTAGTGTACACTCAAACACATTCTTTTGATTGGTTGCAGCACTTTCTGAGCAATATTACGGTAAATAGCAATTTTTTTGATCTCATAACGGTGACATTAAGTTGCAAAAAGAATGGCAAAAGTGGGCAGCAAGTATAGAGTTGAATTTACTGCATTTGTAACTATTTAATTGCCAAAACATGTCACACGGGGTCTTCCTGCTCTCATACATGTGGCACCATACTTCCAATAATATCCATAAAACCTTTCCTCACCTGTCTGCCAGGACGTAGGGATGAGACGTCTGCCAGACCAGAGGCCGGAATTTCATGACAGAAATAAACCTTCCCAGATTGCGTATTTCCTGTTTCTGGTATTCTGCATATACCATGCCGGACAGGTAAAATAGTTTGGCTCCCTGCAGAACACGTACACAAAAACCACAACATTATTTTGACCTTTCCACCACATCTCCTCGTCGGAGGCATTAAGCACACAGCCATGGGCAATCTCAGACTTGGCAGAGCCTTTGCCCTTACTGAGGGATCTGATAATGAAAGTTAATGACTTCTAGCCAGTCCGTGTATGTAAAGCGGAAATACAGCCTCACCTGATAGACTTCAGTCCAAAACCGGTGCTTCAGTCTCTTTTTGACCTTGCGAAGTTGCTTGTTGTTCTTGAAGGAGTCCAAATGGGTGAGGACACCCATGATTTTGGGGAAACCATGCACCTGGCAGATGTTCAGGAACTCGAATGTTTCCATTTCAAAGCCAAAGCTTGCATCTATCAACATAAGGACCTGGGTGAGAAATCATGGATTAGAAGGGCTGCTTAGCTTGTATTATCTATAGTGCATACTATAGTGTATGGAAAAAGACGGCTCATTGTGAATACTTATCACTTATGATTTAGCTCTGGCAATATTCTAAAATGAGTTAACGTTATAATGCTGTACCCACTTTCTTTTAACCAACGATTGTATATAATAAAGTAACTGGGAGATCGTTTCTATGGCTGGATTCACTGTATTAAGCTCTCTGCTGTTCCATGCATCTACTACTCTCTCAGTAAATTAATACTTCCTGATATTACTTTCAAACCTTTGCCCCTCTAATTTAAGACTACGTCCTTTTGTTGTGGTAATTTTTCTTCTATTAAATATACTCTCCTCCTTTACCAGTGCTACACATGTTATAAGATCCTTTAACCTTTTCTGGTAAGTTTTATCATGTAATCCATGAACCAGTTTAGTAGCCCTTCTCTGAGCCCTCTCCAAAGTATCTATATCCTTCTGGAGATGTAGTCTCAAGTACTGCGTACAATACTCCAAGTGAGGTCTCTTTACAATGGCATGAGCACTTCCCCCTTTCTTCTGCTAAAACCTCTCCCTATACAGTGCCAACTTGTCAATAACTTCTTTGGCTTGGGAGAGGAGATGAAGATGTGGCAAAGGGTGAAAGGTAATCTCTTACCAAGTCGGCGACTTTAGCCAGATCTATCATGGTGTTGATGTCACAGCCGCATTCGATGATGGTAAGACGGCGCTTCTTTCCTGTACAAATGGGTCGATTGTGTTAGAGGAGAACAGAAACTGCTCACGTGTCATTACTGTACTTATTGGCCAATATCAAACTAAATGAAAACACATTAGTCATTTGACTTTTCTGGCATCTCATTTACATTTAAGAGGCCAACATACCGATACATAAATACACACATTATATAAATACACACATGCATAAACGTAGAGGGAAAGAGAGATACATATACTACACAAATCCGATTTAAACTGAATAGCAGATGCACAATAAATACACAGGGAGAATCAAGGGTAGAAAACCTCTACTGGACTTTGTGATTAACCATTAAATGATGTCCTATGGACCTTCACAGACCTCGCCACGGACACATTGCCTATTCTTGGGAAGAATCTCCCACAGGAGAAAACAAACCAGGAAAGCTTTCACTTTAGAAATAATATTCATCACTTTACTAGATAGATTAACAGAGAATCACATGTGTGGAGTGCTTTGCAAGGACCAAAAATAGTCATTCATAAATAGCTGAGCACAAACTACTTCTAGGTTTCTTCACCTTCTGTCTGACAGACATTCAGTATTGTGACCTGTGATAGCATTACATTGCAATGAGCTGTAAAGCAAGCAGTACTTTCCATGTGGAGTGGGCACTGCCAAAACCATAAGATGATACAGGGGGTTTTATAGAGACAAAGAGAGGGGCAGAGAAGGAATTATGAAGATGGAGGTGTATGGGTCTAGCAAGAAAAGAAAATGCAGTTGAAGCTACATAGCTTACAGTCAGCTGGTACCCATTTATAATAGAAAGGGCATTTAGGATGTAAGAAGTGTGATGTGCGAGTTCTTGCATTATGTGGACACATTTCTTGTGATCTTACCTGACACAATAGTCACCGGGCCTCTGATTTCACTAAGCTTCTGCTTGGTAAAGTTTTTAATCAGACAGCGGATAAGGGTGCTCTTCCCGACTTTAGGAGGACCTACAACTACCACAACCACCGGAGGTGGCTCAAGAGGGGTGCGATCTACCACCGGTATATGATGCTTTTTGGTTTTAAGATCCTGTGTCCTGGAGAGAAGACAATATTGCATCTTTAGAAACCCCATCATTCGTACAATGAAGTCACACACACTACGTAAAACATATTGAAATGCTGCGTACAGCTGCTCCATGACACGGATTTATATGCAGAGATCAAAAGAGAGGAAGTGGGTTATGTGTAAAGGGCAATTGTGGAGCAAACTTCTAAAAGTAACACAGCGCTCCACTTATAGAACTTTATTCCACAATCCTGATTCATGAGGACGGTCCAGGGGCACTGATAAGAAATACAACAGATAACGAGGATACATTACAGGAGAGAGTATGTTTTATATATGGAATGCCATTCCGTGCTATAATTTTGGAAGTGTAAAAGATATCCCATTTTCTGTGACAAGAAAACTGCAGGTCACTCCAAGTGTGAGTCAATAATGTAAGATGGGACGGAGGAAGGTATGTGTGAACGGGAATGCAAACAATTAGGAAGGATGACAATGGAGGAGGAGCAAATGTGAACACACACGCAAATGCTCATATAAACAACCAAAAAGTATGACACTGTAGTAGAAGGGAGAAGAGAAAAAAATGTCAGCATTACGTAGTATAAGGAGTACAGAACATGATATAAAAGAGTGAGAAATGACCTTTCAGATATAAAAAAAATGTATTTTTGGTTTTACTTCCTCTCTAATAACAAACGTGTCTATAGGCTGCAGGGTATCCTGGAGATCTGTACAGTTAACAAGCTCACTGCCTGAAGGGATAACATTTTGGATTTATTCTGTGACTATCAGTTCTATAATACTCATTACTAGTTAAGCAATGACTGTGCGAGGCACAGGGTCATCGTAAAATGAACACTGGGACCAGCGTATGAGAATGGCTGGTGTCCAGCTCTGGTACCTGTGGAAGTTCTTTGCCATGCGCACAGCAGATTGTACGGCAAAGGCCCTAGGATTCCGTTTCCTGGCATCTTCTTCCGTGCCGCCCTCAACCTGTTGGCGACTTCGCTTTTTGTTGGCCTTTGGTCCGCTGTTTTTCTTCCGGTGCTTCCTTTTATCCTTCTCTACCTCCATGGTTAGGGATTAGTAACGAGGTTGTGCAGCTGTGGGTTATAGAGGCACTGAAAGAGCACAGGAGAGACACATTTTAATAGAATAACCTCATATGGGTGCCACATTGCACGGGACAGGAGATTGTACACCAGTATCCACAGGAACTACATCTAGTTTCTCTTTTGTGACTTGTGCTGTGCTGACATATCTTGGTTATACTGTTCCACTAGGATACAGGCAGACTTAGCCGAGTACATAACAATATGTTGTTTTTTTTCTGGTGATTGCAAGCCTTTGGCATTCAAGCTACTGTGGACCACATCATCCATGTTATCCAGCAATGTGGCAGATGAGCAGCATGGGAAATGTACCCAATTAATTCTGGCATGCCAAAGATTACATGGTGTCAAGTTAAAAAAAAATTGTAAAAAAAGGTCAAACTTTTTGAAAAAAATAAAAGGAATATAACTTCAAATCCCCCCTTCCAACAAAACTAATGTCGCTGCAACTCCCGAGGAAGCTAGTACATCTAACCACATAAAGAAACGCGTTGAGTCACCACATTGGGACTTGATTATTACCCCAGAGCTTTATTGAGGACTGCCTATGTTATTAGCAGATTACACCTGTGGAGCTTGTGTTATTCCACATGCAGCATCTATTTATGTGATTGTATTCGCTGTGTTCGCTTTTTCTCACCGCTACAGAGTAAAGACTTTCTTCAATAAAATTACAGCTCTTTTGGGGCTCATTATTACGGACGTTTGTGGGTGTATTCTACTTAAACACCACTTGACACATTGTTGTTTTGATCTGTATTGCACTATAAATATATTTTTTTTCTTTCACTTTCCTTATATGAGATCCCGCACCCTAGATTTTCCTAAAAAAACAAAACAACCCTTTATCAACAGCATATTGAGGAGTGCTGAGAGTGGCAGCGCTTGTCAAATGGGGTATTTATGGTCATTTTAATTGTTGGTGATACATTTCGCTCTCCTTTTTCACAAAAATAAACCACAGTACCTGCAGAAAACAGCATTCTCTTTGTCTATTGAAGGGGTTTTATTAGATATCAATTTTTAATTTGTGTCTCTCTGGTTTAAGCATAAAGGCAGTAATGCCAACATGCACCATTTTCAGGGGCAAAGAGTACACCAGTACCACAATCCCAGTACAGCAATGCAAAAGTACTCAGCACCATATCAGTTGTGGCTGCATTTTGTCAACAAAATTGTAACAAATGCATAATAAAGAGAAATGTGTGTTAAACATGTCTGCAGTGTCTCATGTCTATTGCATCAACTGTGGCTTGATATGCAAATTAACTTATTTTCAATGGGAAATGTGTAATTTTTTTTATATCAGGCCACAGGTGATGCCATAAGCAGGTGACACCAGAGATATAAATATATTTCTCTTAAGTTATGCATTTGCTGCAATTCTGCAAACACAATTTTTTATTCTCTATAGTCACAGTGTAAGCAATGTTTAGGTGACAGAGTGCCTTAAGAGATTCTATAAATAGTAGAGGGTCATAAAAGGTCTAAAAGTTGAGTAATCACCATGGAAACCAATGGAATGCACTTGCTGTTTAGACCACTTTTAGAACTTTGCCCCAGATTTGACTTTTATCAAATACTCCCTATGTATCATTATTTGCTCCACTTCTTTCACTATACGCTGAATGCTTTGAACTTTGACCCACATTTGATCACTAACAATAATCCCCACTGATTCTGGTGAATGATGAGAAACAATAGAGGATAATTTTTAAAGGTGGTGCAGGTGCAAAATATGTGATGCTTTGCATGTAATGCCAATTCATGAAGTGAATAGTTACAGTATATTAGCAAGTACATCCTACGTTTTGAATTGGTTCAAATACTTGACCAGAGCATTCGTAAGCAATGCATTATGCAGTTTACCACCAAAGATTCACATGTAAGAGTAAACCAAACTACTTTGGCCTAATCACAAAGTATTTAATGTTATCGCCTAGATAAAGGTAACATTTGAAAGTATAAAGCATGCGCTTTTATATATTCAATTGTGGCTACAAATACATATAGCTTCTGTAGGGAGTTTTAAATTGCTCTCTAATTAGTCTATCTCCTCGGCATACTATAAAATTGCAGGATTATTTTTCACAAGGACTCCTAAAGACAGCCTTCGAAAATACCGAATGATTTTTTTTAATTAGCACAGTATTCCAAAAGAACTTGATTATAACTTGGGCGAAGACACACACGTTTACAGGAAAAGTGATTCGTGCAGTGTGGCCTGGGCCTGGTAAAAGGAATCCGTCTGTGGCATTCAATGCCAGCCTCCATTGTTATATTATATGTAGACATGTGCAAAGCCTCTCCCTCCCGCAATACATTTATAACATAGCACAATTTCCTGTACCTTCTTCTGATCCACACACTTCACTTCTCTTCACTTAAATCCTCCACATGGCCACGAAATCCGGCGGAAGTGTCCAAAAAAACAGATCCCCCGGAAAACCAATTCTAAATGGAACGTTAGTTGTTGTGTAAACGGAAGGAGTTTAGGGTAGGACCCACGTGTCTGATCACGTGATGGTTATTTCTCCGTCATAGGGAAGCCAGAAGCTTTGATTTTAAGACCTTATTGGCTTTTAGTTCTTTTATTAAAAAAAATAAATTGCTAGGCTCGCTAAATATAGGCAAATATCATGACAGCATAACCACTGTTATGAAACTGCCTGATAGTTTGTAGCAGTACAATATTATGGAGCAAATAATGGCTACATTTTTAGATTACGCTATACCCGCGGCATTAAAAGGCGAATATTTCCCTGGGATCTGTATATTATTACATGTTTTAACACAGACTCAGTAGACAAGTGACCTGCAAAAATCAACCATTAATAGAAGAGTCAGAGAGACAGGCAAGGTAGAGAATTATTGCCTGAATTTCTTTCAGTTCACTGTTTGGTAAAGAGACTTCACTGACGTAATTAAACCAAGATAGTGATTACCAAATCAATTCACGTCTAAAGAGCACCATCATATGACCAATTCAGACAAGCTACTTTAAACTACAAATCCCATTACTCTCAACCAGTATGATTTTAATGTTAATGTTGTCTTTAATGGAATGAGTATATGACAAAGTTGGGCATCATGGGAATAGTACTGCAAAACAACTAGTCTGCCATAGGTCATTTACTAACAAACCAAAACAATACTTCCCCTTTAAAATAGAATTTTATCCTCTGCTTGAGGGATCTTCAAGCTCCCGGGGTATACAGTAGAAAAGAAGGCAGGAGGAAAAGGTTTGGTTGTAGTAGTGGAACTCTGCATATAAGAAAATTGTTTATTTTTTAATGTATTTTTCTTATATGCGGAGTTCCACTACTACAACCAAACCCTTTCTTCCTGCCTTCTTCATAGGTCATTTACTGCTGTTCTAGACATATAAGATCTGTGCTGGTAATTTCAAATGTCTAATTCTTTATTTTAATGCTGATTTTTCCATCTCTGATTAGGGTTACTGTCAGTACGAGGCATGTCATAAAGTGCAGTATGAGACCTTTAGTGGATTTGGCCCACAATTGGGGCATACAATCAAATTGCAGAGAAATACGCATTTCGGCTCCCCAATATGGGCCACATTTACTTCACACAAAAAGATACAGTCTTTGGGGAAGGGAGGGAGGGGGCAAAAAGACACAGGCATTGGGGAAGGGGGGGGGGGAGACACACCAGACATTGGGGAAAAATACACCAGGCATTGGGAAACAGAGGGAGGGGGAAAAGACACACCAGGGATTGGGGAAGGGAGAGAGAGGGAAAAAGACATACCAGACATTGGGGAGGGAGAGACAACAGTTTGCCTAGGGTGGCAAAAAGTCTTGCACCGGCCCTGACCGAACCCCCCATGCTCCGAAAGTTGTCAAAAATTGACAGATTTTGGACAGTTCAATTCAGCAGATATTAGCTGTAAACAAGAATATTTTTTAAAAATATAATATTGAGTAAAAATATTACAATATTTTTTTTCTATATTTTGCATTATTATATTTTAATATATTTAATTTGATTATTTTTAATTTTATTTAAGTTCAGGCCATTTTGGGAAGACTTTGGTTATATTCGCAATAGCCAAAGTTCTCCCATTCACTTCTATTGGAGGACTTCGGCTATTTCCTTAACAGCAGAGGCCCTCTGGAGGAAGAAAGATTTCCGGGCCCATTCGAGACCACTTAGTGGTCTCTGAGTAGACCAAAATTGAGGGCCACTCGGATCACCGAATTGAACCGATTTGGTCCGAAACTCAGTGCTACGATTTTGTCAAAGAAATTCAGAAGTACCTGTTTTATTGTCAGTCCAAGGTGTAATAAAGTGCAGTAGCCAGTAACTAGTGCAAGGCATGTAATAAAAAAAGTGCTGGATCAGAAACAGCCAGCAGTGTTTGCTTTATTAGCTTATAACCTTTTCCTTTACAGGTTACATTGATTATTACATTGTGGGGTTTGTTATCTGAGTCTAGTCTTTAAAATCTATGTTATAATATCTATGGAGAACTATAGTACAACATAAGCTCTGCTGAGGGGACACTATATATAACACAGGCACCTACACCATATTGACCAGGGAACTATTTAACAGTAAGAGACACATTTATGTATTTATTTTTATTCTCTATATGTTCTCTTTTCTTAGCCAGTTAAATTACCAGGTCACCTATATTAAACTCTAATGTTTTTATTGGTGAGTACACTGAGATATTTTCTTCTATTTTTTGCCTTTTTTTAAATCTGATTCAATTTTTGATAAGATTAGAGATCAGGGTAGACTCACATTTTGCTTTCACTACCCTTACCGATTTATTATTTAACCATAACATGGCTGTAAAATCACTCATATTTGAGATACTTTTTTGATCCATTATAAATTGCTCCTTGTTCAACATTCTTTGAATTTTAGAGCTGTTTTGCAACATAAAACATGACATGCAATAATGTCAATATCCATTTACTTTAGTTAGTCACGCCCTGCCCATTTCCTTATATGGGCAGTATTTTGACCACACCCACCCCATTGTTGGTCATGGGACTGGGCACCGCATCACAAAGGCTTGAGTCTATATATAGGCGAGGCTTTTACTACTCTGTCAGTTCGTGGACCCATCAGAAGCCAGGATGATCTCATGGCTAAAGAACACCATGGATGCACCAGTTGTAGCTGGATCCATTTTCCTTGGAAACTAAAGGCTTAATTCATTATCTATCCCTAGGTGATGAGAACCTTGGATTGTGACGTTGGCTTGTGGACCACCTAGAGCTAAAATCAGCAAGGATGATCAGGATGAGTTTGTGGCCGAAGTGGTATGGCACAATGGTTGCAGGATAGACGTGTAGAGTATAAGTTACAGAATAGGTTATTTAGTTAAATTTATTCATAGAGTATAAGTTAGACAACCCAGATCCAGGGTTGAACAGCTGATTGCTGTTTTACTAGGTCGGGGGGGGGGGGGGGGGTGCCTTCCTCTGGATCATTTGGCTTGGATTGATCTTTAAAAATTAAATAATAGAGTATAAGTTATACAGCCCCGATCCAGGGTTAAACAGCCGATCGCTGGTTTTCAGGGTCAGGAAAGAATTTTTTAGTTGCCTCTAGGGCCAGGTAAAAAATCTACAAGAGATTCATTTCATGCATATGTTGCTTTACATCATTGGAGCTAGACTTGTGAATACCCCTGATCCCCCCCAGTCGTTTGCCCCTTGATCACACTGCACTATATATATTTTGTATTTTTAGTGCTGGGTCAGCAGTGTTTATCCTATCGCAAGTGTAATTTATTTACCAGACCATGGTTTTGGGTCTGTTCACACAGGTCTTATGCTTCTCTTCCAATATTCCTGTCGCCATACATTCCAACCCAACTTCAAGAATCAGAGCGTTGAAAGAACATGTGCCACTTGGCATTCTGATTCACTCACTAATTATTAATATGAGGACTAACCATTGACTTATAACTACAAACTGGGCATATATAATAACACCCCAATGAACAATTCACTTCAATACAAGAATCATGACATCAACATTTTTAATCAGTATATAGTGCATGCAAAACATTTGACCAATTACCAATTTACAAAAATGTCAGTTACATCATGAGTACAATTTCAGTGGCATGATAAGAGATTAACCATTTATTTGTAAGCATAAAAATGCATGCAAGACATGATGCATTTGGCAATAAAGTATGACAACATTCAATTATTAAGCTATTTATTTTGGCAGACAAGAGATCAGTTGGTTTTACAGTGAAAACTGCATATCTACCAGTACATCAGATGCACTTAAGTGCTCATACATAGGAAGTGCAGTGGGCTTGTTCTTTATGGGGAAAAGGGACCTAATTTATTTACTTTGTCAGCTTTGGATTTCTCGATGATGGACCAAAAGGACTGCATGTCATCTATAATTTCCTCCATGTTACAGCCTTCCGCCAGTGTGCAGTTAGACTCTCCGTGAAAGACCTGAGCAGAGCTGAATGCAGATGCATTTATCTCCTGATCACTGATATTGGTGGATTGCTGGTGGCAAGAAGTGGCTTGGCTGGGGATATAGTGTTGTACATTACAAGATGTCGATGGAAGAACAGGTGTCATCATCTGCTGCGGTGGATAAGGGCTTGTACATGCGATTCGATTTTTAGAAACCATAGTGCTTGGCATGCAAAGGTTTGTGGGAGACAACTGGTAGGGTGAGTAGCCAAAGGGATTTAGCTTGTGGTTTCTCGGATGATGTCCATTATGGTAGGTCATCTTCGCTATAGCTGCCTGGTCATTGTGAGTTGCACAGTTAGCTTGTGAGGGTCCCATGGTTGTGTTTAAGTTTTCCTTCTCTTTCCTGCAAGTTTTATTTCTCCTCGCTCTTTTGTTCTGGAACCAAATCTACGATACAATGTATATATTACCCATTAGTTCTTGAATAACAATGTGTTACAGAGTTATTGTGGAGTACAGATGGAAACTAAGGGGTCAATTCACTAAAGAGGAAGATTGGGGGCATAGATACTGCCCTGCGCCACATTAGGTATTGCAACGATCCTGGGGGAAAGCAAGAGGAGATTGACAGAGAAGCAGGAGATTGACTATGGGGATATGCAGTAGAAGCAGGGGCGTATCATGCCCCTGAGTGAGAGGCGTGCTGCCAGTCCGGAGAATACCTGTCACTCAGGAGCACGATGTATCTCATGCATTTCCAGGGGTTTGTGTGCTGCAAACACCCTGCAAACATCCGAGGGGCCGATGGCTGCGAATTCGGCAACAGAGTCACTCACTTTAAAAGTATACAAATTTCTGTATACTTTTCATGCTGGTCGAATTGGCAACAGAGTGAGTGACTCGCAGCTGCCATCCGTCTCCCGGATCTATTTATGGAATTTGTGTGCTCTCTGTGCAGAGCACAAACTCCGAAAATAACAGTACGGCTGGAGCATACGCGCCTGAGTAGTAGTTAACTGCAAACATCAGACATTAATAGAGGATTGTTTCCAACTCAGCTATTAATGCCTGATCTTTGCAGATCAAGTTCGGTTTAGCGAGACCTCAACATAAACACTACTTATTTGCTCAATTAAAAATTAACGGACCTCATCCTAAAGTGATGATTGTGCACCAATGACATCACACAATTAAAGAAAGGACAACTGTCAGCAAAAAAAGCTATGTTTAACTAAATAATTGCATCTAGTGTTGGCGTTTTAAATAGAAATGCTTTAATGAAAGAATATAAATAAAGCACCTTTCTGAGTAATGCTCGCATAGCACACATTTTGTCAGATCCTCTGAGAGAGCTATTCAAGGTAAAAAAAAAAAAAAGACTTAATAAGTGCTTTATTTGTATTCTTTCATTAAAGCACTTCTATTTAACAAGCCTGCATGTGATGCAATCTTTCAGTTAAAAATCATTTATTTGTTTACCGCCAGTTGTGTTTTAACAAATAACACCATTAATAAAATGACAGTAACATTAAAGATACATACTTGGACCCTAGCTTCATGAACATTAATGATTTGGCCCAGTTTCTCTCTTATTTCTATTCCGGGATATGGATTCCTATCAAATGACTTCTGTAAGATTTCACTTTGCTCAGTGGTTAACACGGTGCGTTTTCTCCTTAATCTTCCAGCACTTGTGCCATTTCCTTTCGCCATTTCTGTTGGCAACAAAAGAAAGTCCCAATTAGCATTTCAACAATCACATGGGCTCTATAAGTGTGAAAGGCTGAGATTATCAAGACTGTGAAACAGCAAACACAATGGGGTTCATTCAATAAAAGGGTACTGCTTCAATCATAGCTGAGATTAAAAGATAGGCAAATTGGAGACAATCAAATACTGTAAAAAGCTTTAAAGGCATATGACGTATCCTGGAGAGTTATTTAATGGACTTTTTTTTTCTACATCTACCGTGATATATATACCAGATTTTAGAAACATAGAATGTGTCTCAGATACAAACAATTCAGCATATATTTCACAAATGTAATTTATCTTTGTTCAGGGTGACTTTATTCTTAAAATATTCCACTGTATTGACTTCTACATCTTTTGCTGGAAGGTTAATCCATGCATCCACTGCAATCTCATTTAAATTTCAACTTTTTTAATCTCACTTTTAAATCTCTAATTTAATGTCATCTTGTCTATGAGGCTTTCCTCCTTTTTAAACATACTCTCCTTCACTCCTTTTGTTGATTATTTTTGTGTCTTTCATACATCATCTCTCATTGTGAGAAGTAAAGAAATACTGAGAACAAGCAGTCAGAATTAGACTTTTGTTGCTCTTCTGATAACAACACACAAGGCATAATATTGTTCTTTTGGCCACACCAACTTTCAGTTCAGTGAGTTAAATGCTTAACTAACTGCAAAGGAGATTAGAATAACTATAGATATTATACTAACCAAGGTTAGCGCACACAGAGGGTGAAAGGTACTGACTTGGTATGATCCAAACTTCAGTTGGTATGATCCAACTTAGAGTACGTTCCAAAACATAGATCTCAGTAATGTATTGTATACAAAGCACCAAGCTCTTAAGTAACAGAATAAACCTTATTTTGCCTCAAGCTGTTTTCACTGCCAATAATCAATATAATAAAGTAACAATAATTATCAATCTAGATGACATCAGTAATAGTTATAAGCCAGTAGTTAGTTCCTGGTAAAAGTTGGCTGCAAATCTAAGACTAAAGACAATATATTTTATAATACATTTGATCTAAAGAATGACATAGTAAGTCTAATGAATGGATAGTTTAAAGTGACATTTGATATCTACATTAAATAAATCATCTACATGCTGAGTAAACAAATATAAATGGAGAATACTGTAAAATAACCCAATAATGCTTTATCCTAAACCCACCACGCGTTATTCTTAAAGTAATCATCTTTACAAGGAAGCTGTTTAAAGTTGTGCCGCTTACCCATCAATAGGTTGCTGTTTTGTGAGTCCATCTCCAAATGTTCTCTTGTAGAGGTGTCCATCAGGTAGCCGGGTTTATAAAGTAGATGTGTTCTCCAAAATATCTCCTTAAGAATGACCTGATCTGATCAAAGCTTGCATTTATACATACAAGCACTATGCAAATTGGGTCCGTATCTTTTTTTGGTAAAGGTGGGATATACACAAGTCAAGTTATCAAATGGGCGTTATCTAGACAAAGACGTGTTTCTATCGAGCAACCTGTCTATTGTCCTGTCTCACTCTATGCACAATAACTACAGGTGGTCCCCAGCCACACATCTTCCTGGGGACCTTAACACCTCCACACTAGCCCAGACAGATTAAATGATATAAACAGTATTATAACACCGAATGAGGGCAATTCAAATCTTATCCTAAATGGAACTAGCCAATGTTAAATGGAACTAGCCAATGTTAAATGGTTACTGTCTAAGCTAAATATGAATCTAATACCAATTATTGTCAGTCTTCTGCTGAAATGCATTGTTTCAAGGTTTATGTTTGTGTTTTATTTATTTTATTTACTTTATCAGCTAGCCCTGATTATTTTATGGTTTGTGCAATCATAGTAGCAATGCCATGCAATACAAAATCTGGACACTGCGACTTTTTTCCAAGCATAAAGTATGTTTAATAGAAACTTTGTATCAAAAGCATGTATTTTAACTAGAAGTGCTTTAATTAAAGAATTTGAAATAAAGTAAACCCTGTTTGTATTGTATAGCTGTTTCAAAGTGCAGACATGTTGGCCAGAATCATGGGTCACAATGTCACATGTTGGTCAGACTCATGGGAAATAATTACTTAGCACCCTATATAATTTTACAATACACTTTAATGGCCTTCTGTCCCCAAGTCAGACAGCAATATTCCAGATAATCATTATAAAAATCACATTCTATTTTATATATTTAGTTTACATTTCCAAATATAGATCATAGAAATAATGACTATAACAAAGAAACATATTGCAAGACCATTTTCAAGCATGTTTATTAAACACGTACATCCATAGGTACCTAGATAGAATTGTAAGACTAAAGGGTCTACTCAATAAAGAGATAACGCAGGGAATTGAGATGGGAATTTCAAACCTAATGCCAAAGTAGCTGAATTGTAAAAATTCTCCCATTCAACTGCATTGGAGACTTTTTCTACTACATACACCTAAAGATTGAAAATCCCATCTAAATTCCCTGCAATTCTCTTTATTGAGTAAACCCTTAGGACCATCCAAATTATTAATGGAAAATATTTTTGGATAAGTCAGCATACAGACATCCCAATTTTAAGACTGGCTGAGCATTCTGGTCACTGTAGTACACAGCAGCTGGAGTGTCATATCATATCTCAGTGTCACTTTGACTAGCAGATGTGCTTCCTAGTCCCTCTGAGATATCAAGCAATGGGCTGTAAATAAGTATTCGGTATATCCCCTTGTGCTTAGTACTAGCAATTCGGTATAGAGCAGTGATGACTAACCTTGGCACTACAAATGGGAACCACACATGCCATGATGCTCAAACAGTTGTAAGGCTGAAGATCATGGGGTATTTAGCTGCCAAATACCTGTGGTGCCAAGTTTAATCATCCCTGTATAGGGAGCAAGTATAATGCCATACATTGCTTACATAGCTAGAGCGATTCCTTGAAATGCAAAGGAAAAGGGGATTTCACCTGTGATATATATTAATCCAATGCACAAAAGTCAGTGAGAGTTCACATGAGGGTCTACTCAATAAAGAGAGAATGGCAGGGGATAAGGACAGGAATTTTAATCTTGAAGCCAAAGTCGCTAAGCTGGAGACATTCTCCCATTCAACTGCATTGGAGAATTCATCCAACTTCCCTGCAAGCCTCTCTTTATTGAGTGGGCACTTTAGACTTTTGTAAACTCTCATTCCAAGGGCTCAGATCTCTGTGACCCCTCTAGTACAGGGCTGGATTTAATCACCTGCGTGAAAAGGAGGTCATTATGTTTTTAAATCTTAACATACATAAATATTACATTATTAATTAATCAAATGCATTATTTTATGGTCTGTTTGTTTAAACTTTTGTAATTCTTTTTATATCACAAAGAACAAAACAGTTTATTAAGCTTAACTAAGAAGGGAAAACGAATGGAAGAAACAGGGATAATGTATCATTTGAAATTCTGATGAAAAGACATTGCTCTCTAATCATTATCTACAATTTAGCATGGCCTTCGAACTAGGGTGGCATTCACTTTCCAATTTTTTACTTATCAGTCCCAATGCATCTTTACAGAAAGGAATCATTGTGGGGTTTACCTACTAATTACCAAGTTTGTTTCCTAGGCCAGGAACTTCTATTAATTCACTCTTTTCTAAACAGTACTCCAGGGTCAATTTACTTAAAGCTGGCAATCAGAGTTGTGTCGAGTTTATTTACTCTATAGGTGTCTGCTTTCTATATTGGTTTCACATAATGCTGTGGAACAAGCTGAAAGACTTGGTAAATGCTACAACAGAAGTACCTATTAAAGCCCCAGGGTCTCAGGTTTCATATCTGGCAGGGAAACTCAGCCTTACATCCTCCTGAGGTTCACAAAACAAGTACCATTAAGTGATATGATAACTAAAGGGAAATCTGTTTTAAAACCTGAGATTTTTTTAAAATGTGTAAATAAAAAACTCAATCTCTTGCCCTTCTCATCAGTGCTAACTGATCTACGGTTTCCCCTGGCCTTCAACTAACGCTATCTGGAGGTAGAGACAGCTTGCACGTTACATGAGCTAAGAGCAAATAGGGAATGAACTCCATGAGGGGGATATGATAGAAACATTTAAATACATAAAGGGAATCAACACAGTAAAGGAAGAGAGTATATTTAAAAGAAGAAAAACTACCACAACTAGAGGACATAGTCTTAAATTAGAGGGGCAACGATTTAAAAGTAATATCAGGAAGTATTACTTTACTGAGAGGGTAGTGGATGTATGGAATAGCCTGCCAGCAGAAGTGGTAGAGGTAAACACAGTCAAGGATTTTAAGCATGCGTGGGATAGACACAAGGCTATCCTAGCTATAAGACCGGGAATGGGGGACTAATAAAAGTACTCAAAAAAAAAAAAAATTGGGCAGACTAGATGGACCGAATGGTTCTTATCTGCCGACACATTCTATGTTTCTATGTTTCTATGAAAGTGATGGAAGTCTGAATTCAAAGTTTCATGCCCAATGAATGGGATACCACTGGTAGGGTAAAAAAAAAAATAATTTAGGGCATGTCAGAGCATCCTGCTAGATATACAAGAGGGAGGAAGCCTGGCCTCTGTAGCATTTTGATTCATGGATCCATTTGAATAATTGCTTGGTAGTAACTTTTGCGCTATATTTAATTACGTGTCTAATTAGGTGGAAAAAAATGTAGTCCAATGATAAGATGCTGAGAAGCCCGAGGCTGACTGTGTACATCCCCCAAACATTTGGAGTGTGTCAACTGTACAGACTACTAAACGTATCACAGAATTGGAGATACAATCTTCTCCCCATTACCACAATAAAGGCATCAATATTATTCATCAACCTTGAGAAACCAATGCTAACGTATGTGGTCAGTGATTTTGCTCACCACAAAGCCCATTATATTTAGAGACTGATAACAAGCAGTAATGTGTGTTACAACATCCTCCTTGTGTGAAGCAAAAGATTATAACCGTGCATGCTTATCATTAAAGTACATTGTTTTAAATAGGCTGTTAATTACCTGCTCCTAGTCATCACCTTACTTTCCTGTAAAAGCCATTGTCAATCAGTTAAGTGACAACCTGTATGATGTGTCTGGAAGGGTGTGTAGGGGGGGGGGGGGTACATTTTTATTTCTGGTCTGCTATTGCTTCTGAATGGGATTAAAGTGATTCCTTATTATATTAGGAGTGCCCAAAGATTTCTGCTGTCCCCCCCGGGCGCCCTAAGGCAGCCGGCTCTGGTCGCCGACATGATCAGGCAAGCCTATGTGTACTGGATTGCAGTAGATATAGATATATGTTTGGCTATGTAGCTGTGATACAAAACGCAAGTTAAACTTTAATCAAATGAAACTATACACTTATATGGCTAGTAAGAATGTGAGTTGTTAGCTGAGTATAAACACTGGGTTTACATGGGTGAAAGAGCAATAAAAGTTTTAGCTTTTGCATCTATTAAAGGAAACAAAAGCTTAACAAGATATCTGTGTGTTATGTACAGGACAAGTGTTGGCAACAATATATATTTTAACTGAAAGATTGTAGTATAGGCATTTTAAATACTTTAATGAAAGAATACAAATAACGAACTTTATGAAGCCTTCGCTGTTTGTATAGGTCTTCCACATCTTGGCTTAGAATATGAAGGAAGATATGAGCCATCTGACCCAAAATTCTATACATTTCTACCCCTGTTAGAGCTATAGCAGCAAAGGGTGCTCAAGAAGGTACTTTATTTTGTATTCTTTTATTAAAGCATTGTTATTTAAAATATCTACATTTCATGCAATTTTTCAATGAAACATATTTTTAGGCCGACAGCGAGCTGTTCCATCAGCAGTGTGTTAAAACTCAGCATTCCACGACAACACAGTCCACATTTTAAATTTTAGTGCCATTAAATGTAATTCACACTTTCTGATTGAAAGTGAGTGTAACTGATGTGATACTTGCATCTTTAACCAGGGTTCACACCAATTACACTTATAGTACCACTTATTTTCTCCTTTTTGTGGCAATGGAACGTG
This sequence comes from Pelodytes ibericus, assembly GCA_036172795.1. NCBI lineage: Eukaryota > Metazoa > Chordata > Amphibia > Anura > Pelodytidae > Pelodytes > Pelodytes ibericus. Next base: position 54,860,937 of record CM069867.1, read on the forward strand.
CTGGTATTTGATAGCTGTGGATGTCCATTCCTTCTACTATTATCTATTTTTTTCTTACTCTTTCTTTGCTATATTCCCACTACTACAGATTTATACAGAGTTTTTAAAAATATACCTTACGAGTTCGATTTTATTATTAATGGAATATTAAATTTCCTGTATATTTCTCTCAGTTTAAAGAGTAAAAAAGCAGTAATTAAATATATGTAATTCCATATCATCTATTCCCAAATCAGGGACACTTTGGTCCAGAGAGTTTACTAAATGAACATGTTTTTGTAGCTTTAGAAGCATGGGTTAAAACATTAATACAATGAGACATTTGTTTATATAGTATAGAATATAAACTAGCCTCCTTAGTTGTATTGTGTACATCCACAACAACAACAACAAAACATGCACACCCAGGAGCCAACAGTGAATCATTAACTGATGAAAAGCTAAAGATCATTTCCAATAAAACCTTTAATCTGAACACATCCAGGCCCAACTCTTTGTGTGTACTTGTGCAATTGAATTGGAAAGAGATAACAAACAGGATGTATTGTATTAACAAGGGAAGCAAGCAACAACACAATCTTAACACCTTCAGGGCAAAAATGTGCATTTACACAGAAGAACCTCTTGGCTCGTTTGATGCTGCGGGACTACATTTCCCGTGATGCTCTGCCTGGCCCTTTTGACCAGGTATTTCCAATATGTATTGACTGTTCTCTATGTCCCTGGCTTTTTAAATGTGCAATTGTAAACATTCTAAGGTGTGACATTTTTTGTTGTTGTTTTAAATTCCACTGAACAGAACTTGACTGTAAAAATAAACATTGAATTCATTTGTTTTGACACCTTTTACTCAAGTCCTAACTCGTAAGAGGTAGCACAAGAATTAATTTGGTTTAAATAAGGGGAACAGCAGGAGACCATCACATACCCCCAGGGCAGGAAGTGATGTTTGCATACGAGAATAATGATGACTAATCTTTAGCACTCTATCTTTTATGAACTACACTTCCCGTGATGCTCCTGGTATGGTGTGGGCAATGGGCTTTCCTTAGCCATTCATTCCCTGCCAATAAGGCGAGCGGACGACGTCACCTCCCACCGAGTCACGTGGTGCTAGGAGGCGACAGCTTGTACTTTAACTCTCTTTCAGCCATGGCATCGGTTGCTGCTGCTTCCTATTTCCGTAGAGCCAGCCTGTTATGGATGGCAGTCATCACCCTGTCCATGGGATTCTTCACAGTAAGAAGGGAACGTGCATTTTTTTGGGTGACGCCTCTGGCTGTGCCTGTCAGTGACCAGCCCATTCAGGATACAGCAGAGAGCAAAGTCCTAATGTCCCTAGAACTTCCCATGGGCTAAATATGAAATATCTGAAATAAATCCTTGTTATATTCATAGATCATTAAGAAAAATAAAACTGTTTTTTTTATTTATTTACAACATTAGACATTTTTCCCAATGTAAATTCAGAACATATATGTAAATTGACATTGTTAAAACATTTTCATGTATATATTTCTGGCCTTCACTATATGCCAAAGAACTACTACAATGGAGGTTAAGTATTTGGATAAAGTGAATAGAAGGGGAAAACAATCACCTCTTGCTAGTAATTTCATTGAGTTATATTACTCTGCTCTGGTGTCAGGAGTTATTGTGCTTATATTTTTATTTATCCAACTCCATTTAATTCACCCTTTAAAATTTACAATTTAACTATATATGTAGTACAAATACAATGTTTCCTGTTCTTTGCAGTAGAAAAACTTAAAGATTAAAAACACAATCTATAAAATACACAAACATACATATATAATCCGTTCCGAAAGTAGTAGACCCACTGGGATTGGTGAATCATAGGTATAGACACTTCAGGCAAGTATACTAGTTGATTTTTACATTTGCAAGCAATTTAACTAGCACAATGTATAGGTTTAATTGTGATGCCTAGTCAACAAGGAAGAATGATCATATGCAGTTTCTTGTTTTATGTACATCTACATGTACAGTTCTTTTTCCTTAGCATGTACTTTATTATTGTGTTTTTGTCATTCTCTTTCAGTTGACAGTTTTCCTCCCTGAACATGTTCCGTATGATAAACTCGGACCTGTTGGGTCTTTTTCTAATTACATGGTAAAGAATCATCACTCTCTCCTATATTACGGGTAAGAGAGACCTCCTTACATCCTTTGCTTGTAGCCATGTTACTGTCTGTGACCTGTTTCAATGCTGATTTTACATTAGAAGTACAGGTTTATTCTGTTGGGTTTATACCTATCACTTTTTGATACTGGTATTTTAACCCTCCAGGTGCTGGGCAGTTACAACACATTTTGTAAAAACAAGAGACTATTTCAATGTATCCTTTCTGATTTAATACTTTTGTTAATGATAATAATTATTGTTTTAATTTTCATCATCTTCATTTGCAACAGCAGAAGTGCCAATTTAGCTATACATTGTGCATGGACAATTCGTGAGTTTGCTTCAGGGGTAACTCACCAGGGTTTGTCACCTGCAACTTACCTTTTAGTGAAGAGACCCCATAGTGTCAGAAGGTATTATTTAAAATACAAAAAAAACCTAAATCTATCTGCGCTTCTAAAGTTGGCAACAAATATACATAAAGGGAATCTACACAGTAAAGGAAGAGAGTATATTTAAGGAAGGAAAAACCACCACAACTAGAGGATATAGTCTAAAATTAGAGGGGCAACAATTTAAAAGTAATTAGTAGTAGGAAGTATTACATTACTGAGAGTGTAGTGGATGTATGGAATGGCCTTCCAGCCGAAGTGGTAGAGGTAAACACAGTCAAGGATTTTAAGCATGCGTGGGATAGACACAAATTGGCTGAAACATACGTTGATGCTGACAGGTGCATACAGATACATACGTTGATGCTGACAGGTGCATACAGATACATACGTTGATGCTGACAGGTGCATACAGATACATACGTTGATGCAGACAGGTGCATACAGATACATACGTTGATGCAGACAAGTGCATACAGATACATACGTTGATGCAGACAGGTGCATACAGATACATACGTTGATGCAGACAGGTGCATACAGATACATACGTTGATGCAGACAGGTGCATACAGATACATACGTTGATGCAGACAGGTGCATACAGATACATACGTTGATGCAGACAGGTGCATACAGATACATACGTTGATGCAGACAGGTGCATACAGATACATACGTTGATGCAGACAGGTGCATACGTTGATGCTGACAGGTGCATACAGATGCATACGTTGATGCAGACAGATACATACATTGATGCATACATTGATGCATACATTGATGCAGACAGATACATACATTGATGCAGACAGATGCATACAGATACATACATTGATGCAGACAGATGCATACAGATACATACATTGATGCAGACAGATGCATGCAGATACATACATTGATGCAGACAGATGCATGCAGATACATACATTGATGCAGACAGATGCATGCAGATACATATATTGATGCAGACAGATGCATGCAGATACATACATTGATGCAGACAGATGCATGCAGATACATACATTGATGCAGACAGATTCATGCAGATACATACATTGATGCAGACAGATGCATGCAGATACATACATTGATGCATGCAGATGCATGCAGATGCATACAGATGCATACATTGATGCAGACAGATGCATACATTGATGCATACATTGATGCAGACAGATGCATACATTGATGCAGACAGATGCATACAGATACATACATTGATGCAGACAGATGCATGCAGATACATACATTGATGCAGACAGATGCATGCAGATACATACATTGATGCAGACAGATGCATGCAGATACATACATTGATGCAGACAGATGCATGCAGATACATACATTGATGCAGACAGATGCATGCAGATACATACGTTGATGCAGACAGATGCATGCAGATACATACGTTGATGCAGACAGATGCATGCAGACAGATGCATACGTTGATGCAGACAGATGCATACAGATACATACACTGATGCTGACTAACTTGCCATTGCAGGTACTGGTGGGCGTGGACAGTGCATGTTGTGGAAGCTCTTTACAGTATGCGGCTCTGCAGGTCAGTACTTTTTCATGAAATGTGGGTGCCATTTAAATGCCAACTGCTTACAAACAAAGCCCAAGTAGTTGCCTGTGTGCCAATATTTTGATTTCTTTGCATTTTACATAGTTCCATGCTAAATTAAATCACAAAACCAGATAGCAAATATGTACTGGTCCAATTTCTCAGTAATCGGCTGTCAGTATGACCAATATCTGTGATCATCTACAGAGCCATAGGAAAGGTGTAACATTGACAAACATGTCTTACTGAATTACTATACTAAATGTTTCTACATATTTAGAAAGAAAAAAAAGTTTTTAATAAAGTAAAGGGGCAGAGCTGCTTCTGCAATGTGTTTTGATTATACAGTAATAGCAGGTTTGATAGCTTGTAATTTTCCTGTGTCCATATACTATAAATAGCCAGGCCTTTTAGTAATAATGTTTATTTAAGGGGCAGAGTATGGTGTGCGTGTGTGCGTGTGTGTGTGTGCGTGCGCGTGCGCTTTCCTATCGTGCAGATCTGCCGAGTCAGGTGCATTGAAGCATTTGACCTTTGTAACAGAAAAGTTTGTTTTCAGTGTTGCCAGCAGAGGGAGCACAACGAATGCACTTTTGTCTATGTCAGGGGGGGAGAAATAAGGTTCTTCTCAATAAAGAAAGAATTGTAGGGAATTGAGAGTTGGAAAATGTTTCCAACTTGACTACTTTGGCCTAAATCTCAATTCCCTGCAATTCTTTCTTTCTTGAGTAGGCAACATAGCATACCACCCAACATTGCCCCCCCCGGTGAATCAGAACTCTGGCGGCGGAGTCTTGGGAGATGAGCTACAGCGCATGCGCGGAAGCGCTAGTCAGTGTCGCTATGTCTTCAGATCAGTGCATGCGCAGTGAGAATTATGCTGTCTGGGATCAAGCTGTGCCACTGAAAGGCAGGACAGACCTCCCAAATCAGGAGTATACCGTGCAAAGCGGGATAGTTGGCAGGTATGCCTATAGTGATGCTATATAGACAAGCTATCATGAACACGTTGGGCATCATTCAGTAAAGGACCAGCATGAAGGGGTATTTAATTTAGAGTGAGAATCTGAGCTGAGCCAAGGAGAGTATGGAAAATGGCATAATACTGCAAAGAAGCAATATTAATCTCACTGTCACAGAAGTATGCAATGCAGTGGGATTAACAATGCTATGCTTCTGTTCCCATCACATTCATGGATGGAGGCATTCATGACCCCCCCATAGGAAAGGTGTAACCGAATGTCTTACTAAATGTTTCTAACTATTTAGAAAGAAAATGTGTGTGTGTGTGTGTGTGTGTGTGTGTGTGTGTGTGTGTGTGTGTGTGTATATATATATCGATATATACACACACACACACACATATATGTGTGTGTGTGTGTATATATATATATATATAGATATGCAGATAAAATGACAAGCGCTATATATAATGTGCAGACAAACAAATTATGCAGCAAACACTAGTGCATTTTCCTCCAATTAGCACAAAATAGTGAATATCGTGTAATAAAGTGTTGCGCAGGATATAATAAAATAAATACTTATCAGAGATATATAGGCGAAAATCCAGCCTTTTTTAGATGTATATAAAAGAGAAGAAAAAAATATATACAAAATTGTGCAGTATTGTGAATATAAGGAAAATAAATATCTCCCCCTAAAGAATTGTACTCACACTCTATAGAGCCTATAGGACCGGCTCCGGGTGTATAAGGCGTGCAGACTCTGAGTCCCAAAATCCCCACATCCACTGGATAGATAATCGATGGAATACTCGTGGAGCAGGACACAACAGGAGTGAGAAACAAACGTTGTAGTGCCAAATGTAAACAATTTTAATTCCCCCCCCCCCCCACCCCACATATAGCAGCTTACATAGAAGAAGTTAAAAAACGATATCCCATGTAAAAAATAGTTAAAAACAGCATAGGTAAAAAGCAGGCAGAGTCACCCAGCCGATCATATCACAGTCTCCATCCGTCACTTCATAGGAGCAGGCAGCAGCTGAAGCCTGTATAGGTAGCGTTCTGCTGGAGGAGCTGGTACTTCCTGGTTGCAAGTCTCGTCAATAATGTCACGCGACGCGTTTCGCCCACACGTGGGCTTTTTCAGAGCAGACTCGCTGTGTAATGTCCAAGGCTCGAGTGTGGGATCTCTGTGTAATATGCTAGGCTCGAGTGCGGGATCGCTGTGTAATATGCAAGGCTCGAGTGCGGGATCGCTGTGTAATATGCAAGGCTCGAGTGCGGGATCGCTGTTTAATATGCAAGGCTCGAGTGCGGGATCGCTGTGTAATATGCAAGGCTCGAGTGCGGGATCGCTGTGTAATATGCAAGGCTCGAGTGCGGGATCGCTGTGTAATATGCAAGGCTCGAGTGCGGGATCGCTGTGTAATATGCAAGGCTCGAGTGCGGGATCGCTGTGTAATATTCAAGGCTCGAGTGCGGGATCGCTGTGTAATATGCAAGGCTCGAGTGCGGGATCGCTGTGTAATATTTTGCTCGTTTCTTCAGCAAACTAACAATTAAATTCCCTCTGTGGTTTTTCTTCTTTATTTTTTTTCCAGCTCTAAAGGAATCACGGACTCGGGAGCCAAGATTCAGTGGCTCATACAAACCTTTCTGTTCGGTATAGCATCTCTCTCACTCCTGCTAGCATACAAACCAGCACCAGTGAAGAAGCGGAGATAGACACTGCAGACGAACAAGAATAGAACAAATGGGAAACAAAGGATCGACTGCAACCAGAGTTTGTTTTCTTAGTTTTTGGACCAATTAATTATTTCAGTACAAAATTGTCTTAAAGGATAAAACCCAGGGACTTCCCTGATTTGTGATGAAGCTAATTATAATCTGAATATTTGGTTAATTATTACACACACAGTGTTAATACAGCCCGTGTTGCTAAAAAGACTTACGCATAACATAATTATGAGGAGTAGAAAAACAGAGGCCCTTACACCAGGTGTAAAATGGCTCCCATCATGAAACCTTTCGAACCAGGAAGTCCAGGGTTACCCAGGATGCATTTTCTGCCAGATGGCTGACTGAGCATTATGGGAGTCAAAATGTGGCGCACCAGTGGTTGAGTATCAGTCCATTAAAAACAAGGACCATGGTCATTCTGCCTCCAGACAAAACATGAGTATAGGGGCAACTTAGCACCCTGTGTTCTACTCTATTACCCTCTAAAGATACTACAAAGAGGAAGTCACATACTGTATTCAGTGCATTTACTGTACTGGACTGGTGCTAACATACCTTATGGTCTTTAAATTGACCTCCGAACAAAAATTCCAATAGTTTTCACATATCTTGTGTATTACAAACATTGCATATCTCGTATATTACAGGCACTGTCTGACAGTGACTGCTGTTGACTGTAAGGATAATGATAACTTCTGTTTTGGAGAATAAACGTGAGAATGATTACGTATGTTGTGTTCTTTAGTAGAAACTGTATGGTGCAATGTTTTCTGCATTCAGAGGGTCAAAAGCCTCTCTGTCTACAATATAAATAAATCCTTTGACTGTCCTTTTGCCACAGCGAACCTTTCACGTGTCTCCAAACATGCCTCACTGGTGTGTAAATAAACCAACAGAATAACAGAAGAAACAGTTTATTTTTCCATCTTAAAAATTAATTTATATTTTTTATTACACACAAGCGTCTAGCAGTCAACGTCCAACATCTTTTAATACTTCTTAAAGCTCTAAGCATGAATACCAAACAAATTGTGATTTAGTAACGTGTACACAGCTTCCTCCCTCCTACAGAAAATTTAGCTATCGTTTCCTAACTGATTAATACTACTCAGATGCCTGCCCATCCCCTTGCTGCTGTGGTTAAGGCGGTCCTGCCATTTATTGTACATCAAGCTATAATCCATTCCTGATTGGCTGCCAGGCTCCCTTCATTGGTTTATCCATTTGAGTGTTGAGTATTTTTCTGTAAGGACATTTTGTAGCTGAATTGTATGTGCTTTATCCCTGGTCTCTACCAGACAGGTTACCTGTATAAAAAGGAAGAATAGCAATAGAGTCACTGGAGAGTAGGATTGCCACATTTTCAGTTTACCAGCCTGCCGGTAACATTCAGGCTGAGTGGGAACCCTACTGGGGAGCCAATCATGCACCGGTTTAATTAATATATACATGTGTGTTATCTAGTTACTGTAAAGAAACTGTCATTTTCAGTTTTGTTATTGGGGAAAATCAAAATATTGAAATCCTCGTTCAGGACCAATTAATCAAGCATAGCGATTGTATAATAATCATGATGTTAATGGACAAAATACTTTGCCTTTTAACTTGATAAAGTGACAGAGCAAGACCATTAAAGGCCTCACGTATAAACAGTATGTGGCCCTCACTAGGCCAATATATTTCTCTAGAATTTTTTGCAGTATAGATCTTTTTATTTTGTTTTTTAAATGCTACAATAAGAAAAATACGGACACGGAAGGGGGTTCCCGGCTGTGTAAAATTCAGTTCTTGGTACTAATTCTACAGGGAACATTTGTTAGATGAATAATACAAGGCATTTTTCACATCAGGTAAGTGACGTCAGATTAAAATACATTTAGAAGTATTTAAAATATATGAGAAAATAACAAATAGCCACAGTTCACGAACCAACCTTACGTAGTTATGGCGGAGTCTTCCGGAGTAAGAAGCCACCAGTAGTGCTCAAGCCGCACAAACACAGGAAGAGGAAACACGGAAAAGCAGGTTGGAAATCCTCCGGACACAATCAACGCCAGAACTTTATTACTTGTACATATGTCTTTATTGTCTGTATGGATCAGGCATAGTCAGAGATAGGCAGAAACTCACAACCAAGCTGGGCGAAACACCTTGCACTTTGTTGTGCCTGATAGGAGCACTTACGAATAAGCAAATCACCAAAAGCAAGCTCCCACCCTTGGTGATCTGCCTATGATTTAGTGCTCCTTTCAGGTGCGAATACAGACAATAAAGAAGTATTTGCAAATAATGATATCCTGGCGTTGATTATGTCTGGATGATTATTGACCTCTTTTCTGTGTTTTCTTCCTATACTGAAACTATACGACTTGCATTGCAGATTTGGTCACATGGAGATCGCTAATCTAAGGATAAGATAAAGAAGCTGACCATGACTCCCATAAACGAGAATGTAATCGTGTTTTAATAAGATTATATAAACTGTGGATGAGCGATCCCCTTTTATTCAATTGAGGTTAACCTCTGCTATTTCAGCTAAAAGGCAAGCCCACGAGAAGAGTTATGTTTCACTGTAAGAGCAAGGAGCAGTATTGACCTTTCTTTGATGGGGCGCAGAACATTTGTTCTGAATCAGCGGTGGTCATAAATTAACTTCTTTCTGCACAGGGTGTCTCTCTGCAATAGCAGATATTACAGAAGCAAAAAGTAAAACAGAAAATGTAATGTAAAATTTAACTAAAAAGGGTTAAGTTATATATGATTTTATAACAAATAATAGATTGAAACCAATCACAGATATTCTCACCACCCATTACGTTGTTAGGTTCCACTACGCTCAACAATTTCTATTGTTACACACCTCTGAAACACGATCTCACTAGGACTGCCACGATGTTTGAGGACTTTTACCATGGTGAATCCCTGCCTCCTCATGGGATATCGCTCATATACCACACACTCTTAGGGGCATTGGGTACTACCTTGCCACAATGGGAAATGGGAAACAGCCCTTGAAACCTCCCTATGCGAACCACAATGGGGAAAGATTTTTCAGTGCTTGCTCGGCAATAAAACCCAGGAGATGTCTTTTAAACGCCTCATGCACTGTTATCGGACTCTGAACCTCCTACATGCAATTTTTATGGAGGTGTGCAAGTGCGGTTGTCTGCCCCACATTTGGTTTGAATGCCCTAAAATACAGCCATTCTGGGCTAAAATACAGACCACATTGGACAAATTGCTCCCCCCCACACACACTTTTCGCCCTAGCACCTTACCTTCTCCACTACACCACACTTCAAATATCTTTGTATAAAAAAAATCTGTTATCAGACATATTCTTGATCCCACTACGCTGGGGCAACCCTAATCCACCCTCTCTTCAGGGGGTCCTGAACGTAGAGCAGACTCGACATATGGAGGAACTGGCTCTATGAGCTGATTATAATTATGAATGCTGCAATCAGACTTGGTTTTACAGGTTGGAATACATAGACACCTCTGAGATCAGAACCTTCTTACAAGCTAATCACTAAATCATACAATGAGGCTCTGGTGGTAGACTGCTCCCTGCCCTCTTTCCTGTTTACTTTCTCGCCCTTCTATGTCTACCTGTACCCCTTGCCCCCAATTTCCCGTTGGGACTACACAGTCGGTTCACGTGCTGTCATTAATTTACATTATATTTCTGAAACCAGCATCTGAAGAGGTAACCTAATGTCCCTATACATACTCTCACGGTGAAGCTTACTCGTACATTGATGTCTATGAAGCAGTTTTCCTCTCCCTTGCCTCTATGTATCCATAGGTATTGTATGTCACTGTGCCTTTGACAATGTATATGCACAGCTGTGTCAACAGCAGGTAATGAGACAATCCTGATGCTCGTACACCAACCTAAAATAGGCTACAAACAAGCTATGCGGGGACCTACCCTGTAATATAATTAGGACCTGGCCAGGAATACCAACTGCCCCAAAAAAAGACACATTTCATGTATTAAACCTCTACAGTTTTGACGGCATCCACCGCAGCTCAGATTGTCTCATTACCTACCATTTTACTGTATTGTTTATATTGGCACATGGTTTACCTTAAAGGCGGTTAGAGATTACAATTAAACTGCTTTGTAACTATTATAAATGCATTAATTTGTTTCTTCTTAATTAATTAATTTTATTAATTAATCATTACTTTTTTTCCTGTAATTCTACTATTTTTTATATTTATTTTATCTGTGTAACTGGGCTTTTATAACAATATTAAAGTTTAATATATTTTATACTCAGTTGAGTCCAGTCCAGGTACTTTTTTTGTTTTTTAGTGTTAGCCCAGTGCCTCTAAATATGGGCTTCTGCATTTATATATCCCATTACAGAAGGGGGCTAGAAACATCATTCATTAACAGATTACAAGCATCATATACTGTAAGAGAATTTTTTTTTTTTCTTTTCAAGAGCAAATTTACAGGACGTCATCAAAACCAGATGCTGATATTCATTCTATTAAACTCTTGACCACTTGGGAATAAGACTAAGTTAGAAACAGATGGTAGACTCAGCGTGACAGGCTGTTGTAGAGAAAATTATTGAGAATTCACAGAAGAACAATAACACATTTTTCTCCATCATATATTATTTTCACAATACATTAAAGTGAGGTATACAGAGAACTGGGAGCCCCTCGAGAACAGACAAAAGCTCACATAGCCAGTCCTATAGGATGTAACCTACTCGGGAGGAGCATCACCATTTGTTGCTCTCTTGCACCATTACAGAGGAAACTGGGCAGTCCAGACCCAAAATGATTGGCAGGTCTCTACACGAGGAACACAACAACCACAGATGTAGGTTTCAGCCTTCATTGGCCTTGTCAGTGTGGTACGGCTGGTATCCCTCTAGGTGCAGTGAGTTAGAGACCCACGTCTGGGAATACCCCAATAACTTGCGGAGACAAACAATGAATTAGGAGCCCCCCCAGGAACAGACAAAAGCAAAAATAGCCAGCCCTATAGGCAGTGGTGGGATTCAGCCAGTTTGCACTGGTTCATGCAAACCTGTTACTAAAATGTTACAAGTTTGCCAAACAAGGTCCGTAGACAGGGCCGATTTAACCAATTGGCAAAGTGGGCACTAACATGCCACCTGCTGCCTGTGTGACTGTCCCAGTGGATGAGCTCCGACTTAGTCTTTGTGCTGCCAGATATGACACCAAGTCATATGTGGCAGCTGTTTGTCCCTCCTCCACGCACTCTACGCACGCAGCGTGCGTGGAGGTGGCAGAGAGAGCAGCAGGAGCAGCAAGGTAAGTACTGGGGCCTGGGGAGTGGGGATTTTTTTATTGGACAAACTGGCTGTGGTATATTCATGGGCATATTGGCTGTGGCATAATCCCTTCCATACTGGCAGTGGCATATTACTGGGCATACAGGCTGTGGCATATTAGTGGGAAAATTGGCTGTGGCATATTAATGGGCATACTGGCAGTGGCATATTAGTGGGCATACTGGCTGTGGCATATTACTGGGCATACTGGATATGGTATATTACTGGGCATACTGGCTGTGGCATATTACTGGGCATACTGGCTGTGGCATATTACTGGGCACACTGGCTGTGGCATATTACTGGGCATACTGGCAGTGGCATATTAGTGGGCATACTGGCTGTGGCATATTACTGGGCATACTGGATATGGTATATTACTGGGCATACTGGCTGTGGCATATTACTGGGCATCCTGGCAGTGGTATATTACTGGGCACACTGGCTGTGGCATATTACTGGCCATACTGGCAGTGGCATATTGCTTGCCATACTGGCTGGGGCTTATTAATGGGCATATTAATGAGCAAATTAACAATGGCATATTTATTTAAGTTATATTAAGACTATTGCCCCATGTCCCCCTCACACACTGCCGCACCATGCCCCCGTCACACACACACCGTCGCCCCATGCCCCCGTGGTGCTCCATGTTCCCCTCACACACACACAAATTGTATGAATTTACTGCCTTTTGACATGATATTCAGGATTTATGCATTTACTGTTCATTGCCATGATATACCAAGTTTATATATTTATTGCTTCATTGGCATAATATACCAAGTTTATATATTTATCACTTAATTGGCATGATACACCAAGTTTATGTATTTATCGCTTCATTGGCATATGTCACTGTTGGAATGTGTACATGCTTGCATATCCAGTCAATAGGTGTTGTCCTGTCCTTATGTAATCCATTGTACTTCTGTAAAGTCAGGATTTTGTGATTTTTCCATTGGTAGCTGTATAGCCTATTGTTTGTCTGTGTGTGGTGACTGTGTTTCTCTCCAATAAAGTTGTTCCTGTTTTTATTCTAAACACTGTTTTGGCCTATTGATTTAGTGCTGATCACAATATAACTCTTTCAAGGGCTAGGAAGCAGCTTTTGGCTGGGTACCTTGTCTGGGTACCAGAGGGTCCGTCACAGACATTATAGAATGTCCATAGTTTACCAGCTTATCACGGCCCCTGTAATGCGATGTGTTTCGGATTCCACTGCAGGGACTTTCAGAGGGATCCAACCTGTCTTATGAGGTCACTTTGAGCGACCTCAGTCTGACAGGGTGCTCAATGTGAGTGGCGGCTACATTTTTCCAAATTGCGCCGTGCGCTAACCTCAGAGGTCTTTAAAGCTTTCGACAGGGACCCACAGGGTCTGCTAAGAGACTGAACGGGTCTCTGCCACTCTTTCCCTGGCTCCCGATCACTTTTTAGGATTTTTTGTTCCTTAAGGATGAACGTACCATGCAGCATTAAGGGGTTAAACTAGTGTATCCCACTTTAAGATAATAGAATTCAAATGGTTTTGCAAGCCAGCTTGAGATGGGCTAAATGGAATCTACCTGCTGCTTGTCTTGGGAACATGAATAGAAAATGGATAGTATAGAAGAACTATACTTTTATATTTAGCACAGTTTAATAAAGATGGTCTCACTAGTCACCTGTTCCCCTCCAGTTGCTTTTCAAATGTCTTGCCCACAGCACAGCCAATGTTTACTCACATTAGTGTTTTTACTCAAATGAATTCACTTACATTCCTGGCTAATGACTGCCTGGGATTCTCTCCACAGAGGAGTTACACTGCTGTATTTATTTTGGTTACCATAATGTGAACCATTTGTGAATTACAACAGCAAATTCCATCTGCGAAAGGGAGAACAAGAAAAAGAAAAAAAATATAGGTTTGAAGGCTCCGAGTCCGGAATGTGCACGCTCCTTGTGTACTTCATTATCTGGCAGCACTGGATAATGCGTGCAAACACGGATGGCCATGACCAATGGTTAATCCAATTCTGTGGTGCTGTTTGCAGTTAATGCAAGTGCATCATGGTATTTGTAGTTTTCACGGCTTCAGAAATGTCAGAACAATATCAGCACCAATCAGTAAAATCCAGATTTAAATGAAATGTTTCTGGTCTCAAGTTTACTGATTTTTGATGCATGGAGATGGAATAAAATATGCTAAACTGGAAATGAAATAAAATATGCTAAACTAGGTGCAGGTTTAATATTTTACAAAAATTATTTTACAATAGATACATCCGCAATGTGAGACAGTCCTGAATTTGGGAGGCAATCCTGCTGTCCCGCAGAGCTCTACCTCTCAATATTACGGACACAGGTAGAGCTCAGTGTTACTTAAAACCACAATCCTGTAAAAAAAAGAAACCTGCAATTCTGCGCACATTTAGGATTCTGCGCATGTTTGAGTGACAGCGCCTACTGCTCATGCACTATAGCACTGACACTCAACATCCCAAGCTCTGTCCCATGGGCACCCTGATTTGTCATGTGCAAGAGTAGGGTGGTATGTATATAGTACATGAGACCATCTCATGTGAGGATGGGCGCTGCTAAACTATCCTGTTCTGTGTGCTGCTACCAAAATGAAAGCAGTCAATTACTTTTTTCTTTAAAGCCCCCCCTATCAGACTAATCCAGCCCCTAAAGGAAGTTTCAGTTTTAATTGTCAGGCAGTTGTCCTCTGCAACAACCCCAAATTTGCATTATAGGCTTGATCCTTGATATGATATGACTGAGTCATGGAGCAATACATATACAATGTGTGAGACCAGTTCATCGTTAGTGATGTATCATAGTCATTAAAGAACAATTGTCACCCAAAAAATTAGGCTATGATTAATTAACTGATTGCATCCATTAAAGGTGTAAATAGAAATGCTTTACCAAAAATAAATAGTGCCTTATTGAGCCCTCAGGGGGCGGACATGTTGTTTAGAATCTTGGATCCTTTAAGGTCAGCCCACTGATACAGGAGCAAATAGTACCCAATAAGGTACTTTATTAGTATTCTGTCATTAAAGCATTTCTATTGTATGTCCTGTCCAAGCACTGGGACAACCATCTGGATTAGCTGTGGAGGTGTGTGGCTCCCTCCTGAGTGACCTTCTCATTCTTTCGTTTGCAAACTGTGCTACTTTATGGAGACTTTCCTGATTGCTGATCGATGTAACCGGACTTGTTTTGTTATACGGGAGCTCAGCACTAAGGACCTATGTTTTTGACAAGAAAGGAATCAAACCTTTTATCCAAATGTTTTCGTGTCTATAGAATAAAGTTCTTCAGGTTCATAGCACAGTTATCATTTGGTTTGTGCCACTAGCATCTGTATATGAATTGCAACACTCAACCTAAATCCCATGTCAGGGGTCCTGCCCTCTTAACCAGGGGATGTCTTGTAAAAATCCTGTTTGAAAGGAGAAATTTGTTCTCACAATTTGTATGGTTTTCTAAAATAAAAATCTGATTTCTTTTAAAATAAATATATATTATATATTAATCAAAACTCATGAAAAGTTGGTCATATTTAGCCTTCAATCCTCAAACACCAGATGGATGATTCTTGCAATATCTTACACATGGATCCAATGCGGAAAAGCTTAACAAGAAGCTGGATAATTACCTTAATGTACAACAGATATGATGTAATTTTCAGTGATCTCCTTTAAGCTCTTATAATCTTACTATGACGTTTTATCTGCAAAAGGCTAACCTAAAGCTTACTTTTTTTTAGCAGGGAAAGCTATAGGTTTTAGAAGGAATAAAAATACTTCACTTGCAAACTGACCTTTTAGATCCATGTGTAACATATTGCGAGAATCATCCAGCTGGTGTTTTGAGGACTAAAGACTCATTATGACCAACTCTTCATGTGTTTTGATTAACAAACTTAATATAAATTTAGCTAGAGCAGGAAATTCCAGAAGCCATTGCCAAGGATTCACTGCATGTATCTGTAGGATATACAGGTTAATAACTACCTGATGCATCAAAGTTAGTTTGATGCCTGGAGTGTACCTATTAGACGCCAGTGGGAAGTAAGTTTTCCCTAAGGAATGCCATCCAAATGTTTTTTTATGGGAAGCAACATTATGGACGAATCTGTGTCAGATTCGCACAAGTCTCTCCAATGCACTGAGTCCGTGGCATAGAGATTTTTTATGTCACATGAAAAAAAAAAATTTCACTGATTACAGCTGATTAACATATGTTTTTTGTTATACATTTTCTTATTGATCTAGAAAATAAATAATGTTACACTACATGAAGAAAGTCATCAGTCTTCTAATGTCTAGTTAAACTCTTACCTCTTGAGTAAACAGATCTGTGTTCAGGAACATATTTTCTTTCTGCATATCCAAGACTCTGAAATAAATGGGTTTTAAAGATTAGAAAATTGAGAGCTTTTCTTCTTGCCTATTTCGCTATGACTACTTCGTGTCAGTATTCAAAGAGCCATAAATAAGATAAACATCTTTTGGATTAAGTGAACTAAAATCCAAATCTTATGAGCTCTGGAGATTAAATGACCTTTGGGGGCCTAACCTTTGAGGGCCTGTACTCAGTATGGGATTTTTGCCTAACATAAACTTTACAACTGGTTTTATAGAGGTCAGAACACATATCTGGAGTCATGACACACGCTGTCTTCCACAGGAAGTATACACAACACCAATTGGTGGGATACAAGCAACAAAAACCCTCTCCACTGTAAAACACAGTAATATAATAATCCTCACAACTCAGACACACACACATACATTTATATATATTTTTAAAAAGTAACATTTTTCTACTATCTGTATTATGGATATTATTGGTCATTGTCTTACTCACCTGACTTCTTCTCGTCCAATGGCCTCCAGCAGTTTGGTGATTTCTCCAGGAAAGTCTGGCAGCACTACAGAGAATTTGCAGACTCTGTGATCCAGTACCAGAGCACGATCCAGGCAGTGGCGCAGTAAGGGCAAAGGCAGATTACCACTACACACTACGACAGCCACTCTAAGAGACAAAACAGAGAAGAGCAAGGCTCAAAGTAATCAGCATCTCAGTGGTCGCCATCTTGGACCCTGGAGAGTTTAGTGTGAAACATATTGACTGCTTAACCCAAAGCTTGAGTTTTCCCAGATTTGTAATGGCTCAAACTAAAAAATGAGTCAGTAAGTGCACTTAGATGTTCGTTGTCCATGTTCATAGCTGAATAAAGTGTACATGTTTTTGCACCACACAATTTGGACAATAAATTGAAAACCAGAAATTAGAATCAGTCAATTGTCTTCCGTATTAAAACTCCAAGATTCCTCAGCACACCAATATGTGAACACAGGTGATTAGTGCACCACCGGTGGCAACGTTTCCACCCGCTAAAGGGTCTCTATCAAGCCGTGCACTAAAGGGTCTTTATCAAGTCGAGCGCTAAAGGGTCTTTATCAAGCCGAGCGCTAAAGGGTCTCTCTCAAGCCGTGCGCTAAAGGGTCTTTATCAAGTCGAGCGCTAAAGGGTCTTTATCAAGCCGAGCGCTAAAGGGTCTTTATCAAGCCGAGCGCTAAAGGGTCTCTATCAAGCCGTGCACTAAAGGGTCTTTATCAAGCCGAGCGCTAAAGGGTCTTTATCAAGCCGTGCACTAAAGGATCTTTATCAAGCCGTGCACTAAAGGGACATTATCAAGCCGTGCGCTAAAGGGTCTTTATCAAGCCGTGCACTAAAGGGTCTTTATCAAGCCGTGCACTAAAGGGACATTATCAAGCCGAGCGCTGAAGGGTCTTTATCAAGCCGTGCACTAAAGGGTCTTTATCAAGCCGTGCACTAAAGGGACATTATCAAGCCGTGCGCTAAAGGGTCTTTATCAAGCCGTGCGCTAAAGGGTCTTTATCAAGCCGTGAACTGAAGGGTCTTTATAAAGCCGTGGCTTGGTAAAAAAAAAAAAACCTTAGCTGGGTTGAAACATTGCCACGGATGGTACATTTTTACAGTTTGAAACATATAGGGGAAGTACGGGAGCCCAGGCTAAGGGACCCTACGTGGTGAGTGCAACTCTTCAATACTATTTGGAATCACTTCCTTAGATCACCGCTGGCGCTGCAGGCAATTCATTAGTAGTGGTTGGTTCTTTATTAAAACATTGTCATTCATATGTGAGGACAATGTACACAGTATTGACAGAGAGTGCACTGCACAGGTGTGTGAAAGGCTACACAGACTGTAAAACCCCATACAGTCTGTGTAGCCTTTCACAACTAGCCTTTCCAGGGATAACTTGGTTATGGTTCCATGTTGTTTTTTCTTACCTTTTGCCTTTGAGGTCTGGTAGTAATCCTGATATGAGGGCAGCCAGTCCCATGGCACCTTCAGCATCAGCTGTCACCCTCTCACACTCCAGCAGTCTCAGCATGGCCAATAGGACATCCTCTTCCCTGAAACCAAACATCAAGTCTGAGTTATAAAAACATAGTGTGAGAATCATCTTGATGAGGGGGTTCTTCTAGTATTGAGAAAGTTAGAGGCTACCTCTGTCTGCGAATGACTGATTCTGTGTATTGCTACAAAGGAAAAGAACTCACAGCTTGGTCAAGATAGACAATATCATTATGCTCAGTTAGATGGGATGGAGGAAGGTTGTGAGTGTTATTTTGTATTAAAATCTTTTTTTTTATTTCACAGTACGATTATCCTGGCTTAATATCTGAAGTCTGAAATCAACCACTATTCAGTATTCAGACTGATATTCAAGTTCGTGCTGAATCACTCTTTACAAACAATGCAATCACCATGTTTCAAAAGAAAGATACATAGATACATAGTTACATAGTAGTTTAGGTTGAAAAAAAGACTGGCGTCCATCAAGTTCAACCCTTTTTCATATCCCATGTTTACCGCTGTTGATCCAAAAGAAGGCAAATAAAACCCCTTTCAGAAATTTTGAATTCTGCATTCAACGGGGAAAAATATCCTTCTGGACTCCAAATGCCAGATTTCTCCTTGGATCAACAAGCACTAAATAAATGTTAATGCCTATACTAACATACATAGCCCTCTATGCTCCGGCTCATTAAAAAAAAAAGTATCCAGGCCACTTTTAAAGGCATCTACCATATATACTATAACTTTATTTAATAAACATGTATGATATTTCAGCTGTTGCACACTTAGTTTATTTAAACTAAGTATATGAATTCCTATTAATAAGGAGCATAACAACAGGATGTTACTGTACTCACCTCACAGAGATCACCTGATCTACAAGTTTCTTTGTCAACTTCAATGTATTGGCACCAAAGGAAGGCCCACCTAGCTCTGAAAAGTAGATTAGAGAAAGAACTTCGACCACTTTACTTGGAAAATGTACCAGGGCTACAAATGAGGGGTAGGCACAAACATTGTTCGTGGTGGAGATTTTTTGGCCTTAATGATGTTCTATGGACCTTCACAGCCGACATACTGTTCATTGGCCACCTCTGCAGCTGTCAAGCTTCGAAACCAAATGTATGAATAAAAATAAATATGTACATTTGCTTCAATTTGGCAACAATGTATTGATTCTTTATTGTTAACAACAATTAAAACGTGTCATTTTTATATGATATTTTGTCCAGGCCTGATTAATTCTAGTCAGAAAAAGAATAGGCCACCATGATCTGCAAGGCTGCTAAGAAAGATTACATGTTGCTTTTATGGGTCTAAAACTATTGGGCAAACAACAGGCAAATTTTGTTTTCTATTTTGCATGCTAGATTACTTATAAAATGTTCACTCAGTTGAAGGAGACCTAAAAACATCTTAAATTCCGTAAAGAGAGACAGAAAATTCCAAATCTATTCATAGATAAGTAAATTGTCCTTTGATTTGCAAGATGTTTTGTGGATTACACACTTCAGGATTATGTAATTGAGGAAAGGAACAGCAGCTAAAAACAGCCATATGTGACCAATTTCCTCGCTGGCCTGTAGAACCATATAAGGGTTATTTTGCTTGATGAAATATCATTTCAGAATAATGTGAGTATAAGGGGAAAACATTTACTGTGACCATAACAAAATGCAGGGCTTCTGTACATTACAACAGAGCAGCCAGAGGGCCAAGCACATGACTTATTACAAAGATACACGCACACCTTGTAATATTCTCTAAACATTTTTTACAAAATCAAAATTTCAATGGCCCAGTTATGTTCAAAATATGTTGTCCTTTTTACTCATAAAATAGCATCAAAGTATATAAGTGGCTTTTGATTTTTTAAATAAAAGTAGGGAGAAATATTGCCAATTTCACCATTTCTACTTCCCATAGTGCCACTAGGCAACTGCCTTGGGTACCCAGTATTCAGTCAATAGTAGGGGAGGAGAAGACTATCTCCTCCCCTGTTTTAGGTGCCACACACCGATCAGCTCTGTGGCTCACTACATTGGAGCCTAGATCTCTCACTGAGATTTACATTTCCAGAATCATCTAGACTGTTAAAACCCTCTTTAAATCACATAATCCCCTCAGCACAAATAAAACATTCTCCCAACCAAACAATTAAAATAAAACACATAAGGCATGGGCTGTAGGACCACATAATGTAAAGAGCATCAGTGAAACTGGGATGTCAAAGACAAGACAGGATCACGTCTCTCCAGATAATCCTAAAATAAAGTCCCTAGTGTAACTCAGGTAAAGCCATGTACAGTTACCTGAAGTATCTTATCTATAGGACTGCTGTCTAAACTGCTTCAGAATCACAGTTTTATCATTTTATCTTTTGCATGTTTTATGTATATGTATTTCTTACCTCCGTATAATGGGTGGGTGATGCAGTCATGTTCTGTCGAGCAGTGTCCAGTTTTTAAGGATTGTTGTACAATGGGAAATTTTTCACTCTCCACACCCTGTAGAAAAGAGTATAATTCCTAATTTAAAGCAACAGCCACTGTTATTCTATGCAGTAATAGAAAAAATATAAAGGAATAAAGGATTCATATTCTATCTGCATCAGTATTATTATATTATTAGCATTGTTTTATCGGCATAATGGTTTGTTGGAAAGGATGCTGGACAATTTAAAGTCATCAATTACGTCTTAGGTCTGACTAAACTCATGCACCCTCAACCCCTAAACGTCATGTTGCCCCCCTTACTCGCATTCTACTACACCAGACTGACCCCACATGCCTTACAAAAGCATGAAGAGAATCCTTTTATACTGTGTTGGGTGGGATTTTATTGCTGTGACAAAAACAAAAATGTTGCAATCAGGAGGCCAGTACTTCTGAGGCTCACCGCCCTCCTTAAGTCCAACTTTAGTTTTTGGGGTCACATGCTCCTGACTGTTTTGTTGGAATGCCATATCTGCAGTAGACTGGCATAATAGTATCATCATGCACTGGTCCAGAAAAAGCCCTTCAGCACACTAAGAGATACCCTACACATTTGGCATGAAGTCTAGTGACTGTTCTCACAGTATATTGTTTAATGATAATAGTGAACCCATGTTGGCACAGAACTACAAGATGTGTCAAAGGGCCATGGCGGAAATCAAAGTCCTATGTAATGCTCCAAGCACAGAGTCAGTTTGTATACTTTATTGAAAAACATAATTTTAAAAATATATGGACAATGCAGAGGATGGTAGTGTAGCACAGCACACTCCTATTTGAAGCTTTAAAACACGTGTCTAGATGTCATTCAGCAAAGTGAGTGACAATGACTGCCATGTTGGTGCTATGGATGCAAATCTGACAGGTGGAAAGCATATAAATTAAAGGGACTTGTTCAGCAATTCCATGAGGTGTTTTTATCACTACCACAGAAACAGCAAGGTTTTGACCCAACAAGGGTCTTTGTCAAACCATGGTAGAAAGCATTGACCTCTCTCTGCAGCAATACATTGGCAAGACATACGAGTAACGAGTTATTGTTATACCTAGCCAAGTACATAGATCTTCCAGCACTTATTTAATTGCAATCAACAGGATCATTAAGATAAGTGTCTATAATAGCAGATAATGATGGTGGAACTTACGATAACTGTGATTTTTGGGTTCAGGTGCTTAAGGGCAGCCGCTGACCCAGCCAGCAGACCACAGTGTCCACCAGCTGGAAATATCACTGCATCCAAATTAGAAACCTGCTCGTAAATCTCCAGCCCCACTGTACCAAGACCAGCCAGATATCCAGCACTGTCTTCCCTGGGTAAAAAAAAAAAGTAGAGAGTTCAAGGAAGAGAGAAAGGAGGCAGACAGTGGAAATAAATGATGGAGACGAAGGAACAGAATGAAAGGGAAATCAATTAAAATATTGTATTTATTAAACTTAGCTGTAGTAAAATTGTTCAATCTTTACGTGTGAGGAATACAATATATTGGTGGTAGAGCATCCTTCTTTCACCCTGTGGGAGAAGGCATGATGTAGAAGTCTTTGGTCTGATGTCTTCACCTCCCTATGTCATACTCAAACCTTATCATGCACATTACTGAATCCACAGGTGGAGTATGATTGTCCAACAGTGGACTCTCTCATATACATGAGCATGATGAGGCTTGTTAATGATGTAGGGAGGGGAAGGGGCACATTGAAATACTTCCTGCCTCCATTTTCACATGGATGATGTCTGCTCTAGTAAAAGAGCATTAACTATGGAAATGATTTCAAGACAGCTAAATTTAAAATGGGCACCTGTATAGTTTCATCTAAATATGGCATTTGGAGGACAGACCTGGGTTTACGAACAAGTTTTAGCGTTAAGATTTTCGATCTACAGTCCCATAGAGTAAGAACGGCCTGTCTATGTTTCAGGCCTAATACTAAATTTGCATCAAGTATGTCTGGTGAGACAGAAATCGCCACCGGCATCGAGGGTTGCCACCTTTTCAGTTGCCTCCTTTGAGGTAACACTGGCCACAACCCAGTTTTTTTTTAGTCATGCCAGTAAATGACTCACTGGATGGCAACTCTTCATTGAGTCTGCTTCATGATAATTTAAATCACATCTCAGCTGCTGCCTGAGATCTCTTCCTAACATAGGAAATTCCAGTTGTCTCTTCAAAGGCTTAAACTTTCTTCGTAAATCTTTTTGAACAAACCTTACTTTTCACAATCTCCCAAATCAGTCTTCATTTTACCCCCCATCGAGCATTAAATGAATAATTATGTCTGGGCAGACTAACTTCCTACAGGCAGACATCTAGTTTTTACATGGTGCTATCTATTTGGATTGACTACTACAAAGTGAAGCCACAGCTACAAATGATTACCAACTGGGGCTTTTCCTGGGCTTAGCCAGGCAGAAACCCTTTCCTTTCTCTTGGCTGAAGACCACGCTATCCTGTTCTCTGCCAAAAGATTAAGGACTTCATATGGTAGGCAGAGACTGAAGACAATACTTGCATAGTTATTGCATCTATTTTTTCTGCAACAAAAAATGTGAGAAAAACATATTATAAAAAAGTGTGATTAATATCTTGAACTCCACTTTTTCATATTATAGGTGTTTTTAAATGTAGCTTTAAGAAACATTGCACTTTTTGGTTGTGGCTGATATTTCTATGTATTGTGTACAAATTTTGGTCACTTCAGCAGCACAAATATACACTGTTTTAAGATACTGCTCCTCATTCCCACGTTTCATTTTCTGCCCAGTTATTAGCCTTTGACAGATGAAGTTGAGTAATTCCAAGATCTACAAATCCGAAGTATTACACATGTGTGTGGTAAGCTAGGGGAAAGAAGACATGGAGGGAAAACAATGGATGAGTAACTATTCCAAAAAAATGTATCATGTAATAAAAGCCATACGCACTCCTCCACATAGAGGTAGCCATTCTCTTGTGCTAGCCTTCTGGCATGACTCTGTGCATCTCTTGCTGCTGGCCCAAATAATATAACCATGGCACCATAGTCCCGGCACATCCTGACCCTGCTCGGAGATGTTCCAGCTGACATAATGACAAACACAGGGATCTGAAGCTCTGAGGCATGGAAAGCCACAGCCATGGCAAAGTTACTGTCTGTAGCCACAATCACTCCTTTTCTCTGTTGATCCTGCCAGACACAGAGATGGTTATCAGTCAAGAAGAACATTGTAGTAGGAAAAATACTGTGCACAATCAAAAGAGAATATGGCCTGAATGAGTTCAGGATACAGAGTTTGCCAGCCACTAAAGTGCAGAAGAAGGATTGTTGATGGATCCTTTTCCTAAACATTAGTGGGGAGTTCGGATTGGGTGGGACTAGGGAAGAGTTTAGGGTAGAGGATTTATTTTCAGCACTGTCCATTCATCTAACACATTTCACACTTATTTTATGTTCCAAACCAAACCCTGCTTCTTCTCCAAACTCATCTGAAGGGAGAAGATCCCATCATTATTAACACATATACTGATCTGGATAATCTGTATTTTATTCACAAGAAAACAATTATGGGGCCATTATTGACAGACTTGTGCTAATTTAGCAGAAATAGCTGTCCTATTAAACGTGTGGCTAGCTGCTTCATGTCTTTCAGACACAGGAGAATAGAAAAGTGTCAGGGCTTGGATTTTTAAAGAATTGAAACATTTATCATTATTACATATGCAGATATTTAGGAATTATGTCAAATAAACTGCTACGGGGATGTCTGTATTATTAGATGTTGGGTATGGTAAACACAACATTTTGGTATAATATAAAAGTTGGTCACATTGATTTCACATAATGCAATATAGAATTATATAGAATATATAATAGAATTATACCTGGTGCAATGATGTAAGTAGGTACAGAACACCCCTCTCCTTCACAGACCCAGTATACTGCAGATACTCTTTCTTCAGGTAAATATCCACTCCACACTGCTTAGATATTCTAGAATACTGGGATAAGGAAAATGCACGGGTCAACAATGCATAGATACGAGTTTAAAGGAAAGTTTCTTGGCAAAGTAACCAAAATAGTCACCAATAAAGCAAGGGCCGCCATGGCGAATTAAATCACACCTTCTACATTCTGGTGAAGAAAATGTCTGAGGTCATCATTAATCTCTCCAAAACAGTTATTGTCCCTATTTACTAATGTTGTTCCTTACCATGCATGGCGTTTTCTGAATACCACTTTGAGTTTTGAAGGCAGCTGCACTAATATCTTCAAACCGCAGGAATTCATTCTTTGGTCGCAGACTGGGCTTGGGACTTTTGGGGGCAATAGGTTCAACGGGTTCTTTAAGTTTTTCTTCGGGGCTTCCTACTACTTTCATCTCCCATGTGGCCAAGTTTCCATTCAAGTATTCTTCTTCCACAAAGTCTTTCAGTCTTTCGGGATGGATTGCCAATGGGCGTGGTCCATTCTGGTCTCCGGGCACTGGACCATTCCTATGACCTTGGGTTTTGCTTGTAACAGACGATTTTTTTTTGATTGTATTTTTACCATCACTGAAAATAAATCATAGTAAAGTCACATCGGAACACACACTATAATATGTTTACATTGACCTATATGACTCTACCTAGCCTTCTTCTTTCACTGTACAATGCTGGGCATCTACCACAGGACTAAATATTCTCCTTTTCTTGATCCTTCAGAACTCTACTGCTCTTCCTTTCAATATAACTCTTCAGTAGGGTTGACAAGTTATTGCAACAAGCATGTTAGCCATACAGAGTGTTTAAGGCCCACCAGTATGCTACAAAACCGGGAGAAAAAAATCAGATCATATTGTGCTTCACTACCAGGAATTTAGAGCAGTTTTTCTACATAAAAAGGCTGCCAGATGACTTATTTCCTACTTCCTCAGGTTCAGTGAATAAATCCAAAAGTGAAGAGCATGGTCAAGCATTGACAGACTTTCATACTCAAACACATTCACCAGCACTGTGCATGAACAGGCTCCCAATGCATTCTGTGCCCACAGCACAGATGCTGCAATAGATAGGCTGGCATCCTTAGATCTGAATCAAAATGTCTCTCTCTCCCCCCCTCCACTCTCTCGCTCTCCCCCTTCCACTGCCTCTCTCTCCCCCCTCCACTGTGTCTCTCCCCCCCCTCTCTCTCTCCCTTCACCTCCACTGTCTCGCTCTCTCACCCTTCCACTGTCTCTCTCTCTCTCCCCCCCTCCACCCTCTCTCTCCCCCCACCACTGGGGCTCTCTGTTTCCTCCACTGTGTCTCTCTGCCCCTCCACCTCCACTGTCTCTCTCTCTCTCTCTCTCTCTCTCTCTCTCTCTCTCTGTCTCTCTCTCTCTCTCTCTCTCCCTCTCTCCCTCTCTTCCCTTCCGTGGACTCTCTCCTTTCCCCCCTTCCACTGTCTCTCTCTCCCCCTTTACTGTCTCTCTCTCTCCCCCTGTACTGTCTCAACCTCGAAAAATGCTGTTCAGAAAGGAGTAGATGTTGGGAAGTCAGGCAAGATAAGTTCGAGTGCGGTGGAGGTAGAGTTTTGAGGTCGAGTTGGACTTGGTGTCAAAAATCAATACTGTAATTTTACATTTGAAAAAAGTCAGTCAAACTACCATTGAAAAAAGTTCAGTCAAACTTGAATTTTAGTAAATAGCCCCAAGTGACCTCAAGCCTGCAGGTTATTCATTGACTGGGATAACTCAACATGTACAAGATATAAATTCAGCACACAATGCTGGGTATGTATATGCTTCAAACATAAAATACAGAAATGCACATCTCTATTTAAGATATGGAGGAAGGCAGGCTGATTAGTTAGAATAGTATTAGTACACAGTGCAAGGGAACATTGTTTTGTTACAATAATTAGCACCCCTTTCATGCCATTATCATTGTGTAAATTAGGGCCTATGCATCAAGCTCGTTTCATTTGCTCTTTTAGACTTGATAAAGTGCAAGTTTTTGCACTACAACTAGGCTGTTGGAGGAATTATGGGATTTGTAATCAATAGTAACCAATTGTAGCAACTTGCACACCCAGGCATCAAATGATCAGGTTAGACAAAGTGTCCACCAAAGAAACCAGTGTCAGTGAAGGGCCCATAGAACATCATGAAATTGTCTGGCACAAACACAGTAAATGTGCACAATGAACGTATTGCCTTGTAAATGATGAGGTAAAATATAATTAGATCTTCCCAAATACATTGTCTACCTGGAATATCATATTACATTTTTTTAAGAAATTTTGAGAAAACCTAACCAATAATCTCCTTTCTTCCCTGGATAGACATTTGTCTGTAAACAGCTGAAAGATAGCGGCCACTGCAGTAGCATTAGAAATGTCATTGAATTGGTCTCATAAACATGTCTGTCTGTCATTGCCGGAGCAGTACGAATAGATTGTGCTCCAACAATAACCCCTTAGTCCATAACTCCAGCTGTGAGAGATTTAAGAATGTGATTAATAAAGATAACTTTATTAAGAATGGCGACTCCCTGTGGGCGACAAGGGGGACTTGAGATGGTAAAAAGGGGACTGAGAGTCCAGGGAAGTTGAGGGGCGAGAGGTGGTGGGGGGGGGGGGGGTGCTGCTCTAATAGCTCTAATAATGAAGTGTTGCGGTTATCTACAAGTTGGCTTCTTTCAACCTATGAGTTACCTGACTTGTTTAGTTTAGACTAGTTAGGTTTTACAGATTCTGCTGGTCTAGAAAGTAACGGTTTTTAATCATCGAGACCTGTCCTATGTAATCTACCTCTATGAACCAATGTAAACATGTTATTCTTGGCATAATATCCATGTTATGTGACATGTTCATATGTGAAAACGCGATGCATATTATTCCTTGAACAATAAAGAAAAAATTGTTTCAAAAAGAAAAAAAAAGAATGGAGTCTCCATCACTAGAGCAATTATTTAGAACATTTAAAAAGTAATTCACTGAAGTTTTAATACCAACTGAGGAGTTTGTGTAATTAGACTATTACAGATTCACATTTTTCAGCATTCAGGTCTGTTAAAAAAATCACATGAACACTATGAAAAGTATACAGTTATAATGTATTATAGTGATACAGGTTAATAATATTTATTTATTTTAATAATAGTATTTATTTAGTGGGGGTTTGTTACAATGAAATCATATAAAGCTTTTTATACGAATATTGTCATTTGTGAATAAGTAAAAAACATTTCACTGATACAATTTTTTCATTGTCTTTGTTTATTTTAAATGCATTTTTATTGTAGAAATACATGTGTACAAAAATGCCATATATATATATATAAAAATAGAATAGTAATTAAATCTGCAATTGTAGAAATACCTATATACAAAAATCTTATATGTGAAAAGAAATCAATAATTAATTGTGCAAGTGTAGAAATACACATACACACAACTGTTTTGTATGTAAAAATATAACAAAAATCAAATTTGCAGTTGTCAATTACAAAATCAACAAGGAAATTTTAATAAAACAGTGACAATACTAACTGTCTGCCCATGTTTAGATTTTGTCGAGTATGTTGTGGAGTGTGAAAATGGAGAGAGGGTAAAAGAGGGATTGGCTCATGGCTGTTGTGGACCGGTCCAGTATATTGTTGCAAATTATAAAAGAGTGGGTTTGCCTAGCCTATGCAAGTAGTCTTTAAGTGGCTGTGATGTTGAACATTCAGTGATATCCCTTGGATTGGATCATGCTATTGGAGTAGTTGGGTCATACAGCATAAGGTGTTATGGAATGTCAGTTTGACTTGCTTGTAGGAATCTAATGGAAGCAGTGGTGTAGCTAGGGGTTTGACCACTAGGGCGGGTCCCTGAGTTTGCTGTCCCTCTCAATATACATGTTTTTTTAACCCCTTCCTGTCTGACAATGCTTTGGTCCTTAAGAACCAGAAAGCAATCCAGCATGAAGGGGTTAAAACGTCTGTGTTGAGAGGGGCATCCAACTCAATACACAATAGAAAATGTTTGTAATTTTTGGGGGTGTAGGTTTGATCCAGTGGTGAAGGATTGTTTTCATGGCCACTGCCGCTAGTATCTCGTCATATAAATGTATTGCTACTTTAAGAGTAGAAAATGCATAGCGTTTTCCAAAATGATTGAATGTAGGCACATTGCCACAGTGTAGGTCTGCACAGGGCCTTTGATATGTATTGCATTTGTCTGATGTTGTGAGGCTCGTTTTGTAGCTGTGTGGGGGAGGGATTCATGCTCTGTGCAAAATTTTGGGAAACATCTCTCTGTAAAGCGTTGAGGGAATTGAGTTCATCATGTGATTGTGAGCCTCAAGAATGTCATGTGAGTGTGAGCCTCAAGAATGTCATGTGAGTATGATCCTAAAGAATGTCATGTATAGTTAGTTCATCGTGTGAGTGTGGCCTCAAGAATGTCATGGATAGTTAGTTCATCGTGTGAGTGTGAGCCTCAAGAATGTCATGTATAGTTAGTTCATCGTGTGAGTGTGAGCCTCAAGAATGTCATGTATAGTTAGTTCCTCGTGTGAGCCTCAAGAATGTCAAGGATGGTTAGTTCATCGTGTGAGTGTGAGCCTAAAGAATGTCATGTATAGTTAGTTCATCGTGTGAGTGTGAGCCTCAAGAATGTCATGTATAGTTAGTTCATCATGTGAGTGTGATCCTCAAGAATGTCATGTATAGTTAGTTCATCGTGTGAGTGTGAGCCTCAAGAATGTCATGTATAGTTAGTTCATCGTGTGAGTGTGAGCCCCAAGAATGTCATGTCTAGTTAGTTCATCATGTGAGTGTGAGCCTCAAGAATGTCATGTATAGTTAGTTCATCGTGTGAGCCTCAAGAATGTAATGTATAGTTAGTTCATCATGTGAGTGTGAGCCTCAAGAATGTCATGTATAGTTAGTTCATCATGTGAGTGTGAGCTTACATTTGGAAAGGTAGTGAGTCAATGCTTTAATACTGTGGTAATTTTCCCGTGGCCTAGATGTTTATGAACACGATAAAGGATGGTTGTTGTACTGATGCTTTTTTTTTTTTGCACCACTCTTGTTTCTGGGTGTGAAAAAGGCATATCAGGCATGTATTAAACCTTAAACTATGTTGATTTACTAGAATAAACACATGGG
This sequence comes from Pelodytes ibericus, assembly GCA_036172795.1. Lineage (NCBI taxonomy): Eukaryota > Metazoa > Chordata > Amphibia > Anura > Pelodytidae > Pelodytes > Pelodytes ibericus. Next base: position 54,891,061 of record CM069867.1, read on the forward strand.
GTACTTTTCCCATGATGTAAAATGAATATTGATAGTTCTGGACATGTAGAAAACTCAGGCCCAATAGAATATCATGAGATTAAAAGAGATGTTCTCACAAGAGATAAAATTACGCAATGTGATTACCATAGGCCTAAATCTCCGTCCCATCCAATTAAACTGCCATCCGTCAAACAGTAGAATGTTGTCAGGTTAGTTTCAATAGATTTGCATCTTATAGTCCTCTGGAAATTGCCAAACACTTATTATTTTTAAAAGTATCAAGTGAAATTAATCTAGATGATGTGAAGTTTCATTTAAATATAAAGGATCATTTTGTATCTTTTGTAACACACAGAATACTTTATTTAAAGGAAGAGAAAAAACAGCCAAGTAGTGGACAACACAACTGAAACATCTCCACAGTATATTAATATCAATGGCCTAATAATGAGTAGGCCCCATTTTTTTCAATGCTGTCGTACAAGTGCTCAATGGTATGTCGTGGGATACTGCAGTGGTGAAACAATATGCAGTAGGGTACCAGGGTGCAGATATTTTTTCCTGGCTGCCCTCCAACATTTTAAATCTGAACTGGTGTGAACTACATTAGAGTGTTCTGCACCATAGAGTGTTCCGCACCATAGAGTGTTCCTTCCTGGATCTGTAAAATGGAGCACTCTAGAGGGCCATCTAATGACTCCCAGGAAAAGGTAGCTCATGCCATCATGGATCCATCACTGGTGAGCTTTTACTTCTCCCCACTTGCCCTCTTATGTTCAAGTTTGGCACATGCTGTCCATATTTTTGAGAAGCAAACCGTATTGAGAAATTGTGCAGTTTCTGTGACTTTGTCAGTTCTTGGCCATCTGTAACTCTGTTAGTTGCTTCATGTTGCTTTACAAATTAAGATTATTTAAGGCTGACACTCTGGCACCTTTACAATTAACCTAATAACTCACTTTTGCAGCAGCATTCATCATTGCTATTTAAATGTTTTTTTACTGTGGTATTTCCATTATTTTGTCCACTGTATGTGACAAGAAAAGTAATGGCTCCATATCCCTTCACTATTGTACAAGTTTGGACAGTTTATTCTCAGCCTAAAAGATTTTATGTTTTTGGGGGAATTTTTGCAATTTTTTTTTTTAAAGAATATAACTCCTGTGTTAAACGAAGGGGTTATAAATCTAATAAAAAAAATTCCAAAGAAGGATTCATCGAAACGATCTCAGTCTAACCTAGGAAACTTGGCCAGTAGTATACTTTCATTGAGTACAGATGGGAACAGAACAATATCATTATTTGTTGTCTTTGCTCCCAGACCAAGTGTTCAAGAGCTTGATACACAGACCCCCAGAGCGTGTTAGAGAGACCAGCCAAAGGAGGAGAAAAATGACATAATGAACCTACTTGTCTGAGAACAAATTCTGGAAACAGCTGGAAGAGAACATAAAGGAAGAGAGGATGGGCACCATACCATATTACAAGAGAAATAGCTGATAATACAGTGACTCAGTGGAGAAAAATGCAAACTTCAACTAAACAAATAGTCTTAATCCTGAGGGAGTTTCCAATAAGTAGAAGGCCGACTTTGGGTTATTGCTGTGTACAAAAATATAGCTGGAGGCAACATAAAGCAATGTTCTAATTTCAGTCTCTGAACATTGCCGAGCCCTGCCACATAAATAAAACGCTAGCAGGTGTAGTGGTAATTAAGGGGGAAGTGGTCCTATGAACCAATAAAAAATAAACAACTGTATGGGTTTTATTAATTGCATATAAAAACAATATACTTCATAAAAACACACAAGTAAAAGAAAATGTACAATGTAGATAACAAAATGTTGACACCTGACGCGTTTTGCAGTGTAGACTTCCTCAGAGGTAAGTATTTGGAATAGCAATACACTGTTGAAAACCCATTGGTGTCATGTTGAAGACACTATGCATTGTCTGTGAAAGGATGCTCAACCAGATTGTATGAAGGAAAAGATGTCATTGCCCTTATAAAATCACCAATAGTATTAATTATCAAAGCACAGCCTCAATTAGCCCTTCTATGAGATCCTCTATGCAGGCAGATGCTAGTCATGTGGTTAAAACACAGCAGTGTTTGTTACCATTATATTGTGGATGTATGCCTTGGCTTGCATTACTGGCTTTAAAATTAGAATTAGAACTAGCTATAAAAATCAGAAAATTGGAAGGTATTGGTAGTGACGTTAAATTACTGCTTTAATGAAAGAATACAAATAAAGTACCTTATTAAGCCATCTTTAACCCATATAGCTCCACCAGGAGGCAGACATTTTGTTTAGAATCTTTGATCAGATGGGTCAGATCTTTCTTCATCTTAACCAAGGTGAGTGAAGATTTGGCCCAAGATTCTAAAGAAGATGTCGACCCACTGAGAGAATGATATGGAGTAAAGAAGTCTCAATAAGGAACTTCACTTGTATTCTTTAATTAAAGAATCATCCTACACACTGTGAAATGACAATGAAGTTGTACATATTAAAGAGTTCATAAACGTTTTTTATGACATGTAAAATTAAATAGGATCATTTATATTCAGCCACACAGGGAATTACCTATAAAGCACAGCAATGACAAACACAGCGGCGTGAAGCAGACATCCAACTAATGCCCCAAAGGGAGGGAGGAGAGGGGCAGGAGCAAGGGGAACACTGAGGCCTCTCTTTCTGTCCATGCCTCCTACAGGGGACACAGTGGATTACGAGTTTTCCAACCTGCTCCAGAAGGGGTCAGAGTCTTCCTCCTGCATGGAATCTTGGATGGAGTCTCTGTCTTTGTTTAATCCTTTTGAATATAGAAACTGAACCGCAAAATTCATTTTCCCTTCCTTTTAATCCCCCCCAAAAAACCCACGCCCTCAAAAAGGTAGAGGTCACACACCCTCCCCGTCAGGAAATTTGTAAAGTCCAGACCACAACCCACTTGGAAACCACGCACAGGATGACTTTGAGTTCTGGCTCCTGCTATATATAGAGATTAGGACACTTGCTAACCTGTCTCTGCCAATTAAACTGACTCTTCAGATTAAACTGCAGATAGAGAGTTCACTAAAACCCTTATCAGCTTAGTGGCCATCTCTGGCTGCACCACACTGTCCCAGTTCACAATAGGGACAATTTAGCCTCTTTAATGAACAAGATTTTAGAGCAGTATAGTAAGTGTGTGAATTTAGTTATATCATACGTGCTACTTTGTAAGAGACATACAGTATACTGCAGAGCTGAGAGATAAGACTAGATAGGGGACATCGAAAATATTTTAAAAAAATGTTTTAAAAAGTATCATACTCAAGTAAATTTCAAAGATGGAAAGGTCACAGTCTAAAACTAGAAGAACTAAGGCTCAAGGCAGTGTGAGAAAGTATTACTTTGCAGGCAGGATGGTGGATACATGAAACAGCCTTCCAGCAGAAGTGGCATTGGGTAATACAGTTAAGGAATTTAAAGTACACACGTATTATTAGAACTATGTTGGTGAAAAGTTTAGACAATGTGATCATTATCTTTTTACCACAGCATACTATTTACTCACAATACTTGGAAATCGCACAATCCAACACTTCGTTATAAAATATATAATAAAAGTGAAATGTTCCTGTTGGACGGCAGCTTCCCACATAGCACTCTCCCAATGCTTATATATAAGCGATACACATGATAGGGCGCACATACAGTTGAAGATAAAATAATAACAAACAATAGTGTAGACTATTAATTGTCCAAAGTGACAATTCAGGATAGCGTTTATGAGCTGACAAACATTACGGGAGAAAGCCTTTCATTAAAAAGTAAATATTCCAAGGCCCTGAAAATGATTACACAATGGCACAATATCAAATATTCCCCCAGGTGACACAAATATAGTACTTAAAGAAGGCCATAATGTCGTCCGAGGCACCTTTGAATGGATAAGCATCAAGGGAAGTGGTGTCCACAAAAACGGAAGTACAAAATCACAGATACAAGTTGCGGCTTGTTTCTGGGGATAACTCTTAACAATAAGCCACAGGGAGAGTATCAGGGCTGGAACCTTTATTTCCTCTTAGTAGAGTTCCATACACGTATGAGTAAAGAAGGGGAAGGAGGACAAGGGGACTCCACCATAATGTAACCTTAAATGCAACTGCACTCCACCATCAGGATCACTCAGCCTGATGCCAAAAAACACAGGGCATTTAAAGCTTACATTAAAGTGCCACTAAACTTTTTTTTTTCACTTGTGCTTCTAATTTTTAATCAAAAGGGATAGCATTAGTGACACTAGTATGAGGATAAACTGGCATGTACTCTTTAGGGTAGAAGTAGACAATGTCTACAGACCGAAAAGACCCAGAGAGGCTACGAACCAGGAGATGGAAGGAAAGAAAAACAGTGGTCCGCCATACGCCTGACTTCATCATGTTCCCAAGGTCTGCTGAACATCCCAGTTCCAGGGTGGTCTGACCCAACTCAAAGAGAGAGCAACTCTCTCAATCAGACAAAAAAAAGTCTTTGGGACATTTTTAGGAATTGGTTTTGGGTACTCTCTCGCAACATTATTTTATGTATACCAGAAATGGTGACTGTGATAAAGACTGTCAAATTACAGTATTACCTTGATGTCTTATTACACGAGAAACACTGGTTTGTTAATCTGAAAGTATCAATCACCCCTGCCTATCCTAGTTTCAGTACCGCTGTATTTGTTGCCACACACCAACCATGCTATAGCGTTCAACTATCTCTCAGAGAGGATTCCTTCCCTATATTGCTTTTATTGTTTGATCCCAGTCAGACTGTTGGACTATCTATCAGAAGTCTTCTGCATTCATTTGTTTAATCAAGTAGCATCAGTGGTGTTCCCTTTTTGATTTGTTTCTTGTTTATTGCAGTACTTTCCGCCTGTTGGGTCTCTGAACATTTCCCCCCTAGAACATTTCCTTCCCATGCTTACTTCAGGCTAGGTTAGGAGTTTTTTTTAGTGTCCCATTTTTTGCAACACACTTATGTTCCTAGAGTAAAATGGGAGAGGTAAATGCGCTCTGAGGGATATAGCACTAGCAGCAACTAGCCCAGCAGTTATCCCAACAAACTGCAATACAGATAAACAACAAACATATACAAAGTGGCAGTGCGCTTATGTGCTGAAAAGTGGATAAAGTGCAATCAGGTAATTTGTGCAGCTTATACAGAGTATGTACCCCGTAGGGCAAATAGAAGAAAAAAACGTTTACACTTACACACAGTCCCTGATGGTATGGGACACAGTAAATGATGTAAGGCAAATCTTGATATAAGACCTCCAAAGAATAGAAGATGGTGTTAGTACACAAAACTTCAATTTAATACAAAAAGTGCTTAAAATATCTTACACTTCGGTTTTGGAGTAGCAGCAAAATCTTGGAGCATAGATAAAAATAGCAGGATCCGGAAAAAGCTCTAATGGGTAGTAGTAGATCGTGATCAACGCGTTTCGCCTCTAGGTAGTAGGCTTCATCAGGATCCAATAGTACCCATGAGAGACAGAGCAGTTTATATACTGTGCATATCAATTAAACAATAATTACATCACTATTAGGGCGACATAGCTAACAGCGTCGCGTCATACTATATGCGACCATATAAGCCGAAAAAAAAAAAAAAAAAAAAAAAAAAAAAAAAAAATTCAAACCAGTTTTTCGGCTTTTTCGCTATTCTGTAGTTAGATTCGGCTTTTTCCGTCATCTGTTCGTCTTCTGAGTACTTCCGATGGTGTTCATTTTCGTATTGACTACCTCTCGGATATTCTTCGGCTTTTTGTTCGAATTAGCGACTTCGTATTAACTTCTTTGGTCTTTTGAATAGGAGCCAATACGATATTCGAATGGAGGAAAGTCGGTTTATACATAGGAAGCTCGGTTTTGAATAGTGTCTTTTGTCCGAACAAGCAACTATAGTCCACATAGTTCACTCAGTATTAAATCCATGCAATATAAAACATAAAAATAATTAGATACACTCTAATTAGATATAATTATATAAAAGATATAAAAGTTAATAAATATAAAAGAGATACAGAAGATTATAGACTTAACACTTTTAGAGAACCCACTAATTATAGAAATATACACAAAGACGATTTGCACTTAAATAAGCACAGCAATTATAAAAATATGCACCAAGATGATTCTTATACTAATAAATACCCTTTTAATAAAAATAGATCTTATAGACCTCACAACACAGGATTTAAACCAAAAAACACATATACATCTACTCGCACTTATGATTTTGCACATTCAAACAATTCAGATTATATATATAGGAAACCATCCAGATCAAGAAATACGACTAAGAACACGACTCCGACAAGATTAAACACCACTAATAGGTTCAGAGTACTGTCAGAACTAGGAGAAACATCTCCTTTTTTAGACAGGGAACGACAATTAACCAGACCCCCTCCGAGGTCCCCACAAGAAATGGACTTAAGAAAAAGAGACTACCTAGGGGTGTTAGAGCAGGGAAACATATACAGGAGAAGAAAAAACTAAAGATACTAAAGACAAATATAGAAACAGATCCAACATTCCCTGGTATTTTTAATCTTTCCCAAAAAATCTTAACCCAACAACAACTTTTAGTTTTGAATAAAGGGTTGAAATTTGCACCTACGAATAAATTTAATCTGTTTTCGGCCTATGTAGATGTAAACAAATTTGTAAGAAATGCTACATTAAAGAGATATTATGCTCTAAGGCCTAAAGATATTGTGAACTCATCCCCCTCTCCGTATATACAGACTAATCTAAAGAATAGATCAACATTCTATCCCTCAACTTTTAAATCAGGAGCAATAGACCTATTTGAAAAATCAGTGGTCAAAGATCTTAAAAATATAATACCACATAAAAAAGAGAAATATAATATGACTAAAAAAGAACAAATTATAATGAATGATTTACAAAAAGATGAAACCATTATTATAAAATCAGCCGATAAGGGCGGAGGGATAGTCATTCAGTCCCGTGAAAAATACATACTTGAAGCTTACAGACAGTTGAGAGATCTCAATACATACATTCTTTTAAAAACAGATCCTACTAACAACTACAAGAAAGTTTTAACTAAATACCTGGACAAAGGAAAAAATCTAAATATTCTCACAGAGAATGAATACAAATATATTAATGTTTTACATCCGAAACTACCTGTGATATATTTCCTCCCGAAAATACACAAGGATGCAGTGAATCCACCAGGGAGGCCTATAGTCTCGGGAATAGACTCCCTTTTCAGTAGTTTGTCTGAATACATAGATATATTACTTCAACCTGTTGTCCAAAAAAACAAATCACATCTAAAAGACACAATTAGTATATTACAAGAACTCAACAACATAGAGTGGAAGGAAGATTATATCTTGGTGACTAGTGACGTATCATCTCTGTATACTTGTATAGATCATGTCCATGGTATTGAGGCTGTACAAAGAATGTTGGAAAAAGATGGTTCTTTCGCCACTACTCAGATAGAATATATGGTAGAGGGTATAGAACTTATTCTAACCCATAATTATTTTTTCTTTAATGAAGAGTTTTTTCTACAAAAGAGGGGTACAGCGATGGGCACTAGGTTTGCCCCCAGCTATGCCAATCTGTTCATGGCCGATTGGGAGAACAAGTCGGTATGGTCTGGGCATGGCTGGCTGGCAAATCTGGTGCTCTATCGAAGATATATTGATGACCTATTCTTCATATGGAAGGGTGAAGAAAAAGACCTCCAACAATTTTTAACACACCTCAACAATAATACATATAATATTAGTCTAACTTCAAATTTTAGTAAAACAAATATACAATTTTTAGACTTAGATATTTACATAGAAGAGGGCCTAATACAAAAAAAAAAAAAAAAAAAAAAAAAAAAAAAAATTTTTTAAAAAAGTAGACTCCAACAGTTATATTGATATTGAGAGTTGTCATCATCCAACTTGGCTTAGAGGAGTCCCCAAAAGCCAGTTTTTAAGATTAAGAAGAAATTGTGGAGATGAAACATCCTATTTAGAGCAATGCAGCATTTTAAAAGATACATTTTTAGAAAAAGGCTACAAAGAGGCTGTTTTGAACGCCCAGATTCTAGAAATTTTAAAAAAACCCAGGAATGAACTTTTAAAATATAGGGAAAAATCACAAACTAATACCACAGAATGCGCTCTACCTATCATTTTGAATTATAATCTAAAGGCCGTTAAATTAAAAAAAATTTTGAACAAACACTGGAACCTTATTAAAAAAGATGACATTTTAGGTCCATTGCTACCAGAAAGGCCTAAAATAATTTTTAGAGGAGCACCTAATTTTAAATGTAAACTGACTAATAACTATACAGCCAAATTAAAAAACAAGAACAAAAAAGAAAACTTACACTTTCTAGGGGAGAAACCTGGTTTTTATCCCTGCAAAATGTGCTCAGGATGCAGTATAGCCAAACACGAAAAAAGCCCCATACTCTCTTTTATTGCTACGGCTACCTCCGAAAAGTTTGAAACAAAAGAATTTATGACATGCCATACTAAAAACGTAATTTATGTTGTAGAATGTCCCTGCGGACTCCAATATATAGGCAGGACAATAAGGCCTTTAAAAAAACGAATAGAAGAACACGTGACCAACATAAGGAAGGGAAACACACAATATTCCCTACCTCAACACTTCTTAGAATGTCACCACAAAAATCCAAAAAACCTTAAATTCTGGCCTATAATGATAGTAAAAAAATATTGGAGAGGAGGTAACAATATCAAAAAAATTGGACAAACTGAAATGGAGTGGGTTTTTAAAATGAACACTTTACACCCCACGGGCCTTAACGCAGATTTTGATCTGTTTAACTTTATCTAAAACTGTGTGCGAAATTGGTACTATACATATGTTTTTTAGATATACTTTTTTCTAATATTTTAAAGTTTTGTAAGCAAACTACTTACTAATTAAAATAGATTTTTTAATAATTTTTTAATAATTCTTTCCTACTAAATTTCGCACTAAGTTATACTTTTTGTAAATGTATTATGAGTGTATCTAATTATTTTTATGTTTTATATTGCATGGATTTAATACTGAGTGAACTATGTGGACTATAGTTGCTTGTTCGGACAAAAGACACTATTCAAAACCGAGCTTCCTATGTATAAACCGACTTTCCTCCATTCGAATATCGTATTGGCTCCTATTCAAAAGACCAAAGAAGTTAATACGAAGTCGCTAATTCGAACAAAAAGCCGAAGAATATCCGAGAGGTAGTCAATACGAAAATGAACACCATCGGAAGTACTCAGAAGACGAACAGATGACGGAAAAAGCCGAATCTAACTACAGAATAGCGAAAAAGCCGAAAAACTGGTTTGAATTTTTTTTTTTTTTTTTTTTTTTTTCGGCTTATATGGTCGCATATAGTATGACGCGACGCTGTTAGCTATGTCGCCCTAATAGTGATGTAATTATTGTTTAATTGATATGCACAGTATATAAACTGCTCTGTCTCTCATGGGTACTATTGGATCCTGATGAAGCCTACTACCTAGAGGCGAAACGCGTTGATCACGATCTACTACTACCCATTAGAGCTTTTTCCGGATCCTGCTATTTTTATCTATGCTCCAAGATTTTGCTGCTACTCCAAAACCGAAGTGTAAGATATTTTAAGCACTTTTTGTATTAAATTGAAGTTTTGTGTACTAACACCATCTTCTATTCTTTGGAGGTCTTATATCAAGATTTGCCTTACATCATTTACTGTGTCCCATACCATCAGGGACTGTGTGTAAGTGTAAACGTTTTTTTCTTCTATTTGCCCTACGGGGTACATACTCTGTATAAGCTGCACAAATTACCTGATTGCACTTTATCCACTTTTCAGCACATAAGCGCACTGCCACTTTGTATATGTTTGACACTTATGTTCCTGGTTGTCTATTTCACCAGCATATTATCCACACTCTTATCCTATTTCCTATCTCTCTCCTCATTGGTCTTTCTATTTTCTTACCTGTCGCTTCAATTTTCTATTATATTGTTATGCCCACTCTTACTATACTATATTCAATGTGCTTTACAGATGTTTAACTCAAGTAACAACTATATGTAACCTATATGCTATCTTATTGAAAAAATCCAATAAAAAGTAGTTAACAAAATATTAAGTCAGATTGAGAGAGCAGGTTGTTTATAAAGGTCAAATGGAAAAAAATGCTCAGAATATAGAGCAGTTAATACTGAAGCCAGTGATGAAATAGGAAAACCTTTCTAGTGAGTGCTTGGAGGAACTCTTGTGAATTTATAAGGGAATCAATTCACTGCTTAGGGTTACAAGAGCTGTATTTCAACATTTTACATAGATGGAATTTGGTTCCTTCAAGGTTTGCTAGATACCAAGCTAACACCTCACCCCTATGCTGGTGATGCAACCCAGAAAAAAATCAATATTAAACATGTATGGTGGGATTGGGCGGAACTCGAGGGGTGCGAAACATCAAAAATGTTCTTAGGAACACAGAGAGATCTAGGAGGTCTGACTCCGGAGAAATTTTGGTTTCATCTCGGAATCTCTGGGTTAAGCAGATTCCCCAAACACCTAGCAGTCCATATCCTGATGGCAACTAAGATGTGCATATCAAGATACTGGAGAAGACTTGAGATCCTGGTAGAAGATTTGGGCCCAAATAAACTACCAGTGCACAATGGAAAAAAAATATTTTACCTAAACAATGGGCCTATGACTTCTTATTACAAAATTTGGAATCCTTTTATCTCCTCTGCTTTTAAAAGTATATAGGAGAACTTCTAACCCTGGACTTGGGTATTACATGTTGCTACAACTATTAAACTTGTCTCCCCCCAATTAGTTTAGTTTGAACTAATTAGATCAAACTGCTTTAGACATATCTGTTGTGTTCTCTGCATACCTGCCTGTTGTACATCTTGTATATGTAAATTTGACTGGAACCAGTATAAATATACTGAATACTAATGGTAGACTATACTATGCTTGAAAAGTAAGGCTGTCTGCCGTTTGAAACATAGGGATATCTGTAAGATGTGTTATGACAATATTTGTAAATTAAAAGAAAACAGAAAGTAAGAAAAAAAACTTAATAACAATGGAATTTTATAGAAGTAGAAAAGAACTTAACCAAGATACGACGTATGGCTGGTCACACAATGCTAACTTGCTGGTAACACAGTGCTAACTTGCTGGTAACACAATGCTAACTTCCAGTCATGTCTTTTATTTGTGTTTAATATGTATTTTTGTATTTATGTATATTTATGGAAAGAATAAAATAAAAGGGTAAGGCATTTTAGGTCAAAAATACTCAAGAAAAGGAGAAACCTTGGACTTATGTCCAGTTTTTTTAATCTACGTGATTTATCCATACTTTGAATCATGTAATTATCTTTTTTTTTTCCCATATTCACTATTGGCAGTTTACAGGTTATGTACATAATGCAGAGCTAAACATATATTTTATACTCATGATAAAAAAAGTGATTAATATAATTTCTACAATTCTGTACAGGAGTTAATGTAAACACAAGTTACAAAAGATACCCGAAGAGGCCAATGAACATTTTTGCAGGAAAACTTGAAGCAGTCTATTTTTATTTCTCTTTAACCACCAAATAAATGCCCTATACAGTCTCTAGGGTCAAATAAGCTGTGTCTAGCAGTTTGGGGTGAAGGCAACAAAAACCCACACAACCTGTTTTTAGAACCCCACACGTCTGCACATATGATTCTCAAATCTACTGTATGTGAACAATAGATTACATTGTTATACTGAAATACCAGGCTCAGAGACAAACAAACAACTTCCAGTAAATTTGTAACAGATGTTCACTGGCACTCACTATGCTGTAGAGTGCAACTCCTATCATTCAAAGCCCACCTGTTGCGTGGCTGAGCATCAGGTTTGCCTTAGCCGACAGTAGCAGGTGCGCCACTCATTTCTTAAACCTGCTGTGGTCTACAATTCAATGATATGGTTTGACACCACACAAGCTTTGGCTGGTTCAGTCACAGTATGAGTCAGAGTCCATAACAATTAGCATCAGAGAACGGTTCTATATTAGAAACATAGAAACATAGAATGTGTCGGCAGATAAGAACCATTCGGTCCATCTAGTCTGCCCAATTTTTGGAGTACTTGTATTAGTCTATATATTCTGTGGTTTAAAACAGACTAACACTGAAAGCTGTATTTTCACAAGGATTTTCTCTGTGTTTCCTTCTCTCTGACTTGAGCCCTTTTTGATGTCATGAGTTAGTTATGTGGAGATAAATAAACTGATCGTGCAGCCTGTTGAGGTGGGAGAGGTAATTAGAAGAGAACATGTTGTGCAATGTAACGAGAACCAGCCTTAATGGCCCTTGAAAGACTGTATTCTGTCTGATTTCATAACAATCATTCTTTCCAGTGCCAAGTCCTCCAGCCTGGGAGGGAGTCCAGGATCCCAGGCAAGGCATGGATTGTTGCCAGCTCCCGGCCTGGACTATTTACACAGAGGTTCAATAGGGGAAATCTTGGGAAAGAGGATGACATTGTCATACCATAGCATGCTATAAATAAGAAGGCCCCAAACCATACATATCTCATTAATGGTCTCTCATGATGCATTCACTTTTCAGATGTGCAAATAGTTCTGTCAAACTCACAGGAATCATAATGTCAGGGCTTCCTTGACTTGATCACCTGCATATAAGCAGGTGTTTCATGTATGGCAGCTGTTCATGCCTACATCTCACATGTTAACTATGAGAATGCCAGAAAAGCATTGCACATGTAGTTCTCCAACAGCTGGGAGGGGCCATAGTTAGACACCCCAGTTGCATACATGTTATTACTATGAATTAGGAAGGATCTGAAAGCAAAGCCTCACTCACCAGTTTTTAAGTATATCCCATTTAATGTGCTACTTTACATTCCATGTATACCACAGGACTATACTAACATGCAGCACATCATTTTTTCAATACACACACCTTCTCAAGATCTATTTCTGGTCATTTTAGAGGGAAATCCATTCATAAAGGGACTCTGTCACTGAACTATTGGTTATATTGTGAATGTAGAGAATACAAAATTAACAACATGATCTATACATTGCCTGTAAAGTATTGGCCCATGATTAATGATTCTCATGTTTGCGGTAGTGCCAGGCATCAGGATAAGGTCTTTAGATATTACTAGCAGGCAGATATAAGCTAAATGCACAAATAATCAAACACACATTAGTATCAGGATCATATTTATATTTAAATACTCCTACAAGCTGCATGTAAAGAGTGTGAGGAAACATGCTTAAAGCACAAAGAACACCAGCGTATGAAGGGGACTGTATCACCAAACATTGTTTTGCTGTGCATGTAGAGAATAAAAAAATATTGAAAATGATCTATACATTGTGTTAGCAGAACTGCAAGTAACTGCCTAAAAATAAAGAAAAACGTGTTTTTAATGTGTCCGTGTTGCCTCCTGTTGATGACATCACCTAAGGCTTCATATGCAAATGAACTTTTCACTGGGAAATCTATAGATGATGTCATAAACTGAAGACACCACAGAAGCATTTTAGACAAATATGTCCCTTATTTTATGCATTTGCTGGCAATTCTGCCAACACATTGTATGGATCATTTTTCATAATTTTTGTATTCTCTGCATTTTCAGTATAAGTAATGTACAATGCATGGCAAATAAATAAGAACATGATTACTGTAGTTTTAAAATGACTCCCTTATTTAACTGATACATAATAAGGACCCAATCTGCTTTATGCCAAAACATGTTTGTTGCCAGACAGGAAATGTCATTCATAGATCTGGCTAATGCTTCATTATCACAAAACCAGAGATAGATTGGCTGCAATAGGAGAACATTGTCAATACAGCTGCGGCTTCCATGGGGAGACCTTGCTAGAGCTTGATTCAGGGTGGAGTGTGCAGGATGTACTGCGGTCTGTTAATAAGGATTAGGGAGTAGACAGTTCTTAGCTGGACAAAAGTATTTTGCAGTTTTAAGGTCACTGAGCAAGACCCAGAGTAAATGAACCTATTTTAAGCACTAACAAAGTGTGAAACGTTTATTCCATCAGTTATGAGAAGCAGGCTGGGTATCTCACTCTGAGAGGAGAATGTCTAATGATTTTTTAAGAGTGATCAAGAGTGTGTTTACATGAAGCGTTCCAGCTCTACGCTATGATACTATTACTTGTAGAATGTCTCAATTTACACTTATCAAATGTTTAACATAATAAGAGAAAACAGTTTGAGATAGTTTCTAGTTACTCCTACTTTTTCTTAAAATGCAAAGCTGTAAAAGGATGGAAGAAACCCCAAATACAGGATCAATCGAGCAGAAGACCGCTTCTGCCTGAATAAAGCAATGTTTGAATAGTGGGTGTTGTGTGCACCAGGATATACTGCTCCTTACATATACCATCAGGGATTCCTTGCATCTCATGCAAAGGAGACATATGAGCAAGCAGTGAAGAGAGACCATAGAACCCAGGTTACACATTTGAGATTGACCAATAGATATCGACCCACTCACCTCCTCATGAAGCAGTCCTTTAACTAATAAGGCTTGGGGCCCTTAACTGACTTTGTCTTACTTGGTGGTCTCTACGCTAAAACTGAACTGCAAAGTGAACTGCACTGCTAGCCAAGTTTTCCATGTTACCTGCCAGTGACCAATATTTTCAGTTCCCTTGATGATTCAACAAAGTTCAAATTTATTGAATAGTGAATAGACCTCTAATATATCTCTGGGGACCACCAAACAAAGAGTTCCAGTTAAAGGTTTGGCTAATACCAGAACCAGACATCAGTGCAAGTCTATAGTCTTCATTCATTGTGCTTTTCTTAAGGTCCGCTACAATCTTATTTTTTTTTACAATATTTTTGTCCATTTTGTGCTAAAAAAGTACGAATTATGAATTTGTTTAACGTTCCGTGTCAATGTGAGGAGACAAGTTAATTATATTCACTATCAAACAAACCACATACAGAATTGAAATGGGTTTTTATAAAGGGCCTGTGCTTTGTTCTGGAATGTATAGACCAATCATCTGCTGGTTATTATTTAGTAAAACAGATGGGCAGCCATTAGCAATTCTTCCTGTTGCCATTTAAGGCATTAAAACTTCACTTCCAATCACTGTCCTGGTGAAATAGAGTTCAATGTTAATAGTTCATTTAAACAGACAGGAGCGCCTGCAATAAGTTGCTTGGATGTCTGAAACATATTAAATGTTTTGTTATTTCCTTTCTCATACATTTATCAGAAGCAAGATCATTGGATTACTAGGCAGTGTATCATATTGTTAAAGACACTTGGTATTATTTGACTGTTTTTAAATGCAAAAAACTCATGTAATCAAGGACAACATTATTTTAAATATTGTTATGTGTTAGAAAAATGTGGTTACCATGATTATATTTGCAGCATAGTAAATTAGTGGATTATGCAATCTTTATATTAAGGGAGCTATTAAAGAATAGGTCAAGTATAATTATTATAAAGAATGGGCCAAGTTGACGTGGCACTAGGTTAAAATGAATGAAAATGATGGCGTCCTCCCCATTTTTGCCCCCTCAAACATGCACGTTTGAATGGACCACTCCTGGTTGCTCAGGTGAAGAAAAGTATCCAACAATTTGGCTCAACAAGAAGTTCCATTAAAAGCATCAGGGACTCACTTCTGGCATAGTCATCCCATGGTGGAGATGGTAAAGGACCAATAGCTTCACCAAGCATCCTTTATTATGAGGGTTGTACAGTTGTACGATTTCCTCTTATCTTCTTGATGGTAGATCTCACTCAATTGTATAGACCTTTAACTTATGACTTGGATAGTCCATCACATGGATTCTATGTGTTGTCACAATTGTGTATTTAGCAAGAGAAAACAAATGAGGCACTGTAAGTCATTGTGACAACATTAGTAAAGGTATTTTCTGTATAATTATAATTATGTTATTGCAAGTCTCATTAAAATTATTAATTGACCTGAAGAAGGACTTCACATGAGAGATGCATTGGGCAAATTGTGTGACCAACAACATCTGCCCAGAGCCATAGGGGTGAGACCCTGAAATACTTCAAGTATCATTAAGATTGTACTGGAGAGTATGCTATTATTAGTGTATTTTCAAAAATACAAGTGGACAGATTAGCCCAATATAAATATACATCACGTTATAGCAATACCTTTCTATAAATTAACAGACCAATAATTATTACAGTAATTTCAGTTTGAATTAAGACTTAAATCCATCAAGTTCAACAATTAGAACCCTTTGGCTGTTGTAGGGCCAAAAGAAAGCAAATCCTCACCCCACCACATTCTTTCTTGACTCTTTTTTGATCTCTATGAACTTCTATTTCTTCCATCTTCAAGGCCTGATCTGTGTCCTTTTAAGACTGGACCCAAACTTCCAAAATTCAGTGGTCTTCCCCCTCCAGGTCCATTGTGCTGTAAACGGGGCTACCAATTTTGGGCAGACTGGATGGGACAAATGGTTCTTATGTTTGACACATTCTATGTTTCTATGTAATCCCCCTGTGGTCCATGCTGGTCCTCCTGACAATATCAGTGCACAAAATAGAACATTTTAGCAGCACCAAATAATTACTTAGACACTATAAAGAGCGGCACTTCTTGTAGCTCAAATCTATGTCTACACTAGATGCATTCAGCCTCTTCTTGACAAAGGACATGTGTGGGGCTGGAATCTGACTGGTTGACTTATTACGTAACTAAAGAAGTGCAGTCAGCAAAAGACAAGACCTCTCTGCTGGTCTCCATCTGAGGAGCACAAAGGTCAAGTTTTGACTTGAGAAATGCAGGTCTTTTCCAGCCTCACATGCTGCTCTGATTACTCTGGTGAGGAAAGGTTAACCAGTGTCCTTCTCTGATGTGCTGCTTATCTCTTCCCTCACCAATCCCTAAACTATTCTCATAGCTTGCTACAAGTTGCTATAAGTTCAAAGCATACCCTTTGTGGGGAGAACTGAATTGCAAGCTTGCAAGACCACATTTTAAAGGTCCCTTCATGAGGCATTAATGAAAGACTAAAACAAACACCCTAACAAAACAATTACAACACAGGGCTTAAGAAAAATAAAACAAAAAAGGGATGGAATATGAACTTTTTAAATGAGTTACTTTATTAGTCCTTTGATGGGTAATTGGTCATTTTAATTTAATCCTAGATTTTTTGATGAATCAGTGTACTAGTTAAAAGGGACATAAATCCATTTGACACAGGACCTCTCCCCATTCATAGGAACTGATGGGGACCTGTGATGCTATGGGGAGAGGAAAAGGGGTCCTGTGATGCTGGAAGGTAGGCAACAATGTGCACCTTGTATGGAGAGGCTTATAAGACTGTGATGCTGGGGAGAAGAGATGTTTGTGATGCTGAGAAAGAGGAGAATGTAGACTGTTATGATTTGCCCAAGCTGCCCCTCACTCTGGAACTGTCTCTGCAAAGCATTCAGCTCTCTCCCTCTTCCACAAACCTCAGTGACTCACTTAAAACTCACCTTTTTTAAGGAAGCTTACTACTCAACCAACCGAAATACATGTTAACTAACCTCTAGCCAGTTTCACCCAGCTCTTACTGTCCTCGAAGCTTACAACTTACCACCTTCCCTTTGACCTCTTCACTACCATGTGTGCCTCATGTCCCCCACCCACTCTAGATTGTAAGCTTATACGCAGGGCTCTCTACCTCCATGTGTCAGTCTGTTCTTGTAACTTAGCATACAGCCCCTCTCTATGCTCTGTACCAAGCGCTACATAAATTGTTGGGGCTATATAAATAGATGTTAATCTGGGAAATCAAGGGGGAAAAAGTGGTGGCTTGTGATGCTGCTGTGAAGGAGTAGAGTGGAGAGTGATGGTGGGGAGGGAGAGGACAATACAATGTTGACAATGGTGAGAGGTGCCTGGACCAGTAATCTTTGGGTGGGAAAGTGGGGGCTTCTAAGCTGAGGGCTGAAGGAAGTGTAGGAGCTGATATAACTTTAATTTCTATGGTGCTGCCCTAATGTACAGCAAAATGATGACAGAGGCGTGAGTAAAAAAAAAACATTGTTTTTTTGTGATGTTCATTTTTGTCCAGTAAAATTAATCAGCCCTGAAAAGGTTAAGACCATGGGATTTTTTTTCTCTCCCACTTTTCCTGTAAGGTTAAAGGCGTCCTTTGAATTCCATGCACGCCCTGTGTGTATAAATACAGGGAAGGGGGGTTTAGGAGTTGCTCTGGATTCCTGCCAGCTTGCTGGATAACTGGATCTGCTGTTAGAGAGAGAATGTAAAAAAATAATAATCTGGCCAGTTCTTTGCTTATTTTCCTCTATTCCAGCTGCAGTCACATTGCCCTCCTCACTCTCCCTGCCTCTTTGACACATCACTTGCCTGATTAGTGGCTTTTACAGACTTGGTCCCTTTGGATGGATTTTGTTCACTGCATTAAAATGCACATTATCGTTCCTGTTGCTGTCTTGCTGCTGGTGCTGGTGGATGGCAGTCCTGCAGGTAAGCCTGGCTGAGTAAACATGTCTGGATTCAGGAATACACGTTGTAGAGAGTGTTCACTTAAACAGCTCATTCTACTTTTTGTGTGGAAACAAGAAAGGGGATAGCATGGACCATATTTCTTAGAGAAGTTGGAGTAAGTTTGTAAAGGCTAAGAGCGTTTTGGATCATGTATATCATCACTTGCAGCTCTAGTTGTTAGATCATATGCCCTACGCACTAGAAGTTACCTCTAGCTACCTGGTAACATAACTGGAATGTTTTGTAGTGAATCAGGGTAAATAGTCACTCCATGCTATACTTTCTAATATTGTATCCGGTTACATTTTTTAATGACTTGCTGTTGAGTCCTAATTAGAAAGCGCTGCTTGAGAACAGGACAACTTGTTGCAAGCAGGGCTCTCTGCCTCATATATCAGTCTGTTCTTGTTCATCTAACTTGGTATGTAATCTCCTCAATGCTCTGTACCATAGATTGTTGGTGCAATATATCCTGGCACTCTATGGTAGCTAAGACCAGATAGGTATATAGACAAGCTGAAATTTCATTCTGTGTCCTCTGGTGGGTAAATAGTTAATATTATCATGGTCTTGGGGTCAACTTGTGTCGAAAAGACCCCAGGCATATCCTTCCCCAGCAAATTCCTGTTTTTCCAATATTTAGCACTTATCTCAGTTCAGTGGTATTTGAACCAGCAGAGTGCGTTTGTCTTCCCTGGGGTAATAGTTACATCTGTATAATGTTATTATAATGCATTCAGAAATAACAATCCACAGTGCAGTATTATCCGGATACTCGTCATACAAATGATACAGAAGTAAAACAAATAAATATTGTGCTCTCAATAAATTGCATTTTGAACTTAAACTAACATTTCCAAGGAGAAAGGATTTTTTTTCCAAAACATTTGACTCTTTTTAAAGTAAAACATATGATGCCACTTCTTCTGCGCACATGTAACTTGTATCGGTCGAGGTTCATGCTCAGTTTAAACTCTTCTCTGCCTCTCAACAAGCGCTGAGTTAACCTAATTACACGAGACACTGTCAACGCACAGTCAGCCAATCAAACCTGGTCTTGCATCTGTAAAGAGCTCCACACAGCCCCCATATTGTAAGTAAATAGAGTGCCATGTATCTTAAAAAGTGCATGTCATTTAATCCTTTCACCAGTGGATCTTTTATTCTGCTTCCATTATGTGTATATTCAGCCATTTTCCCACTTTATCAAGCAAAACAAACATAGTGAGGGCTTATTTATAAATAGTAGGAAATTTGTGTGGCAGAGATCCAAACATAGAGCAATTAGCAGGAACATTCTATTGGTTTCCACGGTGATTGCTCAACTTTTAAAATTATGCCACACAATTGCTGGTAGTACATAAAATAGAGTCTTATTGCTGTAACTTAATATTACTTTCACCCATTTGGTCCAAATTAAACTACTGATAGAAAGCATGTTCTTGTTTCATGAGGGAATCTGTGGATTAGCTGCCTGCTGTGTTTCCATCCATCCATGCATTTTTGCAGCAATATAATGGTTTTTCTGTGGGTAGGGTATAATACAAAATTCTTGAAAACATATAACAGGTCATAAAAGGTGTGGGGATATTGTAAACTGTTTTTTTTTTTTTAAATAGCTCATGTATCTCTGAATATTTAGAAGGGAAACAAAGTAAATGACAAAAAATCAACAACAAAATCAGTTATAAAAACCATTATGTCCACATCACTGAACACTTTAAATGTGACTCGATCATGCTACTAACAAACAAGCTAAGCAAAAGTAAAGACCATCATATTACTTTTAAAGCTTTAAATCAGAGGGGCAAAGATTTAAAAGTAATACCAAGAAGTATTACTCTACTGAGAGGGTAGTGGATGTATGGAATAGCCTTACAGCGGAAGTGGTAGAGGTAAACACAGTGAAGGGGTTTAAGTATGCGTAGGGTAGGCACAAGGCTATCCTAGATATAAGATAAGGCCAGGGATTAATACAAGTATTTAGAACATTGACAGACTTGATGGACAGAATGGTTCTCTTATCTGTCGACACATTCTATGAGGTCATGAGGTGGACCTGGGACCTTGCCTGATTTGACTCCTTTTTTTACCATTTCAATTAGATTATCAGAATCACACTCACGTGTATTTCTAGGCCTGCACAAGAAGGACTACACCCAGTCATTTAACATATAAAAAACTCAGCGTGGATGGAATTTATTCCCATGATCAAACAGCTACGTTTCAAGGTTTGAAAGAGACTGGTTATGAATTGAAGCAGCTGGTCTGGGAATAAGTTCCATGCGAAGAGTGCTTAGTCCTTGTTATATGTTTTTTTTTTTTTTTTACCATGTCTCCAGGTGTAATCGGTCCTCTTCCTGTGTGGAGATAAGCTCTGCCCTCTCCCTCTGTCTATATTCTTTGGAGTGGAACTGCCCACTTTCAAGACTTAACCTGTTTTCAGTACCATTAGTTCCCATTTTCAGTGGCTTGCTGTGTCTGTACATAACAGAGGTCCTTTTTTTTTTTTTTTTTTTTTTTTTTTAAAAGTCACCTTGACTCTTATATTCCCATTATTCACTGCTTGTCACAAATAAAAAACAATGCACAAAGATGAATTTAGTCAGTATAGATTGGTGTTGGTTAACCCCTTAGTGACATGACCTTTTGACCTTGTCTTTCCCTTGGTGTCATGAGCTGTTTTGACATTTCTGGGGTGTTTGTGTTTAGCTGTAATTTTCTTCTTTCTAACATACTGTACCCACACAAATTATATATTGTTTTTATCACCATAAGAAGGGATTTTGTTAGATACCATTAGATTTAGATACCAATGTCAGCAACACTTTGCCAGACAGAACGGACCTAGTTCATCCAGTGTCGGCAAGGGGATAAATGTTTTTTTTTTTTGTTCTAGAAGACAATCTAACATGGAATTGAGTATAAAAAAAAGTGAGAATATTTAGGAGTAAAGGCAAAAAGTGATCATCTTAAATAAAAGGCCTCTTTAAGATGAATAAAATGCTTGGGTCAGTTCCTATGATTTACGATTGCTGAGATACTACATTTTTTACTGCAGAATCTTCTCTACTTGGAGGGCTTCATTTAACAGATTTGACGTTGTGGAGAACGTATGTCTCTAACAGAGTAGCTCTCCCCAGTGAACTATCCATGTGTCTGAATTCACCACTTCAGTTAGATTTACAATTATTTTATCAAAGGATAATTGCCTTTCCTTACACGATCCAGTGAATAGAGGGTTATGATGCAAAATTGTCTGTGAGCAGAAAAGTGTAATTAGGAAAACATTGAAAAGTTACTGGAATCAGGAAAATCGGAAGACAATATCTCCTAAAGGGTTAATGATGGGAAAAAAATTCAACAGCATATTACCCTCAATGTTGTCATTTATGTATATAAAAAATGCCCTCTGTTTAACCTATCCCAGATCCCAGATGTGCAGCTTCAGAATTTGGAAAATCACCCTTTTGTGTTTATTTAATTCTACTTTACATCAACAAGTCATTGTAATTTAGTGTAGTATATTACACTTAATCTAAATATTGTGGCCTCTTTTACTATCGGGTCCTGAACACATCTGTTCAGCCTTTAAAATGTAATGATGTCTTCTCTGGCATTTACTGAATGCCTCTGAAACATAGTCTAACATAATTTTACATCAAGGCACAGATAGAGTTGCCACCTTTCCTTTAAAAAATACAGGCCATGCTATTTCCGCTATAGACTTAACACTTGGCTCACACAAAGTTTTTACAGGCCTACTGCTAAGATTCAAGCTGGGTGGCAACCCTCTATACATAACATAAACACTGTCAATATATTTTTACTAAACTGAACCATCTTAACTTTTGTTTTACGAATGAATTATTGTTTTTCATACATTTGATCTTACCACATACTTTATTGAACAATTCTAATCTTTCTCCTATTGCACTAGTAATAAAATAAGAAATCTAGATGACAACTTAAAGATTTGTCAATGTACAGCCAATCAGAGAGGTGGGACTTATAGTTAACAACAGTGCCTATTTGGTTGGAACAGCAACATCTAATAGCCAAGGTGGTCCTGGTGAGAGCTTTGATTTACAAGGTGGAGTTTCATGTGCACTTGTCTAGTGTAATAGACACATTATATGAACAAATGCTTGGGGCTATGGGTATTTGGCAGGTGTAGGGGGCACAGCCAGCCTTGACCCCACTCCATCACCTGATGTGATTGACTGGATATGCATGTTGGGAAAAGTGCCATAGCCATTAGAGCAATAGAGTGTGTGAGCTGTGCTCCTAAGCTAATAGCAGGTTTGTTTGTGAGTGTGCCCTTTATGAGCTTTTTTCTATGTGACATCATTCCATCACTATTTTATTGCACTTTATGTTGTGTTTGTTCCTATTCCAGGTTCACATTGCCGTCATACAAAATCATTAATCATTTTGACAGTAGTCCTCGTATTCTCATGTGTGATCTGATTTCTGTATTAGATAATGAAATATCAACAGAGCGATCAACGGGTGGCGAATAAAACAATACTGCACACACACACGTACACACACAGACACACACACACGCGCACACACACACACACACACACAGACGCACGCACGCACGCACACACACACATGTATCTTGCAGTTAAAAGATCTTTTTAATCCACTGAATGGTGCACCCACCATCCACAACAGATAACGTGTTTACGCGTTTCGCACTACACAGAACACTTAGTCATAAGCAGATAAACTAATAACTGACAAACTGGGCAATATCAGTTGCGGGGTTTAAGTCCCTGTGGTTTCCTTGTGGCTAACTTAAATATTCAATACGCCTCACATTTATTCAGGGACTTACTTAAATTTCCCTTGCGTATTGATTTGGTTTAAGTCTTTCAGTCTCTTGGAACAAATAGTGATTTAAATCCCTGTGATTACAACTCTAGAAATGATTGTTTATAGGAGATCTGGTATCATTTTAAACAAATGGAAAACTATGATCTTGAATTCGTTCTTTCAGACATCTCTTAGTTTTGCAAAACGTATTTCCTTTTATTGCTTATGTAGTATCCTGTACAGATAGATGTTTCTTAACTATGTGTGTGATGGTTTGAACTTGATTGCTATAAGTGGTTACAAAAGTAGGTGTAGAACTCTCTGCAGTTGATGTTTCTTTATCCTTTAAAAGTTCATAATATTTCTTATTTTTAGCCACATAGTAACCCTTATTAAAACATTTCCAAAAGTATCCTGGTTCATACAGACGATTATGTGTTTATATATCAGATGTAGTGTTTTGTTACACGTGCACAACATATTTGCAAAGCAATATTTTATTGTTTGTTTGTTTTTACATACACCCTGTTCCAAATTATTATGCACATTCTATTTAAGTGTCACAAAGATTAAATATTTTGATTTTCAGTTTAACTCATGCATGGCATTGTGTCTCAGGGCTCTTTTGATCACTGAAAACAATCTCGGACACCTGTGATAATTAGAGGGCCAGGTGAGCCCAATTTAAGGAAAAACTACCAAAGGAGGGTGTTCCACATTATTAAGCAGAGCATTATTTTCATGCAACATGGGGAAGAAAAAGGATCTCTCTGCTGCCGAAAAGAGTGAAATAGTTCAATGCCTTGGACGAGATATGAAAATATTAGATATTTCACGAAAACTTAAGCGTGATCATCGCACTATTAAGACATTTGTGGCTGATTCAGAGCACAGACGGGTTCGTGCAGATAAAGGCACATTGAGGAAGATTTCTGCCAGATCCATGCATCGGATCAAGAGAGCAGCTGCTAAAATACCATTACATGGCAGCAAACAGATATTTGAAGCTGCTGGTGCCCTATTCGGCCACCACTAACCAATGCTCACAAGCAGAAACTGCTGCATTGGGCAGAAAAATACATGAAGACTAATTTTCAAACAGTCCTGTTCAGTGATGAGTGCCATGCAACACTGGATGGTCCAGAGGGATGGAGTAGTGGATGGTTGGCGGACGGCCACCCTGTTCCAACAAGGCTGCGACATCAGCAAGGTGGTGGTGGAGTCATGTTTTGGGCTGGAATCATAGGAAGAGAGCTGGTCGGCCCCTTTAGGGTCCCCAAAGGTGTAAAGGTGACCTTTTTATTCCCTGGTACAGAAGGAAGAACTATGCTTTCCGTAATAAAATCATCTTCATGCATGGCAATGCACCATCTCATGCTGCAAAGAATACCTCTGTATCAATGGCTGCAATGGTGATAAAAGGAGAGAAAGTCATGGTGTGGCCTCCATCCTCCCCTGACCTCAATTCTATTGAGAACCTTTGGCGCATCCTCAAGCAAAAGATCTATGAGGGTGGGAGGCAGTTTACATCCAAACAACAGTTCTGGGAGGCTATTCTGACATCTTGCAAACAAATTCAAGCAGAAACTGTCCAAAAACTCACAAGTTCAAGACTTGTGAAGATGCTATCAAATAAGGTGTCCTATGTTAAAATGTAACGTGACCTGTTAAAATGTTTAAAAAGTTAAAATGTTGTTATAAGTTTGATTGACATTAGACATGTGCATTCGTTTTAGGACGAATGCATTTTCGGACGGAAATAGCATTTTCGTCCATTCGTCCAAAAAACGAATAACGAAAATGCTAAGCTAACGAAAGCCGAATGAACGAATGGTTAATAAACGAAAATCATTCGTTCATTCGTCCATTGGTAGTACTATTGCATTCTATAAGCCGAAATAGAGTCGGTTTATAGAATACAATAGCATAGTACACTTACATTCCATAAAACGAACGACTTTCGGTTTATGGAATGCATGTAAGTCTTTTGTCATTCTATAAACCGAAACTTTGTCTCCGTGTAGTGAAATGCCGACAGCCTATAAACCGAACGTTCGGTTTATAGGTTGTCGGCATTTCACTACACGGAGACAGAGTCTCCATTCATTATGAATGGAGACTTTGTCTCCGTATACTTACATTAGCCGACAGCCTATAAACCGAACGTTCGGTTTATAGGCTGTCGGCATTTCACTACACGGAGACAAAGTCTCCATTCATTATGAATTGCTATTCTATAAACCGAACGTTCGGTTTATAGAATAGCAATAGGATTACATGTATTCCATAAGCCGAAAGTCTATAAACCGAACGTTATAGACTTTCGGCTTATAGAAAACATTTAGTACTATAGCCTTTCTATGCACCGAACGAGAGCCCCATTCATAAGAATTTCTTATGAATGGGGCTCTCGTTCGGTTTATAGAAAGCCAATAGTATTACACGTATTCTATAAAACGAACGAATACAACTAAACGAAACGAAAATAATGAACGAATTTCGTTCGAAACGAATGCAGTAAAATTATACCTTATTTCATCCATAGAGTCCCCAGTCCCTGCTAGGGAATCTGTGAATGTTACATCGGAATTGCATTGTGACAATTGTGTTTGCAATGCAATTCGGAGGATACATGAATGTCAAATCGTGCACTCGCACATTGCGCAATCGGTTTCCAGCACATGGCTTCTTCCAACGCAGAATCATGGGAAATGTAGTTTCCATTGATTCTGTTTTCATTTAAAAGCCATGATCACGCCTGCGCTCACAGTTCGGGCCTCACACACTGTATCAACAATGAAATTCGGATGCCAAATTCCGCCTCTTGGTTCTGAGCCAAGGGGTCATGAATAAAGTAGGAGGGGCTGGGAAATCTACCAAGCAAATAAAAAATAAAGTAGGTCCCCCCCCCCCAAAAAAAAAACCTTTTAATTAAGTTAATCATTGACTTGAAAAACACTGAGTAGAGAAAAAGTTTATTTGTTCTTTAACATTTATTTAATTACATTGTTATGGGTTGGAAAGACAATCCTCCTTCTTCTCTATATCAGTGTCCCCAATATATTGGAATTAACCAGTGTTATTGGGTAAAAGCAGAATGAACCTTTTTTTGCAGAGTAACTATTTTTTTACATATCCAGCATCAGATAACTCCATAATGAGATTATAACAGACAATAGAACATGTTCAGATATGATAGAAACATTTAAATACATAAAGGGAATCAACACAGTAAAGGAAGAGAGTATATTTAAAAGAAAAAAAACTACCACAACTAGAGGACATAGTCTTAAATCAGAGGGGCAACGATTTAAAAGTAATATCAGGAAGTATTACTTTACTGAGAGGGTAGTGGATGTATGGAATAGCCTGCCAGCAGAAGTGGTAGAGGTAAACACAGTCAAGGATTTTAAGCATGCGTGGGATAGACACAAGGCTATCCTAGCTATAAGACCGGGAACGGGGGACTAATAAAAGTACTCAAAAAAAAAAAAAAAAAATTGGGCAGACTAGATGGACCGAATGGTTCTTATCTGCCGACACATTCTATGTTCAGAAATACAGTGTCATGCACGGGGTCCAGATGACGTAATACCCTGAACACCCGAGTTCAGGAGCTCATTGGCAGGAACAGGGCTTGGTGTGACCGCACTAAAGCGTACAGAATTGTTTTCTTTGGAAATCGCTACATTTCAAGTACAAGATAACTTTTAATGTTCGAAAATGATCTGTTTCTGGTGCTGGATCTTATCAGGCAGCTGTGTGATGTCATCAGCCTGTCCATATATGGGAATGAGCATCTCCACATGAAGAGAAGTAGTTACGCTAGGAGTATTCACCTGAGATAAGACCAATGGGAGCAAAACACAAGAGGCTATCCGGGAAAAAAAATGGCTGAAGGAGAATTAGAATAGTAATGGGGTATTAGTTGACCAAACATAAACGTTTTCTCTTTTAGGACATTTTGGAGTAATTCATATATTTTATAGCATTAGAGTGCATTTAAAATTGTCTTGCATAAAGTAAAAAATAAATATTGTCATGAAGAGAATTACTTAAAGGCTGGCCGGGCCACACACACTGCTAAGGATAGTATGCGTGTTTTTATGAATTGTATGGCCCACAGCTCATTATGTAGTATGTGTTTTGTGTTTTAGATTTTGTACTATTTAATATTTAATAAAGTTTTTATTTCTGGGAGAAAAAAAAGAGAATCACGTTCAAACAAAACTCAAATTTCCTTTTGGTTGTAAAAAAAAAAACTAAGAATATATATAGTTATAATGTATATAAGCAGAAAAACAGCGTGAACACCATAGAGAATGATGTGCTAATAAAATGTCAAAGCTGACTGCAAACAAACTGGTTTATATTGTGAAGTTGTGTTGACCATCATTTCATCGTAGAAGGAGCTCAGTTCAGTTAATTGACCATCATTTCATCCCCCGTAAAACCAAAGGCTGCGATTTGCAAGAATATAAAACTAAAATCTCATCCACACAGTAAAAAGACAGCATGCTGAGACCATAGTAGAATGAGATTTTTTATAGCCTAGTTTGGTAGCCTTGACAAGCTGTGTGATCTGATAAACACAAGCAGAAATCTAGAGACCATCCACCGTGACATTGCACAAGAAGGTTATTTTACAGTCACAGACATTATGGGGTTTACACAATGGATTTTATTATGCTTTCCAGCTTCACAGCCTGCCCTGTCTATCGTTTACTAAAGAAACACATATTTCTTTATTAACACATTTTCCCATAAACCATGAATGATTTTGTTTAATGCAATATTATCATGTTTGCAAGCTTTATTTTCTTTTTTTTATGAAGCTTCTTACATTTTTAGGATTGAGTTACTTTGCCTTTTTTTTGCATACACTCTATTTTGCTTTCTTTAAATTATAATGTGGATCTTAGTTGGGCTTGTTTACACAGCCCTGAGTTCTAAGCTCCAAATAAGGCAATAATGTAGACCCAAAAAGGGATTGTCGGGGCTCCAACTCCGCAAGGACGGGAATTGGTAGATGTTATGAAAAGGGTGCTCCTCGCTGAAGTCTTCCCGACTGGAAGATCTCTAAACATGAGGGTGAAAGAAAGGGAAAAAACGTCACTTCTAGTGCAGAGTTTATTCGGTGTATAAAAAGCAAGCAAACAAAAATGTGATGGGGTGAGAGCACTTGACGCGTTTCGCGTCATTCCAGATGCTTATTCATAAGTGTGCAGAAAACAAATGTGATAGGCAATAAATACAAAATTCCACCAATAAAGTTAAATTCTCTAACCAATTAACTGTCTGGTAGAAAATAGACCAATAACATACATGAACAATAACCTAAATGATTATATCTTAAATAGTGACGCTAAGAGGCAGAAGGCAAATGCAGAGGCGAGGGAAAGAAAAAAACCCAATAAATCACTGCTACTTTTCTCATTCCTAGATCGCACAGGTTTCTCTTCACTCGTTCGCATTTATTTCAGTTGTGAATTGTGAGTGTGGAGAGTTTTTTTTTTTCTTTCTCTCTCCTCTGCATTTGCCTTCTGCCTCGTAGCATGTTGGGAGGTATGCACTTGTAACTAGTGAATTCACTACTTATCCAGCAGCATCACTGTTCCCTGTCATTAGCTACATTTGGTACCTATTGGCTCCCAGCTGTATTTGGCTCAGGAGTTTATCTTGGAGGCAAATGCACAAAAGAGTTGATGTCAAAGTTGTGCTTGCAAGATTTTTAAAGTTTTACGCTACATACATGAAGGGTGTATCTAGGGTGTTTGGCACCCGGGGCGGTTCTTATATTTGGCATCCCACATTTTTAAATGCAAAAACAGTGCCATATCTGAAACAGCTTGCCAGTACCACCTCTGTCCCCAGCTTGGCAGTACCATCTCTGTACCCAAACAGCTTATCAGTGCAATATCTGTACCCAAGCAGCTTTCCAGTGCCATCACTATCCCCAAACAGCTTTTCAGTGCCATCTCTGTTCCCAAACAGCTGACCAGTGCTATCTCGGTCTCCAGACAACTTGTCAGTTTCATATCTGTCCCCAAACAGCATGCTGGTGCCATCTATGCCCCCAAACAGCTTGCCTGCGCCACCTCGGTCCCCAAACAACTTGTCAGTGACATCTCTGTCAATCAGTCTCTAGAGTCTAGTTAGCGCAGCCAGAATATGGCAATGTTTTACTCGGCATACAGAGTAAAAGTGATGGCTTGACTGAAATAGGCATTGAACAGAAGGAAATAAATGCACACATAAGGGAAACCAATGAACAGAGAAGCAAGGATATAAGGGGAGACTAGATATAGAATGTACTAGCCTGGCTGAGTGGATAACAGGTTCACTTTAAACCTTGCTACACCATGTCTGTTCTTCAAGGATCATCACTTATGTGTTGAAATCATTTCTATTCACTTGAAAAAGGATTTAAATATATTCCAGGGGGATGACAGCCATTGTGCAATGTGTCTGTATATCTAAACTGGGCAGTAATGTGTTACTATCATCTCTAGAGGCATGATTTTTATAACTTGGGGAAATAGGTATGTAATGAGAAAGGCACGAAAACTCATCTGTTCCACAGCCTTGGCCGGATTCTGCATAACAGCACATTGCTACACAGTTACCGATCAGTGGCTATAATGGGAAACATGTGACCCCTACTTGTAGGGCCTCCACCTCTAGCAAAACATATCGTGGCATGGTCCGAGCCAGAAGGGCATGCCATGTGTTACCTCATAGGCTTCCTGACTGGAAAAGAAAAAATATTAGGGTGTCTGGTAAAAACTGACTTAATTGTCCAGATCATTATTCCAGGTATCTACCATCACATAAACAAAAATGAATCTCATAGGAAGTGGAATATTTTGATTTTTCTTGCATATGTTTTATTTATTATAAATGTATATTTATAAATACAATTAGAATTTGCACAATTAATTTACTCATCCTTACTATGAGATATCACCATACATTGGGGGTCATGTATAAACCCGGCTCACAGACAGATAGCACCAAATAGTGGTGCTACCGGCGTGTGTGCGTATGTATCAAGCAGAGTATGTGCAGGCTCCTCCAGCTAAGTAGTGACTGGGCGCGAAACACGTAAGGCGCTCTATGCTTTTTGGGGTGGTGACTATGCACCGTTTTATGCCATTGTAAAATAAACCAATAGTTACCTTAATGAAAATCCTGACATGATTTTATCCCGCTCCACGACTAGTACGTAGTCGCAATTGTTTGCTATGATTAAGTTGCCTACCAATTTTTTTTTCCAACTTACCAAAAGGTCCCGGATGTGCATTGTTGGTGACGGGGCATATAGTGGGGGTAAGTCCTGGGTGTGCAATGTGGATAATAGGGCATGTACTGGGGTAAGTCCCTGGTGTGCAATATTGGTGACGGTGGTGTGCTGTCATAAGTCCTGGGTGAGCAATATTGGTGATGGGGCAAGTAATGGGGTAAATCCTGGGTGTGCAATATTGGTCATGGGGCATGTGCTGTGGTAAGTACTGGGTGTGCAATGTTGGTGATGGGGCAGGTACTAGGCTAAGTCCTAGGTGTGCAAGATTGGTCATGGGACATGTGCTGTGGTAAGTCCTAGCTGTGCAAGATTGGTCATGGGACATGTGCTGTGGTAAGTCCTGGGTGTGCAATGTTGGTGATGGGGCAGGTACTAGGCTAAGTCCTGGGTGTGCAAGATTGGTCATGGGACATGTGCTGTGGTAAGTGCTGGGGCAATGTGGGTGATGGGGCAGGTACTAGGCTAAGTCCTGGGTGTGCAATGTTGGTGATGGGGCAAGTACTAGGCTAAGTCCTGGGTGTGCAAGATCAGTCATGGGACATGTGCTGTGGTAAGTCCTGGGGCAATGTGGGTGATGGAGTGCTTCCTGAATTCAGTCATGATTAGGGCAGCACAAAAACAAAATACACCAATGGACATATGTTTATTACATTGAAAATCTTATTAAAAACAACATGTATACAATGAAAAAAAGAGATATTATCTAGCCTCATCTCAAAATAAGTATAAGCCCTATATGGGGTCAGTTAATAGTTTGGTTTAATACTTTATTAGGTTTCATTTAACCAATTTAGAATTAGTCCAGTATTTATAAATAGTTTAAGACCTGTTCCTGTGACCCAGGTTCAATTTGTTGTAGATTTGTGTTTCTTGTATAAAACAATAGTGTTTTCATGTTTATTTATGTGAACATTTGACACATTACACACTGTAAGGAAGCTCATTAATAAATAGCAGAAATAACAGCAACACTGTTGGCATAGGAGATACAAAGTGCCACCAGATAAATATGGTTAAACATTTCCTTGACAGCTGGTCACTTGAATCACATCATAAGTGTATCTTAAAGGGACAGTCTAGTCCCCAAACTCACTTTGGTGCAAGATGAAGATCACTGCTTGTATAGTGTGCAGGCTTTTATCCTTGTGTGGTTTGATGCAGCTATTTTGATTAAATCACATTTTTAATATTTGACGCAAGCCCTCCCCAGTGATTACTCTGCAGGTGCAGCAGCACTGATTATATAGACACTGACAATATAAAGTTTTGTTTCATTTATTAACTTCCTGTCCTCCTCAAATTGGGTCTATTGAGTGGCGTATGAGTGACCTTGCTCTAGTACACAGTAGGATCTCTTAACAGTGCAACACATTGTCTGATGACATCACTAGAGAGACAGGATTTTCCATTAATTTGAATGACATTATTCTCATTGGTTCCTGCAGCAAAAAAAAAAAAAAAGGAAATGACTTTTACTCATCTAGTGTGGGCAGTCCTTGTTTCTTGCAAACTGCTGTAATTTCACAATTTCTTCTAGCTGTAAGTATTTTATATTTTAAGCAATGAAAAATGTAAGACATGCATTTTAAAATACTTTGAAAGCACATTAATATGCATTAATATTTGGAAGATGCATTTTGGGCACTAGACAGACCCTTTAAGTTCTCTGATGGTCTCAATCATTCTTGGTTTAAGATGAATGAGAAATTAATGCAGGCATCATGTCCTATTTGGTGCCTCCATTCATTAGTTATAGTGACAGATGTATGACTGATGTATTGAAATGGCTGTTCTTGCATCTCTCATGGTTTCTTTTTCCTTTATCTCGTAGCTGCTGACCCTGAAATCTCCGTTGGTGAACACACAGATACAGCTGGTGACATTTGTAATGAACATCAGAGGCTGCATCGGCGTTTAGACGTCGTAGAGGAGGTAAGTGATTATTAGATATGTGGAAAGGTCTGCACAAGCCTTAGACCTTTGCAGTATTGAACACAGAATGTTCTAAATGTGTTTGTATGTAAACTAGCTTAGAATGTCCTGTTCAAGATACAATATGGCACAGATTCCCCCTAGACTGGACTTGACTTTGGTTTAGAAACAAACACTACACAAACCAAAAATTGGTTCCTTTTCATCAGAAAAATAATGTGTACAGGTATTTCCGAAAATATTGCATTCTTTATTAGAACAACACAAATATTAACATCATCCCAAGAATGTCAGACAATAGTCATAGCCCCAGGATCTTCTTGCAAAGGAGATAATATAGTAATTGTTTTGCCTGGTTAAATACATTATTAAGTGTTCTTGCATAGCAAGACCACTTAATATTATCTCACATATATATTCTTATTATAGCCAAATTTACCACCCTAACTCCTCCCACAGTTTTTAAACAGACAGTAATATACCGAAACGTGTGGATTGTTCCCGATTGGTGTGATATTACTTTGTGGAATGGTTCACGAAATATCGTTGTTTTTGTGGCGAAATTGGTCCCATAGGAATGAATGGAGGAATGTTCAAAACTAGAGTGGGAGCTGACAAAAGCTAGAGTGTGAGCTGAAAAAAATCAGGACATTATTTCTAAACTGCCACCACTCCCTCATTTTCAAGCCACACCTACACAAATCTTATATCAAAACGTTCAGCTATTCCTGCTGCCACTAAACATGTCTGCGGCTAAGCCATAGTCCTGATAGTTTTCACAATATGACCATTTGTTTGCAACTCACGCTGTCCATTGACATTCATTGAAACTCCACTTTAGCCACCTCAACTTTGAAGGGCCATATCTAAACTGCGACTGTGCCTTCATTTTTAATATTTCAGAGACATACTATGAATCAAAATGTAGGTCTGGATCTTGTGATTCTCACAATATAAAGTTCTTCGCTGTAGGATTTATAGTTTTTAAAACACGACCGTTTGAAGATGGCAACCGCACTCCAACCTTTCCACAGTTACTCCAACCACTCAACAGTTACTCAAGCCACTCCACCCAGTTACTCCGCCCACTCCAGTTGTAGACGACTGGTGTAGGCAACAACACTTCACACAATTTCCCCAGAAATTGTAGCTTTTCTAGTTATAATTGTTAGCCTATAGTATACTAATAATAATAATAGTAATTATAAAAAGTTACGATAACACATTTACTAGTGCATCAAATTTTAAATGTTTTATTTGTGAATGAAGGAGAGCTCATTCCTACCTCTGTCCATTTGACTCTGTAGTCATGAGCAAAAAGTTATTACATTTATCAAAAGTTACTGCTGGTCTTTTTTTTTTATCATGCACGTGAATTCCATGCTAGGAAGAATACAATAAATATGGTACAACTTTACAGCCACACTGGAAAAGAAGGTGCCAAATGTGGCACACAGGTTTATGTTCACAATCTTAAATAATGGGTGGTAGGATTTTAAGTTTGACTTTAGTCAGTAGAGTTAATGATGGGAATATAAATATATTTTCATAGATATTATCATTTAATTACAATAGGTTTTTTGGGTATCATGAATATATAATACAATAATACATTTGTGCTATAAAGAGTTGAGGGCCTTACACTCTCATAACATGCAGTCCTGATCAGCATGCTCCATACCATAATGATAATTAGTTTGCAGTTTGTTAACATAGCAAAGTTGAGGTGGAATTAACATTAAAATGTTTTCTAACATTATAGGAATAAAAACGTTTTAAGACCTATGGTAAGATCATTTCCACTCAAAAACTATAATTATTTTACTAAATATGAAAAAGGATTATCTCCTGCAATGTGTTTATTTTATTTATTGAGTTTATAAGCATGGCATTTTCAGCTTCCAGGATCTGCAGGGTATATTATGTATCATGCCCAGATAGCACCACCTTGGGGTTTTCTGCTATTCTTCGCTGTCAACAGCCACAACAAATATATGTATTAATAGTGAAAATAAATTCTAAAAAACACACAACAAAGTCAGAAACACTGGCACTTGGCATCATTCAGAACCAATGGCACTTGGCATCATTCAGAAACAATAGCACTTGGCATCATTCAGAAAGACTGGCACTTGGCATCATTCAGAAACAATAGCACTTGGCATCATTCAGAAACAATAGCACTTGGCATCATTCAGAAACAATGGCACTTGGCATCATTCAGAAACAATAGCACTTGGCATCATTCAGAAACACTGGCACTTGGCATCATTCATAAACAATGGCACTTGGCATTATTCAAAAACAATAGCACTTGACATCATTCAGAAATACTGGCACTTGGCATCATTCAGAAACAATAGCACTTGGCATCATTGAGAAACAATAGCACTGAGTAGCAGTGGAAAGCCTTGAACGCCAGCTGAGAATACTTTCTTGGTATTCCACTAATAAAGACTTCTTTCACTGGATGGTGTGTGTTGTCCATGTGATTGTATCTATAACCAGTATGTCAGGATGAATTGGATTAATTGCATTAACAGGACTCTCCATGCTCTATCGATAGCCATATCTTATTGTATTCGGCATGCCAAAAATCTCACCATATAGCTTTTCAGGTTGATATTTTGGAAATAATGAATTTCCTTAAACTAGTCAAAGCAGCATGTGGATCTATTTACTCACCATGTTTCCCAATTGTTTTGTAGCATGTGGAGAAGACAGTGGACCATCTATACTCTGAGGTGAACTCATTGTTGGACACTCTGTCCGGAGCCTCATGGGCACTGCCAGTGGCTTCTGGGCCCAGTGTCTTGGATATATTTGAGGAAGGTATGTACACTTATGTTGGCTCACATTCACCTGCCAGTATTCCACCAACTCAAAAAGATTTTCTCAGCTTGACTGAAAACGTCTCGATTTAAATCAAGTAGCATAAAATATATAATCTGAAAGTTGACAACAGACAAAGAACTACTCCATCAATGACATATAGCGCTATTTAAATGCAATTACACTGTGGCTTGTGGAAACATATATGGGACCAGTATGGCACCCCACACAATAGAAATAACTTTCACACTAAAGCTTAGCACTTAATCACAGACCACAGAAAATATATGTCAGATGGCTCATGAGGGCTGGTTTTGGGCATACCAGAATGTACTCCAGTTCAGGCCCGATGGCTGATTTCTTTAATAAATTGGACGATTATTGGAAGAAACATGAAATTTTGCATCATTAACTAGTAGGTGAAATATTGTTCTGAAAAACCAGTGTGACTATTGGAATCAGTGACTGGACAGCCCACGTCTCCAAGAAATCACAAAGGGCTAGTTTGAAACGATGGACAAAGGATGACATACCGGTTCCCTAAATGCCCCAATTCTGTTACAATTTTAAAATTCCTATAATTAATATTGCGCAAAGTGATAGATTTCAACACATGCAAGTATTTCAAATGAATACAAACATGGGCAGCCATTATGAAGAGACCTGCAAGGAATTTAGAGACCAAATTTTGCATTTCCAAAATGGTTTATGGGTCAAAGCAAAGCAGCACACCACATGTTTTCTGACTTATACTATTTGACCTATTATTTTAAAGAGTGAATACACATTTCTAAACCCTCCTTAGCAACTACTAATCAGGCAGAAGCCCATTTCTGTCTGATTACAAAAACTTTTGAACAATGCCCCAAGATGGCACTGTGTCATTTGGACTAGTGACTGATACCTCTGTGATGCTATTCACCTCATTTCAAAATTATTTATTGGGTTTAGTCTCTCTTTGTACCACAATGTGGGGAATTTACTAAGATTGCTTTTTTAAATTTCTTACAGATTCCAGATAAGGACATTTTATCTCGTTGCCCAGGGTGGGACAATCACCTCCTCCGACACACGTTTTGTATTCTTTTCCCATGTGCACTTTGTGATTTAAAGAATTTTTTTTATATTAATAAACTGAAAGCTGGTATTCTGTAGTCTACAAAACAGTTGGCAAAAATGTGTAATGTTCATCAGGATTCGTGTGATAACTCCAAATCTAAAGGGAAGAATGGATTGGTGGAAACCTTGGTAGCGAGAACTTGAGAAGGTTCCTGGCTCGCATTCTCTTTCCATTGAGCTTATACTCAGGTTGGGGTCAGTAGCCTGAAATCCGGCTCGATTGGGGCTAAAAGCTGAATTGCGTAGAAATCCGCAATTCAGCTAACCAATATGGCCAATTATGGCAGAAAATCATCAATTTCTGCCAATCTAGGGCCGAAATTTGGTCTCATTCAGTTTGGGGGGGTTTGGACAGTGAACCCTCAATTCCTGAAATTTGCACTCTGGATATTCCACAATGAAAAAATAGTGTTTTAATGGCAAAAAATAAACATATATACAGCAATAAAGTATAGTGGGGAATCGCACTTGACGCGTTTCGCGTGACTAGCACGCTTAATCATAAGATTACTTATGATTAAGCGTGCTAGTCATGTGAAACGAGTCAAGTGCGATTCCCCACTATACTTTATTGCTGTATATATGTTTATTTTTTGCCATTAAAACACTATTTTTTCACTGTGGAATATCCAGAGTGCAAGCTCCTTCTTTTTATCCTTTGATCTATACTATGCTGGGTCGGCATATATAGGAGTCACCTGGCTCCAAGCACTGACACAACCTACACCCTTCCAGAGTTGGATTAATTTCTTTGCTTCAGTTGAAGCCCGGTAGGTCTTCTCGTGAAGACTTCTTTTTTCCCCTCCTGAAATTTGGCCAAAATCAGCAGAAATTGCCTAATTTTGGGCAGTTCAATTCACCAGAAAATAGCTGGCGGATCAAACTAAAAAGTTAATAAATATAAATATTTTTACATTTATATTGTGTAAAAATTTTAAAGTAAATAGATATAAATAAGCATTCATTGGTGCAATTACCACACCAATGAACATATCATGTAATAAAAAAATACACGCCACTTTGCAAACCCAATGAAAATTATGGAATGGCCATGTATACATATCTACATTATCATGTATAATTTTCTTCATTGCCATAACAGGTCTTGTGGTATAACAATACTGGTGATGTCATGACAGCTACAGGTTGACATCACATGTCAATAGCTGTTATATGTAGCCTCCTGCCATCATGCCACATGTATCACCATACTATTTCATGTCCACAGTGTGGATTGACACATTGCTTAGCAATGTACCAGTGTCCAGTGTGGACATGAAATGGTATGGTGATACATGTGGCATGATGGTGGGAGGCTACATATAACAGCTGTGAATGAATGAGACACCTCAGTCGTACCCAGCAATCAGTCCATTTGACCTCAGAAAAAGGGGGTAACTCCACAGGCCTGCTAACACTAAGGTTTTGAGTGGCAGGTGCAACACACTGTACAGTATATTAACAAGCTACAAGGCCGCTGAGCATCTGTTGCTGTCAGAGAATCAGAGGCTAACTCAAGGTGACAGAAAGCTGACAATAACTCAAATGACCATTCTTTACAAAAGTGGGATGCAGAAGGGATTATCTGAGTGCTCAACACACTGTACTTAAACATATAGGGCATACCACATGTGAAGAAAAGGCATGATCGCCAACATAAGTAAAATAAACACTGTCATGTGTCAACAGCACAGGTCAATGGAGATGGCATACACACTTTCTCTGTACACAGAGTACAAAATGGAAGTTCGCCTTTCGATACACAGCTGAGATAAAGGTGTAAAAGGTGAACAAGGCTGACACCAAGTGGATAAAATGATACACTGAAATGTATTGAAATATTGCAATGTATTACAAAACCACTGCCACTCCTTTTGTAATGTAATTAGCACTGTTTGTGTATATGCTAATTACTTTTTACCAGGCCAGCAAACCATTTAACCACCTCCAGTAATAACAGTGCCAACAAATCATCATCAGACAAAAGCTCTTGGTAGCAGATCAGTTTATGCCTATTCTCACGTGCCTGGTAACTTGCTGGAAGACACACTTTAAACCTTGGACTGCCCTGTATACAATTTATTGAGAATGCAGGATAATTTGTAGCCCTTGAAGATTAATCTCTAAACCAATACACGTTTAACAAAGAACCGGATAGCCTCTCCGGACAAACCCGGCAGGCGGGCGCACTGATATCATTCAGGAGTTGCTGATTTTCTGACTGCAGGAAAATACTTGGCTGACCCTCATGAAAGCCTTCAATGTGTTTAGCATTGAGCCTATTGATGATCAAGGTTACAATGGCCTTTGGCGTATTTTAGGCCAAGATGACTATAAGAGACATTTATTGGATATCCTGAAATTAAAGGCATCACCAACACAGAATAAAACAAAAACAGTACATAT
The DNA here is from genome assembly GCA_036172795.1 of Pelodytes ibericus. Classification (NCBI taxonomy): domain Eukaryota; kingdom Metazoa; phylum Chordata; class Amphibia; order Anura; family Pelodytidae; genus Pelodytes; species Pelodytes ibericus. Next base: position 54,930,081 of record CM069867.1, read on the forward strand.
TTTGGTAGGACTGTCTCTTTAACTGCTAATATAGTGACCGCACATATCAAGGTAGGGTCTGATTTTCAGCTAAGATTTTACACCTCTGTGGGGTGGATGCATTGAAGACTGCAGACAGGTATCTGATCATTTATTTCATGTAGTTCATATACAGTTAGGGCACAACAGTCATCTTCCAGAGAAATCAGAGACAAAGCAGGCTTGACTGTGGAGGGCTGGATAAAATGTGGTCTTTATTCCAAACCATCATGGTAATCAATAAAATTATCGGTGTGGCGCAAGAAGATACAAAGAGTCCAGAATCATAGCATTTTAACATACAGCAACATACCCAACGCATTTCATGTGCAAGGACATAATTCTCTGCCCTTTTACACTGTGTCCAGCCCTCCAGAGTGAAGCCTTTTTTTTCTTTTTTACATCAACCATCATGGTGACAAAATCTGTTTGCTGTATTGTATTCTCGGCAGCCAAATACCTTTTACCCATTGGTACCATGTCTTCACAAGAGTTTGGAAAGCATTGTCCTAACCATTCTCACAGGGCAGGTGGCACGGGAAAATTTCGAACTACACAGGCAGCCCCAATGAGCCTCCAAATTTGTCCGTAATTCGGATATCATAGCCGATTCCAAACCGATATCACCAAAATCAGCCACAATGCACTGATAACAAAGTGTTAGCTTCAGACCTTGGCTTATTTCAAGGCCCATTTGAAAGGACCGCGGCTATTACGAATATAACCAAATTGACAGAAGTCAATCAGAGGACTTTTGACTCTTTATTTAAATAAAAATCATTACAATAACATGATATATTAATTAAATGCACAACAATAATGTAAATGAACATAAAAGGCATAAGATTCTTCCACACACAACAAAAGTTTTCTCTACCACCAAATAGTGAATCTTGGCACAAATCTTTTTCATTGAAGAAAAATATGTCAAAGCAACCTTTTCAATGGAGCTGCTGTTAGTACGTCAATATATCAATATTTTTATTCTGATTACTACTGAAGGACTGTTTCCTGATGATCTTACCCTTGCTAAAGTATCCTATAGATGTTTACAGTTGCTTTACATTACATGTTTTATCCTGCTATATCAGGAACCATGTGCCCTTGACCCGCTCCCCACACACTTTCACTCCTACATATTCTGTACTGTACCCATTACCACTCCCCCAATTTGGAATGTTATATAGTGTGAAAAATGTATAAAAACTTTTTTCAAAAAAAAGAAAAAGATGTCAAAATGTACAAAAATATTTAGAAAGCTCTTAAATAGATGGTATTTAGTACATATAAGAATAGCCTCTATTTCTCATATATGCTGGAGACTTTGTGGTTCTATAGGTACTTTAGAACCATATTTGGTGGAAATGCATACCTCCCAATTGTCCCTATTTAGAAGGGACAGTCAATAGTGTGCACCAAAATCCATTGTCCCTCATTCCTCCTCTATTTTCCCTCTTTTTTGGGGATTTCAGATTTTTTGGTTTCTATAACTACATCACATAGCCCCAGAGGCATAAAACTCACAAAGTGTGTTTAAACTGCAGTAAATGTGTTTTTATATTAATTTGTGTTAATAAAATATGTTTATTCTTATTCTAAATGAATCACCAAATGACATAGATAATTTCCTATTGGCCATAAAGTCAGTGAAAATGTTGCAGCAATGCCCCACCCAGTGCCCCACCCAGTGCCTCGCCATAAGCCACTCCCATAAGCCATTTGAAATGTTGGGAGATATGGGAATGTCTTGTTCTATAAAAATACTAATTCTATAATGATATTTTCTCTATGATAAAAAGTGACTGACATTAGGTTTTTTCCTGACTCAGCTATGGCGCTCCTGGATTTTGCACCTGCGAATATACCATAATGTAATAAATACGTAATAGCACGCATTTTACTTGAAGTTAGGACTTTATTGGCTGGAAAAATCCATTACTGTCTACCACTGAAGAGGTAATGTTACTTGTGGATTATAATCAGCAAAAACGGAATGCTTATGTTTCTGAACAGAGAAAACGTTAGATAAATATAACTAGTTATTATAATTATTATTATACCCATGGAGACATAACAGAAATTAAAACAGTTAATACAACAGTTTTGTCTTTTCTTGGGAAACATTTTTCTTTTCTTCATTCTCTCCTTTTTCTTTCAATTTATTTCTCATACTTTTCTCTTCTCCCCTCCTTTTTTCTTTTTCTTTTTGTCTCTATTCTCTTTCTCCAAAATAACATTATATATCTTTTGCATGTTGTATTACAAACCTGTGTATAAAACATTATATATTTACTGCCATAAACATGGTTTTCTAAACAATAAAATTAACATTTAAATAAAAATATTAAAGCACAATTACAGCAAACAATGGCTTGATCTTAAATGAATGGCCACATTAAATTAAATTAAATGCTTTTTTTTTATTTTTTAATTGATACAAGAATAAACTGGCTATTAATCAAAACAAAGTGAAGTAAAGACTTATAAGTAAACACATTAATCAAGACAGAATTATTTATTAAACATTTACTAGAGAAAAACACTGTTTGATAGTTGCATTGTAAATGAAATGCATACATTAATCAAAGAAAGATAAACAATTATCTATACATTATGTTAGCAGAATTCCATGCAAATGCATGAAATAAGAGAACATTGTGTCTGTGGTACCTCCTGCTAATGACATCATCTATGGCTTGGGATGAAAATTAACCCATTTTCAATGGGAAATGTGTAATTTGCATGTCAAGCCACAAGGTGAGGTCATAAGCAGGTGACACCACCGACACATTGAAAATCTATATAGTTCTTATTTTATGTATTTGCATGGAATTGTGGTAACACAGTCTATATAGATTATTTTTCATCATTTATTATATTCTTTACTGTAAGGTTTGTAATGGATATCTTGGAACACAACTGCAGGAGGCTAAATTGAATTTATTTCTTTAAGGAGTTTCCCACAAATAGAATATGGTGTTAGATATAATGAGATGAGATTTACATAGATAGTATGGCAAATGAAGCAAGTAATTAGTTCAGCAGGATCAGGGGAGAACAGGATTTGCAATTCACTTTTGCACATGCAGTAAATTGTATAGTAAAGTCCTTGGATAAGATTCCAGACAGATATAACAGGTTTGAACAAGCAGAATTAGCAAGCAATTAGCATTCAGGTTATGCAATAGAAGATTTGGTAAGACTCTGAATACTTTGTGTAACAAATGGACAATGGAAATTATTACCTTAGATCAGTGATGGCGAACGTTTTTGGTCCCGAGTGCCCAATTTTTGACCGACACAAATTTGCAGACCACAAAGTGCCAACACCGCATACTCATACACACACACACTTATACTCATACACACGCACACTCATACACACGCACACTCATACACACGCACACTCATACTCACACACACACTTATACTCACACATACACTTATACTCATACACACACACTTATACTGATACATACACACTTATACTGATACACACACTTATACTGATACACACACATATACTCATGCGCACGCACACTTATACTCAAACTCACACACACATTTATACTCACACACACTCATACTTATACTCACACATACACACACACACATATACTCATACACACATATACTCATACACACACACTTATACCGAAACACACACACACTTATACTTATACAGACAGACACTCATACTCATACACACACACTTATACTCATACTTGCACACACTTATACCCAAACACACACACTTATACTCACACACACACACTTATCATACTCATACACACACACACTTATCATATTCATTCTCACACACACACACTTATCATACTCATACACACACATATACTCACACACACACTTGCAGGTTCAGCTCTCACCGCTTATCTGCTCCGTTGTCCTGGAGGTGCAGGCATCAGTGTAATAGACGGGCGCTGCCGGTCACCTGCTTCTTCTCCAGATGATTGACGCATGACGAGGGAAGATCGCGTCACAGAAAGTGGGCGGAGCCTCCGATCAATGAAAGACGGAAGTAACTTCGGGGGAACGCGGATAGGTAAGTCATGACATTTACATTGACAGGATAAGCAATGTTTAATATTTTAATGCTTTCTGTAGTACTGAAGTGAGGCTTGTCTTATACCAAACTAACTTATTTACATTCCATGAGGAGGTGAGTACAAATATAGATATGGGTGCTGCAGTGGATGTGATATATTTAGACTTTGCTAAGGAATTTGATGCAGTTCCACATAAAAGGTTACTGTACAAATTGACTGAAATAGGCTTAGTGCCAGAGGTTTGTTTGTGGATTGGCAATTGGTTGAAAGACAGAATGCAAAGAGTGGTGGTAAATGGGCAATTCTCAAATTGGACAGATGTGATAAGTGGCGTACGTCAGGGTTCTGTCCTGGACCCTCTTCTTTTTAATTTGTTTATTAATGATCTCCCAGGAGGCATAGGGGGCCATGTCTCAGTGTTTGCCGATGACACAAAATTAAGTAGGGTAATACAGTCTGAACAAGATGTATCTTCGCTGCAAGAGGATTTGGACAAATTGGGTAATTGGGTAGATAAATGGCAATTGAGATTCAATGTAGACAAGTGGAGGAGGGCTACAAAACTAATCAGGGGAATGGAAAGCTTTAGTTATGAGGAAAAGCTGGAAAAGTTAAATCTGTACACACTAGAGAAACGGCGGCTTAGAGGGAATATGATAATATTATTTAAATATATACAGGGCACATCCAAGGGGCTTTCTAAAGACCTGTTCATTCATAGAACAGTACAAAAGACAAGAGGTTACCCCCTAAGACTTGAAGAAAGGAGAATTGGTCTACAACAGCGGAAGGGATTTTTTACAGAAAGGACAAATAAGATATGGAATTCACTACATGAAAAAGTGGTTCTAGCAAATACCTTAGATGCCTTTAAGAGCGGCCTGGATACTTTTTTTTAATGATCCAGAGCATATAGGGCTATGCATGTTAGTATAGGCATTAATATTTATTTAGTGCTTGTTGATCCAAGGAGAAATCTGAGTCAAGAAGGAATGTTTTTCCCCACTGAAAGCAGAATTCTAAATTGCAGAAGGGGTTTTTATTTGCCTTCTTTTGGATTAACAGCGGGTAACATGGGATAGGAAAAAGGTTGAACTTGATGGATGCAAGTCTTTATTCAACCTAAACTACTATGTAACCTATTGACAGCATCTGCTTTAATAATTAAAAAGATGGAGTGTTATCCAACCTGGCGGAAGTATAGGTACCAAGCGCCTTTAGTGAACTTTAGAATACAAAGAAAATTAATAAAACATACAAGCCAGTGAATTGGTGAATATTGAACCGGAGGTAGACGATGTCCACAAGGGGCCCTTCTGGCATATATCAGGAATTTAACTGATTAGAAACTAATAGGGAAATAGTTAGGTAGCCGCCAGTCTAATAAAAGACACAGTGGGTTAGCACTGTGAAAAAGCAAAAAAATGTAGGAAGAAAGAAGACAGCGCTACAGAGTAATATAGAATTGAAAATAGTTGAATATGATTAAGAAACACAATTTGAAGGTATAAAAAATATATAGATTTAATAAATATAATAAAATAAAATAAACAAACACAGAACCACCTGAGTTATGAGGTGGAGACACAAAATACAAATAAATATCTCACAATCAGCAGTATAAATATGGGACGCCAAACAGGGACGCGATTTTCGAAAACTTCTTCAGCCTGTTTGGCGTCCCCCCTTTTTTCTGCGAAAGACCTGGCCAGGCTTCTTTTTCGCTTCTGATTCACTGCTCTGGGTCTAGCATTGTCTCAAACGGCTCTCCCTTAAATTGTGTGTATTACCTACCCATTATTGTTATTGTCTTTGCTTGGTGTTATTTTTTTAGTTCTATTTGTATTTGCCAGTAACATATTTATACTGCTGATTGTGAGATATTTATTTGTATTTTGTGTCTCCACCTCATAACTCAGGTGGTTCTGTGTTTGTTTATTTTATTATATTTATTAAATCTATATATATTTTATACCTTCAAATTGTGTGTTTCTTAATCATATTCAACTATTTTCAATTCTATATTACTCTGTAGTGCTGTCTTCTTTCTTCCTTTAATAATTAAACAATTTATCCCAAGTCTATCTCACTGCCTCGCTCAGCCCATGGGTAACATAGTAAGAATTATCCACTTCTCCTCTGCTCCTGTGTAATCAGTAACGTGCCCCTCCTGTAATAAAAATTAAGGCATTAGGTAGGTTTATAAACTACATTGAGTACATTTAAAAGATCTAACAGAGCCTGGAAAACATTTAACTATGACTTATTTCCACTGACTCACCTAAATACACAGTGGTCTCAGGTGACGCCTATTTGACCTCTATGGGCCCTTCTGATGCTTTATCCAGGTATTGAGGGATGGAGACATACATCTTACAGGACATTTCTGTTACAGATGATGGAAATAGCTTGTTGTAGTTTTTTAGCATGTGCAGCAGTAAAGCATTGCACAAAGTCTGTTCCTCATGAACTTTAGGACCCAGCGGCACCCTGTCCACAAATAACGGGAAGACATAAAAGTTACTAAAACTTTACTTGTTTACATGTTACTGCTAATTGTAGGTTCGTTTGAGGCCCGTCGCACTTTTTATTCTGGTATATGTAAACACTTTCAGGGGAGCACTGCTTGTATGTGTTCTTGACCTATTGTGGAATATAGTATTAATTATAATAATTAATACTGATCTGTAATTATAATGGTCATATCTGGTGTTGACTAATACAGAAGATTTATTAACTTATTTCCTTAAGGAAAGTAAAGAATTGCCTGCAATATTTGCTAAATATGACCCAGGAGTCAAGAGGATGACCACTGTGCTGATCCAGGTAACAAACTAGAACTAGATAGTCGGTGGCCATTTTGTACCATATTTCCAAACATATAGTAGCTATTAAATGAACATGTACAATATTTGCCTCACATTGTTCTGTGGCTGGGATCCCAGCACTTTCACTTATGGTATCCAGTGATGACTGTTTTTGTTCTTCATCAACAGTTGTTATGTAATTACAATCGCATATGTGGGTCTGCAGATCCACAATCACATCATTTCCCTGGATAATCTGCAGGATCCACTCTGACTGTCAGCTCAGCTGGCTGATCTCTCCGTTGATCAACATAGCGTCATGAACTATGTGTTGGTGACAAGAGACTGTTTTTCGTTCCATTTGGACACTGGACTATTTCAGGGATGTGATTCGTGATTAGCTCTAGCCCCTTGACAAAGTCCGAGGACTAAATGCGTTGGGTTGCTTCTTGGACCTCACCGGCATTCGTAGCAGTAGGAGTAGACTCAGAGATTGTGGAGGAGAGTTTTGTGCACAAGACTCCTATCCTGAACTCAGAGACGTTGAAAAAGGGATTGTCGGTGGGGCTATTTCTTTTGTCTTCAGCTATTCCAGCTGTCTGCGTTTGCTGTTCTGATTAAAAAAACATTGTTGGAAGCTTAACATCGTGTTCAAGTTTCTTCATTTTTGTTTATTTCCCTAAATTGACAGGTCGAGTCTTCAGAGAGCTGCAATACCTTTCACTGGGCTACAAGAGAAGAGCGGAGAGTTATTTGGATTGAAGCCAGTATCGATGCTCCTACATTCTTGGGAGCTGCGTTTGCTTCAACCATTGGCTTGGTGCATCTTTTATCTGATTCTGTTACTTTGTAGATGTAGTGCACTAAATTTGTATGATTCTTGTTTCAGATCTGTTACAAGTTTTCAGGCACAGTGAGCTTCTATATTTCTTCTATATCACATTCACTGTTTTTTTTATGCACTGCTGTTTTATATCCACTTGTTGTTTGTTTATATATTTGTGTTTTCACTTTTCGATCACACATGGTGGTTCACAGGGTATCATTTTGATATATTTCTTATATAGTGAGCAGTCTATTTCAGAGAGTTTTATTCATGTTTTACTTTTTTTATATATATATTTCCACCGATTTGCCATTTTTTGCATATCAAGTTATAATATATATATTTATACACTTATATTTATTGTGTCCATTTACACTGTGCGCTGGAGATTACTTTTTTCATTTATTTTCTATACTCACACAGCTTCGGTGTCTGTGTTTTTTTCCCTAGAAGCAGATGTTATTTGACGCTGAAACTCAGCTTGAGACTTGTGCTGGATTACTCATCCATCTCCCACTGCTCTCGAACTTCCCTTGTATGATTTAATATACTGTGGTTTGTGTTACTATCGGTGATGGATCAGTTTCAGTCACTTTCTAGAGATGTATCCAATAAATCTGAAATACTAATGGGTCTGTTCACTAAAAAGTGAGTTGAATAGCAGGTGAATTCAGAACACCTCTGGATGCCCTTGACCCTCACGACCCTAAGGATCTAATATAACATTTAGAACATCTTAAGAGTAAAGAAGTTTAATTGAACTCACATGGTATCAATTTAGGTGAACATTACATGCAGAAACTAATCCCTAGATGATTTAGAATAAGAAAAGCTCCTACTGGTAAGGAAGACATTCTGCCAGAAAAGTGCTCTCCTTAACCGGCCCTATTACCAGGATTGATGATCCTGGTAATACACTAGGTAGGGAAGCCACTTAATACAATACATTCTGATATTTGGAAATTGAAATTGACAGTAAAATCCTGGTTGTTTCCAGAAATCAGTGAAGTGATGAAAAGATTACCAAATTTAAAACAGAACATTTGAAGTTTAACACAATTTGTACAGGTAGTAAACAATTATATAACAGATTCTGTCTAACAATAGATACAGGGTGGGTTCTCAGATATATCCACTTCAGGGCAAAATAAAATGAGGAGATTAAACAAAAATACTGACAGCAATTCTGACCCATCATCTACACAATCATCTGATAACAAGCTGAATTTAGACATGGCTTCAAAGAGACAGAGAAGAAAGAGAAAACAACAAAAACCCATGTCCACAAAAAAATTGGATGGGTGGAAGGAGGAGAGGGAAGGATGAGAGGGAAGCACAAGAAGAATAGTGGAGCAACCCACAACCACGAGACCAAAGTGGCAGAATGAAGAAGAAGCAGTATTTAATCTTTCTTTCAACTTAACTGGGAATTGTTGAGAAAAGGCTTATCTTTTGTACCCATTAATCCTTTTGAATTGGAAATGAAGGAAGGTAAAATAATCACAAACGTTTTTAGGATAGACACTATTTACCGCGAGGCATCCTAGGTGGATGCCTAGGGCAGCAAGTTTCTAGGGGCGACAACGCCCCCAAACACTGACCAGCAGTGAAAAAACCGTTGTGATCGGGCTGCCCGCACGTTTTTTTCTTATGGGGCGGAGTGATGACATTCTAACATCAGACACGCTCCGGGTCATGTGATCTATCACCGCGGGGAGCTGCCTGCCACTAGCCACCAGGGATCAGGGTAAGTCCTGGGTGAGGGAGCATGTAATGGGGGTAATGGAGGCATATAATGGGGGTGATGGGGCATGTAATGAGGGTGATGGGGGCATGTAATGGGGGTGATGGGGGCATGTAATGGGGTGATGGAGGCATGTAATGGGGGTGATGGAGGTGTGTAATGGGTGTGATGAAGGTATGTGATGGAGTCATGTAATGGGGTGATGGGGGTTATGGGGCATGCCATGCATGTGCAGCGTGGTGGTGTGCCCTAATTTTGTCACACAAAACCAAGATACACAACTGACTAAAAGAAATACTATCTGTAGTGCAGAGAGTTCTCACCCCAAGCCCTTAAAACAGGCATTACCTTACTATCAGATGCCAAGAGCAAAAAAGAACAGTTAAAACCAGGGAAAGACTCTCAAATGATAATTCCAGTGTGGTCCCCAGAGACAAACAGGACATGGAAAGTCTTTGTTTATCGAAATACACTACACAAGTTAAACACATAATTAAGAAACATTGGCATTATTTACTACAGTACTCCATCCTTGGCAGCTTTTGTATTGTATTGTATTGTTTATTTTTCTTTATATGCTCATTTGTGAAGAGTTCGTATAGTCATCTGAACTGTATTTAGCACTTTTTTTCTGCTTCTGCTCTGGCATCGTTGTTATGTAAACCAGACATTTTGCTGTGTTGCCATGATGACTGATGCATCACTTGGGAGGCAACAGCAGCCACAGGCTATGATGTCATACGCAGGCCCTGGTTGTCTGAGTGCTATTATTTGTTCTATACAAATTATATTATAATTGATGAATATGTGTGTTTTTTGGCTCAAAGGGTTTACACTATGTATATATGTGTATACTTGTATGGAGCTTTCTTTGATCTTGTTTATTAGTATTGATAGACTTAGAGTCATTATTTAAGTAAAAAAGACTTCAAAAAAGCTGTATTTTTCTATTTATGACATACTATCGCCACCTACTGGCCGTATTATTAAACTCTCTTTAAGTCTATTCATCTTAGCAACACTAGCAATTTATCTTGATTCTTACAAAAATAAAAACACAGTAATACGTTTTTAACAGAGATTAAATAATGGTGACTGTAGGTATACATAATATAACGTCTCCGGAAGATTATTATTTAGCCCATTTTTGCAATTTGGTTTAAAGTTCCCCAAAGTGTCAGGTTTTTCTGATTTGCATTGCTTCTCTTTATTATGCAACAAATGTGTTCTTATTAATTAGTCATTGGATGCAGTTGTGTCTGTTCCCCATGGGATAGAATAATTTAAAAGTTAAAGGTTACTAAGAGGACCACTGCCTTTTTATCTACCAAAAAAAATCAGGAGTGCCAGAACCGAGTTTCCTCATTTCATTTTATTATTTATTATTAAAATGTATTCGCAATTTAACTTCTTGAGTGTTGATTATACTATTTTTACTCTTTTTTTCTTTCCTACTTAGAAAAGAAATGATAAAAGACCACTGAAAAATGCATTTGAGCCCAAAGTCTACTCTATCTGTGTGTCTATCCAATTGTCTTGTCTCTCCATCAACCTCTGTACCTTATCTGTCAGCATTTCTGTCTTGCGTGTGTATTATTGTCTATCTCTGCTAACGGGTTGGTTGGTGAAGTTATAACATGGGTTACTAAATTGTTTTTACACCTGTGACAAAATGTGTCACCCCTTCTTCTGGGAGTGGCCACCTTCACCATGGACACTGAACAGATGCCCTCATTCCACACTTGATAATGTGGCTCTGGGGCACACTTAAGAGACCTCTGCCGCTACTTAATGTCAATAACTAAGTCATTTGGTAAATCATGATGTATGTTCAAAGCTATATATTTATGTTGCCAACTACAGTGGGTTTCCCTATATTTATACATTTATGTAGCCAGTGCCAGGGTTTTCTTTTCTCTTGCGTTCTATATACTGTTTTTGGTACAACATATATATATAAATATTATATTATATTACATTGTATTCATTGGCTTAAGCAGGGTTTTACAGCAAGATATAGGACCTTTAATTCAGGTTAGTCCTTACTCCCATGCTTTCCATTTCTTGGAATATGTAGTCAGTTATTAAAGAACAACTAAACTTTTTTTTTTTGAGTCAGCAATTAACTTAAATTACCTTATTTGAAAAGTTATATTTTATTCGTATTTTCCCTTCCTCAGTTTTCATTATCATATATTTTCCCATATGGTTTTACCAAACATTTGTCTTTATTACAGTTTTACTGGTATATCATTTATTATCTATGTATGATCTCCTACATATCTTTTAAATGTCATCAAAATAGGTTTGTTTCCAATAGTCCTTTTGAAAATTTTCATTAAGAGGTTGTTTTTTTTAACATGCATTGTGATAATGGAGGATGACTTTACTGGAGTAATATAACCATTGCCGTTAAAAAAAAACACTACAAATAACTACTAAAAAACTGTTATCAAGCAACTGCATAATAAAAAATAACATACCTGAAAATATTGGGGCCAAATACTACAGAAAGATTTTCCAAGGTCATGTAGTTTATCTCACTAAAGGAAGCCACCTTAATTATAAAGGTGCAGAGATAACAAAAAACATTTAAATGTACGTCACTGAGACCGTTCATTAGACACATTGTGCTGCAATGATAAAATATAACTTTATTAAAATGTATTTGTTGGGCTAATCTAAATAATACAGGCATAGATTAACAATCCTACTTCTACTTGAACAATCCTAATTCAGAGATGGAATGGTCTGTGTGTGAGCAAGAGGCACAGACCACTCAGAGTCCACACTGGACTACCAGGGACCCATCGCCTAAGCCCACAAGGCTAAGGCAATCAAGACAAGGAAGACAAATATCACACTTTGTTTTGGGTGTGGGGGACAGTGCACATGGGCATCTGTGGGGATTTAACATAATGTACCCCAGCCGAGTGGAAATACTTTTGTGGATGCCCATGATGCATTTCCCTTGTCAATTTTTTTTTAACAGCTCCCATCGTCTTTGTTAACACTTTGGACACCAGCGTCCACCGCAAGGTCTTTGAAGGTCTACAGAACATCATTAAATTCTTCTTCACAAAGGTCACCACTATATGTCAGCTATGAATATTGTGAGTGGCTACCTGTTTGTTTTTTTTCTACAGTGCCCTCAATGTGCAGGTACAAATCATCTATATATTTTACCTTTGTAGACACTCACGAAGGTAGGTTGCACGGTTTCTGGGATAACACCTTTTGGGAGTTCCTTCAGGAAGAGTTTGAGGAGACTCGCTATGGTGTCTACATCCACCTCTTGGCCTAGATCCACCTTCTCCCCTTTATCATACTTTGCCTTCAGGGCCTTGATTTTGCTCACTGAACCAGCAATTCTAAACAGACCTTTGCGCGTCAACCCTGCATTGAGGGGGAAAAAAAAAACACTTATCGTGACATAGCATGAAAAATATACTATGTATTAATATCCCATTGTTTTCCCAAGATGTGGACCCACCATGATTGCTAAGATGCTCCACAATGTCTTTGATTATGAAAGGAATTGCCGTTTCCTCATCAGTTAGCTCTGGAGTTATTTTATTAGTACTGTTTAGAACTTGAACTGCAGAAAACGATTGCTGGAAACAAGAATGATTCAAACTGAAGAGTTACGTCATCTCTGCCTTACGGATCATAAAAGGATGTTTTGATTTTATGTATATGGTTTTAATCTTTTGTCCCTCCTTAAGTGATATTTAGACTTCCTTGTTTTGTCACTGGGCCACAAGGCATGCCCACTACATATTAGAACCATGACCTCATGCATGCCAGTGGGCCCCAAAGCAGACATTTTTTCTTTCAATGCGCTCAGTCCTAAAACTTTTAAGTAAACCTTTACAATTTACAAACCTTTACAATTCACTTTTTTTGAGCCAATAGTTTGAAAGGCATTACATGGAGATAGCTACTGTGATATACAGGACATCAATTTAATCCGGAAAGTTAAATAAGAGCCCCCGGTACCTCTGAGGAGCCAATTCTAAATCTTCTATAGAAATGCATTGGGATGCCCACTGAACATGTGCAGGATGTCAGTAATGTTATCTACACTACCACCCATGAGGGCCGGCCTTAGGGGTGTGCAACCTGTACGACCCCAGGGGTTTGCCGATAGAGGCACGGGCTGCAGAGATCAGAAGATCTCCCCTCACCAGCCCTATGCCCGGCACGGCTAGAGGATTCAGGGAAGGCCCGCACAGGGCCCCAGAACACTTAAGGCCGGTCCTGCCACCCATGGTTATAGTGACCACTTATTTGCTAGGAATAGCCTTAGAAATGGTTAGACAAGGATGTGAAGCCTCAACTGATTGGATACAGAAGAGACCTCAACAGGGGGTTAATCCAGATAATCTAGAAACTGCTAAACAAGGATCTGACGTCTCTTAGAAATAACAGAAATAAAGGCTAAATTTTATTGGATATGATTAAAATTAATGTACACTCATAACAGACAAGTCATATAAGTGAGTCTGATATGTGTGTACATTAATTTTAATCATATCCAATAAAAGTTAGCCTTTATTTCTAAGAGACGTCAGATCCTTGTTTAGCAGTTTCTAGATTATCTGGATTAACCCCCTGTTGAGGTCTCTTCTGTATCCAATCAGTTGAGGCTTCACCTCCTTGTCTAACCATTTCTAAGGCTATTTCCAATGCTAAACCTGTTAAGGTTTCTTCTGTATCCAGGTGTGAATCAGATAAAGGCTCCTCCCCATTTACATTTTTTTTTTAATGTAATATGAATATGTTAAGCATTCCTGAATTTCTTTAGATTGTTTGTCTTAACCCCTTGCTCGGGAAGGGTTATTCCAAGTATTTACTATTACTTTTGTAATATAAGTGCTGCGCAGTCCTGCAGCATACAAATAACCAAGGTTAGTTTAGCTGCTCAGTTAAATAATAGCATTGATGACATGCAAATAAACTGACATACATCGAAATAAAATGATCATTACTTACACATCCTGGAATCGATGCACATGTTCCCATGATTAAATGGTAGGGCTGTGATACTAAGATGTAGTCTGTCTACTTTCCGAATTTGTTCTTTGGCTAGGGTTAACATATCCCCAAAAAAATAAAAATGCTCAGAAGTAAAAATGATCTATATTTCCTTTTGTGCATTTAAATTCCCTTTGGTCATGCAGGTGCATTACTGGCAAGACCATATTGTTGATCCTAGTAATACTAGTCACATGATGTGGCTCAACAAAGAGTAACAATAACTTTGTCTCCAAGGAGTTTCAGACACATCCAGTAACAGACACCTCTCCTAGGTGCACCCAGCTCTAATTGGTTCCAATCAATAGGTGTGTTGTGGCAATATATTCTACAGACATTGAGTTATTTAAATCCATATTTTATTTACAAAACCATAAAAAGTGTGGTGCACACAAACTGTAAAAATGACTTCCCTTTTTTGTTACGCTTATTGAATCATAATGATATTTTTTTTATGATATCTTTTTTTATCCATCCAGCCATTCAGCAAGTGTTTCAGATAAATAGTTTTCCAGTGTCCCCCTGGATTGGGTTGCCACCCAGGCCGGTAGAAATTTGGCTTAAGGCCAATGTCAAGTCTATGGAGACAACAGAATGGCCGGTATTTATTTTAAAGGACAACTAGACTTTTTTTTCCACTTGTGCTTCTAAAATGGAAGCACAAGTGAAAAATATATTGCCCCCTGTGTGAGGATAAACCAGCATTTACTGTTGATAGTACATACCAGTTTATCCTCTGACCGACAGCTGCCATTCTTCCCTGGGAAGCAGGATGACCCCATGTCCCAAATTGCCCAGGACAGCACTGCAATGGAACTTCATGCCCTGGGTCCTGTGCAACCTCAAAAACTCTCACTCTCTCTGAAAAAAAAAAAAAAAACATTTTAAGTGAAGATTTTCCTTTCATATTGTGGCAATACTGTCGGTAGGACCTATTTTTTTTCTGTATGTATTTTGGTAATTGATTTTTAGTTACCTCTTGTAAAGCTTAACTGCTTATTTGTTTCAATGTAACATTGTGGGTTCCTATTTACAACAGGTGCGCTGCCAGTCCGGAGAACAATGTATCATATACTGAAAATTCGTATACTTTTAATGCTGGTCGAATTGTCAACAGAGTGAGTGACTCTGATCTCAAACTGCAGCTGCCGTTTGTCTCTTGGATGTATTTCCAGGGTTTATTTGCTGTCTGTTTGGAGCACACAAACCCCAAAAATATACAGCACGGCTCTGTGCTAGGTGTGCAGCGCATCTATGCCATCTATGTCCTTCAACAACTTATCTGACTGCCTTCTTCGTCCCTAAACAACTTTCCAAATGTCGTCTCTGTGCCCAAACAGCTTGTCAGGGTCATATATGTGCCCAAACAGCTCCTCTGGGCCATCAATGTGCCCTAACAGCTCACCAGGGCCATCATTGTCCTCAAACACCCTGTCACTGCCCTCATTGTTCCCATACATATTTGTGCCCAGCTTATCACTCCCATCAGTGTCCCCAAACAGCTAATCACTGCCATCTTTGTGCCCAAATAGTTTGACCGGGTCATATCTGTCCCCAAACAGCTTATCAATGCCATTATTGTGCCCAAACAGCTTATCAAACACAGTCACACTCAACCACAAACACAGACGCACACACTCAGCCAACACACGCTCACACTCAGCAAGCAAACACTCATAGACACTGTATGTCCTTCATCCATGCATGCTGCATGCATGGAGAGAAGACTGCAGAGGCGACAACCGGGGAGAGAGAATTCCAGGCCAACTGCGGGGGGAGGGGGATGTGTATTGGTTCTTTAGGAGTTTGCAAAATCCATAGGATTTGCTGTGTGACCATATTTGGGGCAATTACATTTTCCAGATTTTAGCTGCAGATTTGAATTAATTGTAATAATATACCATTTTAATTTAAAGATAATTAATTTAGTAGAAGCACTGTCTACCAATTTAGTTATCCATTTTGTGAGATAAAGGTTTGCGTCAGATCTGTATTTTCATTATAAATATTACAGCTTTAAAGGGCTTGTTTTTTCTAGCAGTCTATAAACCTTGGCAGATGATAAAACGTGTTTTCTGTTCTGACAGCGCACCCTTGACTTCTTCCAATTAAACTAAACATTGCTATTAATGGGACCTTTGATAGCCGTGCACAGCCATTTCCTTTCCAGAGAATAGTCTCTTATGGTAACTTATATACATTATGTTGAAATAAAAGTAAAGAGCATAAAAAAGGGTCATGCTTATTGGCAGCATTTATATATATCATTGACATAGCATGAAACATGCAAATGATATCCCAGCATGCTTAGTTTATAAATAGCCAGTATTTACATGTAATTTTTGGCAAGTTATAGGGCAGTGATTCCAAACGTTTTTGGGGCCGAGTTCCCAATATTTGTTCAAAACCGATTTGAGACCTCAAAGTGCCAACACCGCACACACTTATACTCATACTTACACACACACACTTATACTCAAACACACACACTCTCATACTCACACACACTTATACTCACACACGCGTGGTGCAATCTACCCCTTCAGCAGCCCCGCAGTGCACATGTGTACATGGTCTAAATGACCATATACTGTTCAGATCATGGATATGTGTCGTCTTGCAGAAAATTAAAATGTTTGTCCTATGATTTTCCCTTACATTTTTACACAGGAGAATAATTATTTCAGTTATTAAAAATCAGGCTTATTGTTGAAAGAAAGAAATACATCTGTGATTACAACATGAACCAACACATTATTTTAAAAAATGACTTATTCCCTGTGGAGTTTTATTGTTCATTTAGTCATGTATTGAAAAAAATGTGCCACAGTCATAAAATATGAAAAATATTTTCTTTATTAAAAGGTACAAACATTAGGGAAATGAAACAAAACTCAACCGCATGACTGTCATACAGCTGACGCTTAGACAGGAATTTTTCTTTGTCCTGAGTTCTTTATTTTCTCTATAAAGTAAATACACTGTTGTTGCAGAATACATTGCGTTGGACCTTTAAAGAAGTCGTAAAAGGCACAGTAACATTAGAATGTTTTGCTTAGTGCTAGTTTGTGAAAGGACACTATCACGGTAATTCAAACAATGAAAATAACAACGTTTTTAGTAAATAAAATAGTGTGTTTTTAATGTTGAGATGCACAGTTTCCTTTTCCTTCTCCTATAGCTCTATCTGAAAATAGCTCCTTTCTTTCATACCTATGTCTGATGGAGTCTGCTAGACCATTGGTTCTCAAACCAGTCCTCAATCCCCTACCCTAACACCTAACCACATATTTAGATGCTGAACTTGAGTATTTAGGGGTTGCTTTTAACATAACTGGGTAATCCCTAAATCCTGGACTGCTGGGGTGGGGTTTCAAGACTGGAACCAGTGCGTGAGCTAATCTGATAGGCTGATTCTGAACCAGCATTAAATGGTTTTTAATGACCAACATGGAAGCTCCATCCCCATGTAGATATCACTGCTGAGAAGGGGAAAAGGTAGGGATCCCTATAATTAAATAGTAAAACAACACACTGTAATTTTTATTTTACAAAGATTGTTCTAAACAATCATGACAATAATCCTTAAATAAATATTTGCATGCGCAGTGGATGAAGGTTTGCCATGCAGCCGGTATTTTACTAGAGGTGGCAGCCCTAGTTATACCACACATCCAGTGCTAAATCCTACACAGTAGAGAGGAATATGTTGTATACATAAACAGTAACTGTAAAACCATATGTAAATCACTGTATAACCAGTCCTGAGATCTAGGGAAAGCAGATTGATTCAAAGCATCCTATAATGCTGGTACTAATGCTGGAATATGTCTTATTGGAGTGTTTGGACATTTCTCCACCACCTGAGTCCAATGGGATTTAACCAGTTGTGCAGGCTTCACTAGATTGCCACCCAGCTGGTAAAAAAAAGGTTTTTACTTGAGGCCAATGTTAAAGGGACACTCCCACCAAAAAATGAAAAGGTTTTACTTTTTTTTATTTGATATTGTTTATTTCAGATATGTCTTAAGTTTTTGTTATGTCACTGTATTTAATAAAATATGTAACTAAATAAGTGTGACTGGGCGCCGCCATTTTGTGAAATATATTGATTTGGGTGCCACAGAATTTACAGCACAAATGTCTCACTTAGGGCTGGGGACACAGAATGCAGTCTACAACTCTGATCATAGACTTGCATTGAATGGGAGGGTAATGTAACTATTACATCACAAGGGGGATCAATCAGGTTAATCTCCTCTCTTTTTGTAGGAAGGCAGGTAAAAAAAAAAGGTGTTCACAGCCACCTAGTCCTGCCCACTGTGATACACAGGAGCCAGTAAGAGAGCAGGGGAGTATCTTATGATATCATCATGCAGGCTTTGGCAACAGCTGAAAGGGACATTTTCACAAAATGGAACCAGGATATAAACACCTAATTTTATTTTTCCTTTTACATGAAAATTAGTTCAATCGTATAAATACACAAAACAGTAGCATATGATTTATATATGTGTTTGTTTTAAATGACCAGGTTATCTAGCTATATCTTTTGTAAGTGGTAGTGCCCCTTTAAGTCTATGGAGGTAATCGCATGGCCGGTATTTTCTACGCTATAACCCAAAAGTAAGTTATATTACAAAATCTAAAATGATAACATCCTGTAAAAAAGCAACAAAAGATGCTCTGTGTCAAAATATAATAAAAATATTAGTTACTAATACTGAAAAACATACACACACAGGAAGTACAAGACATACATTGTCTTTGTTTTTATATTATGGTATAAATAGGAAGCAGCACAAGGACTGTGATGAAAAAACAAACAAACAAAAAACAGTTAAAACATAACATGAATAACATGGGTTTTCTTTGCTTTTGTTTCCCCTTCAATTGTCAACTTATAATACATTGCAATTTCTAGACCAGCAGCACTTTAATCATTCAAAGGGAAATGATTATGAACATTTCTATCACCCAATTTAACAATGGTGTAGTGTCATGTGCTAATATGGAATTAAGATTGTGTGTAGAACTCTTATCTCTCTCTCTGCTAAGAAAACATGCTGGAGTCTGATGGTACTGCTGGGGTGTAAACAAGACACTGCCTCAGGGTATTCAGAAATATTACAACAGAGATGCAGTGTCAAAAACAATGTGGTCCTCTATGAACTAACAGGGCTATAAACTAACAATTGTTGCAGGATATTAGCTATTAAAAAAAAACCACACATTATGATGTATAATGTAAAAAAAAAACTCTACTGACATATTAGGAGCAAGGCACTAAACAATACTTCATGACAAACAGCAGGTAAGCAGGCTACTGTAAATATACTGCTTACCGGAGAACAACACAGTTGATGGAAGTAATACAACTATATAAAAAAAAACTTAAAATAATGCATTCTCTCTATACAAATATATTCAGAGAAAAGAGGAGCTACAACTTCAATGGCCACATTAAATGCACTAAAATACATTATATAAAAACATGTTTTGGCGTTCTTCATCTTCAAAACAGTCTAATTTTGTAGGCCAGCCACATTTCTTGCATTTCTGTCTCCAGTGGCTGTAATGCTTTTTAACACAAAACAAAGCCTACTGGGGTCTATTCAAAGACCTGAGTTAATGTACCTCATGTTATTGAATACCATGGACTGTAATTGTTAAATCCCATTGCCTGCTTTTATAGATCGAATGCAAAAAAATAAATAAAGAATTGAATGTTACTACATTGTAGTAGCAGAATTACTAATAAATGCATAAATGAAGAGAAATACTCTCTCTCTCTCTCTCTCTCTCTCTCTCCCTCTCTCTCTCTCCTCTCTCTCTCTCTCTCTCTCTCTCTCTCTCTCTCTCTCTCTCTCTCTCTCTCTATATATGATATACGCAATATGGCAGATTTCAGCAAGGAATCATCCGTTTTGGCCATATTCAGTCCTGGGTCGTACAGTGAAACCCTATGGAAACATGTTTCTCCTAAATCAACTTTGTTAACACAACAAATAAATTACTTTGTACATGATGTAATCCCTTTAACAAACGTGCTGATTAAGATTACAACAGACCTGTTCAATTTGATTGGTTCCTGAGAAAATACCTTTTGCCACAAGCTGTTGGACAGTTTAAACCAGCAGGCTACACCACTTCTATCTAACACTGTAAGGCATGTGTATGGCAGGACATGTATTTATACCAGTTATCACGCCTGATATTGTTATGCCCATCATTTTCCCTATAAAACTGGGAAATTATAATGTACCTTGTTTTAAATAGATACATATGCAAAGCAACTGTCTGAACTGCAAAAACCAGACATGAAGAGAGTTGGAAAAAAACCTTTGCAGTTCACATTGCAGTTCACTATTATTGAATAGACTTCTTTGTTTTAGAGCACTACAATCAACTGCTTGTAAATACCGTCTACGTACATTCCCATAGAGAGCTAAAAAAAATAATAATTCATGAATATTGCTGTCATTTTTTACACACTAGAAGCTACTTTGTAAATGTAGATTTTTGAAGCTGGTTCGGACTTTTTAGTTTCACATTTATTCCAAATAGGTAGAGCCACGATCAACAGGAGGAGTCCGCCTAATAGAACGCACACGCCACAGAAGTAGAACGCGACGTCGTACGACTGCGTCCAGTCAAAAAACCAGCCTGAAAGAGATGCAATGATGTGAATTACTTTTGATGCAAAGAAGATGCTTACACACAATCAACAGCAGGCTGTTTCGAACATCATCTGCGGCTGGTCATCCAGTAGTGTCCAAATCATGATAAAGTGATAGTTAACAATAAATATGCATAAATGGGGGGATGTTTTACAGTGCATATGTCGAAACACGTATGTTTATATAATGTATGAGTCTCCTTTTAACTATATTCTGTAGTCAGCACAGGTACAGTCTTGGAAAACAGTATCTCTAAATTCAGTGCTCATCACACACCCAGCATTATAGTTTTCAAGATCTTCTATGTGATTTGGAGCTCCTGATGGACCCATCTGTCATTAAACGCCCGCACTGCTGGTTGTTTCCTGAGGAATGTCTGTTGAAGCAGCGGTTTTGTCTGTACTATGACAATTTCTGGATGCTTCTAAGGACAACTCAGCCCAAACTCAAGTGTGTGTGTGTGTGCTTGGCGAATCCATCCCACATATCAAAGTGCTAATTTTCAAGCCAGTTATGGCTGACACATATGTCAATGTACTGCTCGCCATTGCAGCTGTGATTGTAATTGTGCTTAATTTCCTTTGTAAGAAACTTGTTATGGGCACTTGCAGGAATGACAGGTTCCCGCCCCCCCCCCCCCCCTTTTTCGAATGAAAATTTTTATTTCTTAAATGTTGTTCTTTTCTGTGTAACAAACTGGCTTCACGCCCAGTTTACGAAATAAAAGCCTATAGCCTATAGACGCCATTTTTGTTCGATTATGCATTTAGTCTAGCAATAATTGGTCATGGCCTTGTCTATTTGTCAAGTGAGGGTTAATTAAGTTTATTTTTCTTTCCTTCTAACAAGAACTGATTTTAACCCTAGGTGTATAATGGAACTATAACTATCTGTCATTGTTATGATTATCTCTCCTGCAAAAAAAAAATGGCCCGGAAGTGTCTAGAGAACAAATATAAGTACTGATCAATATGATAGATTATGGAGGTTAGAGGAGAAAATGTGTTCGTGGTTTTATTAACCCAAGAATAAGAGATTATTTTTGAACCCAACCCGAACCCTAAATTTATTCTTATTTTAAATTAATTGTAACCCTTTCCCTTATGCTAACCCTAATTTAATTGTAACCCTAACTATTATTTTAACCCTAACCCTAGATTTTGAGCTAATAAACACTTTTTTTCATTGCAATGTTGTTGTCTGCCTCTAGGGGCAGTCTAGCAACAGCACCAGAGTGACAGAAGTTAAAAAAAAAAAAATTCACTTCCGACGCTCTTCCCACATGCATGCTTGCTCTCCAATATGGTGCCTGCGATTTTCTCCATGGAGTGATCGTGGGTGCCCTAGGCATCGGATTTTGGTGATGCTTATTTAAAGCATCACTGTTTGAGCGGTATTTGTGAGTTTGTTTAACAGCAGGACGGGCAAGGTCTTCATTTACTCTGCTTTATATTATAGATTATTAAGTTTGTCTATATTCATTTATATTCTATAAAATATTGTATCTCAATTATTTATAAAATATAAATAGATAAGCCTGTCTGTCTTTATACCATTTTTGCTAAGTTAAGAATAGCGGGTAAAAAAATTCAATTTTTACCCCAAGAGGAATCCCCAAATATTTCAATAGTGATTTAGTTCAGGAGATTCATTTGCAGAAACTCACCAATTTTGAGTTTCCCTGAATTCAGCAACTCAAGGAAATGTTCAATATGAGTTTTCTCCATGTGATAGATTTTAAACCTAAGTTGGCCCTGCCTTCTGTTCAAAGTCTAACTGAAGATGAGAATCCACACAAATATTCAGCTGTATGGTTCATCTCGGCCCTTCCAAGGGTTATGGATACTACAGGACTACAGTCGCAGTCTATCTCTGCTATTTTTCTGGCAGCTCTTGAGGATAGGTACAAGTGAAATTCAGTTTACACATGGAGTTACTATGGACTATGGGAAATTAAAAATCTTACCAACTATCGGTGGCCCGAGGCAGTTTCCAATTCCAGCAAAAAACATTAGTATTCCATAGGCGTGCGTGAGCTTCTCCAGCCCCACAGTTTTTGTTGTTACATATGGGAATATTGACCAGTTCCCAGACAAAAATCCCAGAATCCCAGCAACGAGTGCTAAAGTAGGGTATGAATTTGCAAAAGGCACTGCAAACAACGCCAGTCCTGTTGCGACTAAGGTAAAAACGTATAAATACAAGGTATTGATCCATTTACAGTCTGCGAGGATGCCTTGGCTGAGTTTTCCCACGGCCATCATGAAGCCATGAATTGATACTAGGGGTATAACCATGGTCTGTTTATCTAGATTTGCACTCTTTGCTACATCTTCTAAAAGTAACACTGGGGGAAATGCTCCAATGTCAAAAAGCAGAATGGCCACGAAAAGTGCCGAAAATACTTTGATTCTGAAGAGGTCAGCGGTATCTTCCCAGTAATTCAAGTAATGATGGAATTTGTTCTTAGCAAGCTGTTTACACATATGCGTCTCTGACACCTTGTTGACGTAATTGACTTTTTCTGTAGGGTGCGGAGTTATAAAACTGTTCTTAGTATGGGTGGCTTCCTCTTTACAATCACCAGTGATCAAATGAATCCTGCTTTTCTCCTCGACTGATAATTTCCCGAGCATCCCTATGTTTTCTTCCATGTCTGGGTCTTTTTCGTGATAGATGAGGTAGGTATCTTGAATTTTCTCTGGCAATGTCTTTTCCAGGGGGGCATGTGGTAGAGGTCTCATTAGAATGCCACAAGCTAATATATTCAAAGAGAGAGCCCCAACAATTAGCAAACACCCTTCCAATCCATAGAGGGAGATCAGCTCTTTTTGAAGGCTGGCATATATAAAAGTCCCCACACTCGCACCTGGAAATATAGAAGAAGAAAAAAAAAAGGATTAAGCAGATGTTCTAAAATATAGGAGGACTGATGTCCCATTAGCTGTTGGTTCATTCTGCCCACTGAACAGCCTTACTCAATGATTACAATGAATAACTCACCTGTTGAAATGATCCCCAAAGCAAGACCCCTGCGTTTTTCAAAATACTGACAAGTAACAGTCACAGTTGCTGTATAAAGCAAGCCACAGCCAAAGCCTAAGAGCAAAGGTAGAAACTTAGCATAAGGATAATAATAATAATAATAATAATAAAAATCAACAAATAAAATGCCTATAAGTCAGTAACTAACATGAAAGATGTCTAAAGACTATTGCAGAGCACAAATATTGGACTCTGCAACTTGCAACAGACAGTAACTGTTGCACTACAACTCCTATCAAATTCAGCCAATTAGGCTATATATATATATATATATAATGAGATTTGAGAAGAAGCATCTAGTGTCTGGTGTTTTTTAAGAGGCTGTATATTTAAAACACTATTCAATAAAGCATATTAACATACAGCATTAAGAGGGTAATCAGAGGATGTAATGAAACAAAGCGCATGGAATAATGGGAAGAGGGGGGATTTTTTTCCCCTGGATTTACTAAATAAAGTCACTTACCAACCATAATTCCATATGAGAAATAAAGAAAATATAGACTGGGAGCAAAACTGCTCAGAATAAGTCCTGCAGCAACAAGAAGGGAGCTGAAGATGGTGACTGGACGGACCCCAAAAGAGGCCACACTGGTGCTGCATAAAGGACCTGCAAAAAAAAAATCTTATTAAGAATTGGTTTCATAGCTTTATATTTCCACAGTAAACACATATGACATACATATAGCTAGACTGTACATGTGTACTGTTTTTATTGTAATGTTACATGTAGAAGGCCTATAACACGAAAACATACTATGCATTCTGAAATGAAAATGCTTCCACATGAGGGTGACACTGAGCACAGATACAAACTGATCAGTAAAAAGTGAACAGTGGCAAATCCATAAGGAATACTACAAAACAAAGGCTTTGGTAGCCAAGGTGGAAAAATGCTTCTATATTCTTACTCAGCTAATAATATATGTTGTTTGCAATACCCTAACCAATTCACCACTCTTTGAGTGTAGTGTAACAACTGACTATCTAGAAGCGTCAGATTTGATTCATGCATTTTGTTAGTTAGTCTCCATTATCTTTGATGAAAGCATTGTCAGAGGAGTCTAACTAATAAAAATACAGATTGAAAATAGACATTAGCACTAATCTTGACCTCAAACAGACTTGCCTGCATCCCAGGTGCTCCCCAAAGTGGCCCCCGGGATCCTTAACACATACGGTGCGGCCAGAGCAAGTGGCTCCCAACCCTATGACAATAAATGGGCCATGGACTTTGCCATGGTCACTGGCCCATTAATAAATAACATCCCCATACACTGTTAAGAAATATTTCAGGGGCTTGTTCAAGGCCCCCGGAATAGAAACAAATAATTACCCCCTACACAATAAATAATATCCGTGGGCTTACCCAAAGCCCCCAGGTAACATAATAAATAATTTCCACCCTGCACTCTGGTATGGCAGGCTCAAGGCCCCGCAATACATAAATAATAATAAATAAAATTTAATTAGGGAAATGGGCCATCCAAAAATAAAAATGTAAAAAAAAAATCTGCACAGGCAAAACATATGTATTAAAAATATGCCTTTCTATAGCTAAAGGTTTGCTCTCAGTGGAGACCAAACCAGAATGAAAGTTCAGCCTGGGAGGGCTGGGTTTTCAAAAGAGCATAGGAGGCGTCCGATTGGCTGAATCTGTCAGCTAATCAGAAGCCTTACCTGTCTCAGCCCTACTATTAGCTGGTTTACCAACCAGTCCACTATAGGTTGGTTTGACATTGCAGCCAATAGTGGGTCAGGTCCTGGTTGCCATCTGCATGCTGGGGTGATGCCGCTGCTTACTCATAAACAAACACTAGCATCATTCAAGCACTCTGTGTGGATATATATATTGGATAAGGTTTGAATTTATCTCTATTGCATGTCGCCGGAAATTTTTTCTTCAGAGCACCTGTTTTTATCTCCAGCAGACAGAACTTTTGCCCAGTGTCAGGATGCCCGGCTACTATGGATAACATCAATAAAGGCAATAAATGCAGTGTGCACCCATACAACATATAATCTTAATAATTTTAAACATTTTTAATAATTTTTAAATATTTTTAAAAGCACCTAGCGTAGTGGTGGGCTAAGCAAAATATGGCCATATATTGTGACCAAATCTCCAATATTTTTTCATCTAAGCTAGGTGCTTTTAAAAATATTTAAAAATTATTAAAAATGTTTAAAATTATAAAGATTATATGTTGTATGGGTGCACACTGCATTTATAGTAAAAATTGTGGTCGCCTTAGTGGTGCTCTGTGCAACACATGCCGGTTCTGGGGTGCTGTCCAAACCATTGTTTTTGCATATTTATGAAGCCTGACCAGCTTTTGGGCGTGCACTCCACCCACTCACAGGTGCTCTGTGTATGGTGTCCAGTGAGATTTGTATAAATTCTAGTTCAAGACAGATTGTCAGAGAGATTCATTCCAAGTAAGTAGCTAGAGATAGGACTCACCAAGTTTGGAGTACTTTGGCGTAGTGGTGGGCTAAGCAAAATATGGCCATATATTGTGACTAAATCTCCAATATTTTTTCATCTAAGCTAGGTGCTTTTAAAAATATTTAAAAATTATTAAAACATTTTAAAATGATTAAGATTATATGTTGTATGGGTGCACACTGCATTTATTGCCTTTATTGTAAAAATTGTGGTCGCCTTAGTGGTGCTCTGTGCGACATATGCCGGTTCTGGGGTGCTGTCCAAACCATTGTTTTTGCATAATAATAACATCAGTCACTTAATAGACAGACACTTTTGGTCTCTCACGTGCAGCTAAACATCTTGTTCCAGTGTTACTGTTCCTGTGACCTTCTTTGAACTTACAAACCAGAGATTTACAACCCTTGCTTGTAATTAGAATAATCAGACAATTTCTTTGGGATTTGGTAGAACTATTCCAACTACTTAAGAATGTTTTGCATATTTTGTAATTCCCTTTTATTAAATCTGTTAAGTGCAGGGTACGCAAGCCGAGCATACCTTACTCAAACACAACTGTGCCTTTGTGAAAAGGTTTAAAATGGACTCAACAAAAAGAAGTAAGCTATTTAATTCCCACAAATTGTGCTAACCGAAAAGCTAGTAAATATATAGATTTCGAGCTATTTATACTTCATGATCAGTTACTTCATGTAAGGTCAAAGATATGCCATGTGGGGTTGGCAGGGGTCTAGTTTTGACCTGGCCTAGTTTTAACCTAGTGTTTTTTTTTTACCTTTCTCTCTGCCCAGAAAAAACAAAGCCAAAGCCTTATGAGAGCTTGTGTGATGTTTTTATGTGTCCAGCGTTTTCAGTATACTCTAGTATTTAAGTCACAACCATAGTCTCAGTGTATAAGGGCCTAAATGTTTCTACTAAGCATGACATAACCCACTTCCTCCCAGTTTATAATCCGCTGAACTACTCTTCTAAACATAAATCATTATGTGATAATAGAGTTAATACATCGTGTGGTTATGTGATAAACAGAATCTATAATTCAGACGGGTTGTATTGAGTAACTTTACAGGTTAAGTGTTTCAGGCCATGTTTACATCACAAACATTCTTGCCAAGATTAGTAGGGGTTATGTAAGGAATTAGAAAGGATTCCAGAGAATGAAAAATGATTCATGGTTTAGTTCTATGAACCTCTTCATTTTACATGGAATATTTATAAAGGGTAATCAATAACTAATGACACAGAAAGCTGAAAGAGGAACTACAGCTTCTTACTTTTATTCAGAGAGAAGCCCACTTCTGTCTGATTGATTGACTTCAGAAAGATGCTCTGTGACTGGCAGTGCTGACTGGTGATTGGCAGTTGACCACACATGTGTCCAGCTGGTGAACTGAAAACTAAATAGGAAAAATATCTGCTGCTTGGATGTCAGTTGACCACAGGTCAATGAACAGTGTGTCTACTCAATAGAGAGAATTGCAGAGAATGTTGATGGGAATTTCAAACTTAATGCCAAAATAGCTGTTGAAAAGGTTAAAATAATTCTCCCATTCAGCTTCCTTGGGTTATTGTTCCAGCTTAGCTACATTGTCCTAAAGTTTGAAATTACCATCTCAATTCCCTGCAATTGTCTCTTTATTAAGTAGACCCTTAGATCTCATTAACTCAAGGAATGGACCAAACCTCATCCTGAAAAGGACAAGATTGCATGTATAAGTCATGCGGACTAATCCAGAAAAAAAAAATGACACCTTCAGTTTTAGATGCTTTGGGTATGTCTGATTGTGCTAAGGTTCCAGAGCGGCAAATGATGTGATCCTGGATACAAAGCTTAGATAATGTGAGATGAGGCCAAATTTAATCCAGAGTTACAAAGGGTGTAACAATGATAAAGGAATCATCCTTAGAAGAGCAGAACATACTAACAAGACCTCAGTTTGCCAGAACAATAAGCATTATGGTAAATCATTTTGCGAGTACTTGCTCTGAGGGTCCACTCAGTATAAATGCATGGATTCTCTCCCGAATGAGGGGAAAATAAAAACATAGGCTCCTCTTCTCTCAATTAAACAGAACTTATTTTTTCTGACATTTGGCCTTTAATGGCTCCATGGTAAAGGGATCCTTTCTCCCGTCTATTGCTTATGCGCTCAGGAGATGTTTTTCAAAATGTAGCAATTGTTTTGTTTCTATAGCAAGAACAAACGCATGTGATCCCATTACATGTCTGCATCACAAGATTGTGTCCTTAGTCAACAAAACACACGAAACACCAGTCTTAGCCACAGACAGACTGGGAGAGAAGGCAGACAGATGGTTAGGAGGTGAACCTTGTATGTTTTGCAGCTTTCTGATAGAAGTCCAAAGTTCTCACCTACCAGCCGAGCATGTTAATTTTTACAAGACAATGGAATAATATATAAAAGATGAACTCGTTGCACATGGTACAGGTAAAATGATCTGTACTCAGGGGCGTATCGTGCCCCTGAGTGACAGGCGTGCTGCCAGTCCAGAGCACACCTGTCACTCAGGGGCACAATGTAGCTCGTGTATTTCCAGGGGTTTTTGTGCTGCAAAACAGCCAGCACACAAGACCCCGGAAATACACGAGATACATCTGAGGGGCCAACAGCAGATGAAAATTTTGCATCAGAGTCACTCACTCTGTTGCCAATTCGACCAGCACGAAAAGTATATGAATTTTCGTATGCTTTTCATGCTGGACGAATTGGCAACAGACTGAGTGACTCTGATGTTTTTCCGGGGTTTGTATGCTCTCTGAATTCTCCAGAATTAAAGACGGCACACACCTAGCACATATGGAGCATCCGTGCTTGGTCATTTGGCAAGAGGTGACATCCGGGGACTATTTCCAAGTCCCTGGATTTAAGCTGATACTGTGATCATTGAACATTAGAAACTGAGCTGGACTTGTTTTACCCTAGACATCTTTGGTTACTAACGAACCTTGACAAACTCCTCCCATCCAAAGTTAAGTTTTGTTACTATGTATATACAGGAGTCACACAGGGAATGGAAAATAATCTTTCTCAAATACATAAATCTGCAAAAATATGTGTATCTATTTTTGTATCTGTGAGCTACCATATCAGTTTACTCTGCTTTTCTATTTTGTTTGTTTTTCCTCTTTGGTTTTCCTAGAACTTTATTGACCCTGCTACCAGCTTTATGCTCTGGCAGTTTCCATGTTTGGTAACTATTCCACATAAAACAATCGGAAAGCCAAGATTTGAGCCCTGACGAGCGTGCAGATTAATGTATCAGTAAGAGCTACAATTTGTCTTACAAATGAAACCATGGACAGCAAATCCATCTTTCCACAAAAACAGAGAGACACATCGGCTTGCTGTTACCATGACTGTAATGAAGGGCCAGCATTCATTAATAGCAGCAGAGTAAACTCTAATAACTAATAGTGGACCTTTCATCTGTGTGCAACTGATTTCAATTCTATGAATCGCTGCGTCCAGTAGACAGCGAGGTATTGGCTGCTGTTGGACATAAACTGGACATTTGTTTTACCTGAATCTTTCTTTAGGACACAAAACTAAATGGATATAGAATTTCACGGACAGAGCATGGCAGAGGTAGCTTCGATCATCAGGGCATGTATTTGCCTCGGAATAACTGGGAAACCAGACCAGAGTGGGATAAAATATGGCCAGAGCTAATTTGTATTGATCACTGTAATGCATTTAAAAAAGAATATTTAAAACCATAACCCGGTGTTATCCAATGACTAAGGAATGATATTTCCAACTTTATTAACCAGAAAAAAAACAACAAGCAAGAACAGGTATGGAGATGGCCGCCAGCTGTTTTTAGGCATATCCCAAATGCCCCCATAACCTGAGGTTCCTCCCTCGAACCTCCCACCAGAGTCCTGAATTGACTCCCATTCATTAAATATTCCATTAACCCCCCAGGGTTTCTGGAAAGCTTCCGCTGATCCAGTGACAATTTATTATAATATTACCAGTCAAATTAAAGGGAGGGTGAGTGGGAAAAAAGGTAGAGGAACAAGCCAAATGTTTCAAATGTATTTATTTTTATTAACTGTATAGGAAACAGAAGCCTAGTTGAACTCGGGGCAAAAGTCAAGCAGGAGTTTGGTGGGGTTGCATGCTATCACCTCTGAAATGTAGGTAACTCTGGACTATATTACCAGCAAACATAGGAAGCTTGAAAAATATTCACGAATGAGTCTACATTTCCATCATTACTTCCCCATTAAACAGAATTGGTATATCTGAGGCTATTATACAAAAAATAAACAATCTGAAACAAATGTTTAACCCCTTAGTGACAAGACATTTTCACCTTGACTTTCCCTTGGTGACAATGGCTGTTTTGACATTTCTGGGGTGTTTGTGTTTAACTGCAATTTTATTCTTTCTCACATACAGTACCCACACAAATTATATGTTGTTTTTATTGTCATAAGAAGGGCTTTCATTAGACCATTATGTTCATCATTTCTTATAATTTACTACAAAAAAAATCATAAAATATGATGAAACATTTAAAAAAAAACACTTTTTCTAACTTTGACCTAAAATATAATTTACACAAATAAAATCATTAAAAAAGACCCCGTCTAAATAGTTTCTAAATGTTGTCCCGAGTTAAAAAATATGCATGTTTCCATATTTTTCGGTATTTTTTTGCAAGTTATGGGGCAAAAACCAAAAATGGTGTTTTTTGTTTTTTTCCTATATTGACCTTTTGACCCCAACCGAAACCCAAAATTTAACCCTAACACTAAATTTAACCCCAACTCTAATCCTTATTATATTCCTTAATATGTTTTAATTTTAATTTAATTTTAACCCCTTAATCCCTTATGCTAAAAATTATTTAATTTTAACCCTTTAGGCTAATCTAACTATATAACCAGTTTTTAATTAATTAAATATTTATTTTACATATTTTCCATTGCTATGCTACTTAACTACCACTAGGGGCAGTCAAGTAGAATATTCAGAGCGACGGAAGTGAAGTTACTTTCACTTCCGAAGTTCAGACCGGCAGAGGGCATAGCCATTTTGACGGAGCAGCATGCTCCGTCAATATGGCGCCCACGATCGCTCCGTGGGGCGATCGTGGGTGGCCCAGAGCAGAAATTCTGGTGCTGGCAGCACCGTTAAAGCGCTTTTCGCGATCGTTGATCACGTTGATGGCACGTCCTTTGTCGTTAAGGGAGTTTCTCCCAGGAAGTGCCTGGCACGTCCTTTGTCGTCAAGGGGTTAAACAATTTTCTTCTCCATTCTAAAACGTGAAACTCACATAATCAACACGGAAAGAAAATCAAAGCTTCCATGGAGGCATGGCGTATATGTAGATATATACATTTACTTACTTGCCAGAAGTCCAATTCCGTTGGCCAGAGATCCAACCCACGCCGTCTTTCCTTTGCCTTCATCAAACATATCCAACCATTCGACATACAGAACTCCGACGGCCAGAGGAGATCCATAGCACAGGAACTGGATGAAAAAGGATACTGTGATGATCACCCAGCCCCAACCTCCATCTGGCGCTTTCTGGTACGTCATTTCAAAGCTTTGTTTTGTCAAGGAATCTGTCCAGAAATAAACAAAAATGTAAGCAAAACCTTATCTGGAATTTAGAACGGAGACTTGAGGTTAATGAGGGTGAGCAAGCATGAGAGGGACTTCCTGTCAACCAATAGAATTGTGTATGTGAAAATCACGCTATTTTTAAAAGGTCAGCCTGGTTCTCAAAGTGTATTACTAATACTTCTCCCAGATAAAGGAGCAGTGGCCCACTTAGGAATGCATAGGATTTACACATTTCCACTTTGTGTCAAGGACTTGTATTGTTTCTGTTAGTGTGATTCGCAAGTTAACTTAACACTGTGTAACAGCCTTCTCAGACCTGTTTCCTCCCTCACTGCTGGAGAGTTAGTCGACTAAAACTAAAACAATTCAGATGACTAAACTACGACTAAACCAAAATGGCATTTTAATCAAAAGACTATGACTAAAACTAAATAAAAAATTGCCGTCAAAATTAACACTGCTAACAAGTCGTGTGCACTGTGGAAATGTAATTAAGAAACCACTGTGATTACCAGATTTGATGTTATCTTATGCCTCATATCATGCTACTGATAGTACGGGGAATGATATTATGTCTATTGTTGGCTAATTATTATGCAGGACCGGGAGATCCTGTGAGTTATGCTGCCTTGAAAGTAGGCCATAGTTGGGATCGTTAGGACTGAAATGACAGAGAATATAATGTTCAGCTGTTGCAAATCATTTTAATCCTTTTCCATAAACTGCATCGACGGGATTTCCAACTGATTTGCAATTAAACACCTCAGGTGGTGATTCAATCTTAGCCTAGTTTGCAATGTAGAGAATAAAAAAGGATCTATAGAGTTGCGTAGGAATTGCAAGAATTATACTGCAGGTGGGAAATCAATAGCTAACGCACAGTGGCGTAAATACCGTGGTCGCAGAGGTTGCCACTGTGACAGGGCTAGGTGCTTTAGAGGGCCTGGCCATATCTGTGACCACTTGCCATATCTGTGACCACTTAGTGCCGCTAGCTTGTGGCTGATTTTGTTGCCAGGTTCTTTCTTTATTATTTATTTATTTTTTTAACCCTGCCCTGTACGTGTAACTGTTACACAACATATAAAACAAGATGCTTTAGAGGCATGTAGAGTGTATGCGTTACAGTGGTGTCTCTGTCCATTTATTGCCAGCTAAGAGCAACTCACCGTCACAAATATCATTCATCTGTGAGTGTTCCGGATGAGCACAGAGTGTTTGCCGCTGACCCCTCTTTTCATCCCCCACCATCTGTGAGTTTTTTTGACAATGGTATGTTGCAGTTTTAGGGTGTGTTTTCAGATTTTTTTCTTTTGGTAAACACATATTGTTACCCTCTTATATAGTGAGAAATGCCCAGCATGGAAAACAGTAACACATACTAATACACACTGACATAAACACTCACACTAATCCACACTCACATCACATGTACTACCACACTCACACTATTACACACTGTCATAAACACTCACTTATACACACTCACACTAATATACACTGACATAAACACTCACTAATACACAGTCACATAACATGGACGAATACACTCACAGTAATGAACACAAACACACACTCTCACTAACACACACACAAACACGTACTCACTTAATGCTCACTAATACACACTCATATACAGTGGCGTAAGTCGCAGAGTTTCCTACTTGCCCTATAGATGTATGGCAAGTGGTAATTTCTCGTGGTAGGGTACGGTGGCCCTATGGATTTTTTTGCACTTGAACCCAGTAATTTCTAGCTATACCTCTGCTGACACACGCAAGCTGAATTGAATTAGCCCTCACACTGCTTGGCAAACTTCCTGCTAAAAAAAACTGTATATAACTCTCCACTCCATTTGTAGCAACGTGTTTCATTTCTAGCTATGCAGTGTGGCTTGTGCCAATCTATGGGAAATCTAGGGGCTTTTCAAACCTGGGTCTTTTTGAAGGCAATAGTGTAACAGCAATTATATAATTGAGGAAAGTGGTGGGGAAGCATTAACGTGGTCTCAGTCGTCCAAAAGCCATGGGGGTGTCACTTTAAAGAGAATACGTGTTTATCCATACATGGTGCTAGTCACATTGCCAGCAAATGTACGGCTGAAAAGTTATTCCAATGCCAGTTATCAGCTCCATCCTGTAAACTGTTGGCTGCTGACAGCTTGCAGGTTAAAAAAAACAACTATGAAATGTGTGAGCACATGCATGCTAGACAACACTATATAGCAGTTTGGTTTTATGTATTCTTCCTTCACCATAGGATCTCCTATTGCTTTCTTGCAACACACCCTGCTGCCTGGTGTCATTGCACACTGCTCCACAGACAGAGTTCAGGGAAAGGTTTGTGCTGACAGAAGCACCAAACACCTAGACAACAGGAATGTTCCTCTCCCATGTCTGAAAACACAACTGCAACGGCTTACGCTAGACAGTAGACACAAGGAATGAGTGACAGCTTCTCTCTCCCCCAACAAAGATGAAAAAAAACAAAAAACAAAATGGAAGAATAAGAGCTAAAAGTTCATCAACCAATCAAGTTCTACGCTCTCATGGATCTTTCTCCACAATATTAGTCCTGGAATGGTCTTTGCTTCTGTTGTCTACAGAGGGAATGGCCACTGATTAAAGGTTTCTTTTATAGGCAGGCCGCACCTTCACCAACCAATACAAGAAGAGAGACTGGGGGAGGAAAGTAAGAAATTTGGGGAAGAACTAAGGACAGAGAAATAAGTAAGATGTAAATGTGTGTTTCATAATGCCTCTGCTACCCACTGAATTCCAAGGGGCTGGGTTTTACCCAACCACATCTTTAATGGTGAGTACTCCATGCCAGCAAACCTTATGTTGATAAATTCCATTAAGGACAATACAGCTGTCCATGAGTATCTTCTGTACCTCTGTCCTGAGCTGTGATTAAAGGCTGTCCTGTACAGTGTGCATTTGATCTATGTATAAAGAGGATGTGGAGGCAAAAGGTGATCATTGCTGACCTTATTTACATATACATACCCAGAATTCCTTGTGGCGGTTATTGCACTGTGAATGTGAGATTTCTGTGGGTAAAGCAAGTCTTGTGGCTGGTTTGGTGCATGTAGATTAGTGAAAATGCCTCTGCTACCCTAAAAAAAAGAATAAGTAGAATGAGGAAGGGATGAACAGGGATGGGAGGACAAACAAGGACATATAGAAATATGGGGGGGGGGGGGGGGGGGGGAATAAACCTAATTAACAGACCAAAACACTTCAACTATGTATTTGGCAGCATATACAGAGGTTCTGTTCCTGCAAAATACCGCACTGCAACTGGGACTATCTCGCACGGTGAACCCACGCACTGGTGGCAGATTGCTTTCTTTTTAAATGTGTCTGTGGGGAGTCTATCCTGAGGCACTTATCCCAAGAGCTGGGTTGTGTGTGTTTAATATAATCAAAGAAAACCAACAAAAAGTAATTAAAAGCAGGAAAAGAAATATATGAAGTGTATTGATTACAGACAGAATTGTTTATTCACCAAAATGTTAACTGTGGTGAACTAACAAGCACACGGTATGAAAAAGTTATTAATAGCAAACTTGAAAAGATTAGAGAATTTCTCAGACTTGGCCATTAATTTTTGCCATGCACTTGCACTCAGAGGGGTAATAAATGGGAACATCGGTGAGGACCGACCAGTGTGAGAGCGGGTCGGGGGGAGTGGTGCACCCGCAACCTTCCCCATCTCAACAGATGCAGGATACGCTTGCGGAAGGGCTGAGGTCGACTTGGGGTACAACCAATGGAGAATCATACTGTATAGTTTACAATGGGAGGGGAATAAGAGACAATGACACAAAATATCACTAATTACTGTTTTTTATCTCAAAACTTTCTATTAGAGTCTGTGAAATTCAATGACATAAGATAAATTAACTCAGGTCATTGAGAAGACCCCAAGACTAAATTTTGTACTGTTCACAGTCAGTGCAACTTTCAAAAAGCAGCTTTTGGGTTTAGTCCTTCTAAGTTACTGATTACCAACATTAATAGAAGTGTTTAAGAAAAGTATTAAGTTGTTTATACAAGCTCTAACAGACAGACAGTTTTTGATGGGTTTTTTTGGCTGTACATTTTTGCTAATATGTGTAAATAATCTATTAAAATAATCTTGTTTATTATAGTCACTGATGGATAAGCACTTGTTTTATTCCCACTTTCAATTGCTCCATCCAAACGACTTCATGGGTGTGATGCATTTTTTAAATCTCACTTAGAGGACAGCTTTCTAACTACAAGATACAGAGATTAATAAACATGGACCACTTGATGCCCTGGAGACATTGAGGGTTCAAATCCTTATCCACATCTGTATTACCATGCTAAAATGTCTACAGCTACGAGCAACTCTAAATGAATGAGTTGTAAAGAGATAAAGATGCTGGGTCATAAACTGCTCACTACCATTGATTAGCTGTGAACTTCAAGAGTCCAGTGATCCTGGCAACTAGCCATAGGGCCACATGTGCAAGGAATGATAACATCTGTGCTACTTGCTTGGCACAAGAAGATTCTTCTCACCAGTAGCCTCTAACTCATTAATTACTATTTGAAAAGCATGGGTTTACAGCATTGGAAATCATTACACCATTAACCCTGAAAGTGAAAAACATGTTGATGCTTAAAGGATCACTATCACAAAAATCATAAATCCATCATACATGTCGTTTAAGCAATTCCCTGTAGCATATTAAGAGTACAGAGCAGTGATTTGGTACTCCAGTTGTTGTGGGCTACACATTTCCCATGATGTTCATTCAGCCATTCATTGGAGGAGTTGTAGTCCCATTGGCTGTGCATCATGGAAATGGTAGTCTACCCCAGCTGAAGTGATACAGGTTAGACATCATCATCCATAATAACACTGTATAATGACGTGTAATATTCAGATACCTTGTTACCAGGAGAGATCAGACAGTGAGTTCCAGTACCTGTGTGCATAATCCCAGCCAGCAGCAGTAGAGTGAGGTCCTTGGAGACGATCTGGCAGTGCTCCTGCCTCGCAGGATCTGCTCTGCACTGACACTGAACCCAATAGGTTGTTTTTTTTGTTTGTGTCTCCTTTTTATGGTGCCCTCCTCCTCCTCCTTCTCCACCCGCTTCACCTCGTTTCCCTGCCTGACATCAGTCCAGTCTGAACCGGTTCCCATAACTGCAGAGTGTGGAAGATAATGGAATCAGGAGGGGCTGCTGCCAACTGCAAGAGAACCGGAGAAGTGTCCCTGCTGCCGCGCACTCGGAGCTGCACATTCGATGGTACATCTGTTCATGACAAAGGGGCCGAGGCTGCTGCACAGTTAATGATCCATTGATATGACTGAGGCCCGTATACCTGTGATAAAGGAACACACAAAGCCACGTCACGAACCCCCCCCCCCCCCTTCTTGAAGAAATTCATTAATTTAAAATTAAAATAAATGTATGCACACATATATGAACAATGGGCCTCTCTCTCTCTCTCTCTCTCTCTCTCTCTCTCTATTTATATATAAATGTGTGTGTGTGTGTATATATATATATAAATTTTGAATAAACTGTTTAATTGGACTATACATGTCATGAATTTATATATATGTATATATATATATATATATATATATATAAATACTTACACATAAAATAAATAGGAAATATTATATATTCATACACAGATGGTCTACTCAATAGAGAGAGAATAACAGTGGGATTTCAAACTTTTGGACAATGTAGCAACTTTTGGAAAATTCTCGAAAGCAGCTTAAGATTTTTCCGACTCGGCTACTTCAGCCTTACATTTGAAGTTCCCATCTCAATTCCCAGCAATTCTCTGTTTATTGAGTAGACTTATTAAGCTCCCACGCCTTGAATGATGTGATGCTATGGGGCTGGTAGAATGATGCGATGCTATGGGGCTGGTAGAATGATGCAATGCTATGGGGCTGGTAGAATGATGCGATGCTATGGGGCTGGTAGAATGATGTGATGCTATGGGGCCGGGAGAATGATGCTATGGGGCTGGTAGAATGATGCGATGCTATGGGGCTGGTAGAATGATATGATGCTATGGGGCTGGGAGAATGATGCTATGGGGCTGGTAGAATGATGCGATGCTATGGGGCTGGAAGAATGATGCGATGCTATGGGGCTGGTAGAATGATGCGATGCTATGGGGTTGGCTTCAAACTGTTTCCAGGGCTGTTTTTTATTCTGGGTCCAGTCCTGTGCAGGGACAGCTCATGCTACATACTGATAGGACAAAGCTGACATTAAAATAAGCATCAGTGGATGTTTTTTTATATATTTATATATAAAATAATAAATATTTTTTTTTCAAGGCACTGAATTAGAAACCATCCTTTGGTCCCAACTGAGAATCTGTACTGATAGACTGAAAAACGGGGGTTATTTATAAAAAGTCCTGCACACAATAGTGTCAGGAAAGTAGAAATAAGTCGTAATCTCCATCTCTTATGTGCAGCTGGTGGAAATTGTCCACCACTTTGCAGGTGCTAAAAAGTGCCATAGCACCCCAAGATTGCAGGACTGGCACATATAGCACAAACTCGCAACTGTTGTCAGGAATTGATATTATACTTAGTCTCACACATTGATAGCTCCCCTTTTTGGTACTTTTTCTGCACACACCAGTTGTCCAACCTGAGAAATTCAGTAGAAGACTGCACCAGGCATGGAAACAGGAGAGAAGACTGAGAGCAAAGAACTGACATTCAGAATAGTGATCAGGAGCCGAACTAACTCTAATGGTCAGTTCCCAGTAAAGAATATATGAATTAATAGAAATCAATGTAAATTATAGTGAGCGTTAAAAATGGACAGATAGTGTGTATATAATATATATAATAACATTTTATTTCTCACCACACTAAAATATCAGCACATTCTTTTAATATGTTTGATTGTGTTTACGTACTATGATATATATATTTTTTTTTTTTATCATACGATTAATAAAATGTTATTTTATTAAAACATACTATCTTATGTTATGGGTCCATTTAAATGCTCACTCTAATATACAATTTTATAATCACCAACCTGTGTTTGATTCAGATTTATCATAAGGAAAGGAAGGGACTCATATGAAGTTTGGTGTCTACACTGGGAATATAAACCTTACTCTGCTTAAAACTGGATTTCTATATGTTACCATACCAAGTTCTCAATGTTCCCCTTTTGTTTTGCAGAGTTGCAAATTGCTCTCTACTACAGTCAGATACTAGTGTTTCTATATTTTAAGCATTGGGAATTTGAAGTGTGTATTCTGACTCTCAATCTTTACTTAACGGAACACTACCGCTTACAAAAAATGTAAGTAGATAACGTGGTCATTTAAAACAAACACATATATAATCATATGCCACAGTTTTTTCCTATATGATATGATATAAAAGGAAAAATCAAATTAGGTGTTTATCTCCATTAGGTGTCTGGCTCCATTTTGTGAATATTTCCCATGATGCAACATCGTCCAAAATCTTCCTGCCAGTCTCACTTTACAACTGTTGCCAAAGACTGCATGATGATGTCACAAGATACTCCCCTGCTCTCTTACTGGCTCCTGTGTATCATAGTGGGCAGGACTAGGTGACTGTATACAATCTTTTTTACTGCCTTCCAACACAAAGAGAGAAGATTAACCTGATCAAACAGGATCATAACTCCGCCCCCTTGTGAGGTAATTACATTACCCTCCCATTCAATGCAAGTCTATGTTCGGAATTCTGACTTATAGACTACATTCTATGTCCCCAGCCCCAAAGTGAGAAATTTGTGCTGAAAAGTCACTAGGGGGTGGCATCTAAAAAACACATTATTTCACAAAATGGCGGCACCCAGTCACACTTGTTTAGTTACCAATTCTATTAAATACAGTGACTTAACAAAATAAAAAAGATGTTTGAAATCAACAATACAAAATAAAAAAAATAAACCCTTTTCATTTTTGAGTGGGAGTGTCCCTTTAACATAAAGCTGCAACCATATAATTCTCTAATATTTTGTCGAGTTTAAGAGAAAAGAGGGACGGTGGCATTTTGGTCCAAAATTCAGATTGTCCATCTTTAAAGGACATCTGCAAAAGACAACAAAGTCAGTAGAGATTTGTAGATCATATGTAAGCATCCAGACATATTAGCAGACCTCTTTCCCCCATTAACATTTAGTTAGTGTAGCACTATCCCCACCGCTAAGGATTCTAGGTAAGAATATGCAAGTGAGGCTAGCAAGAGATGCCCATTGCATCTTGTATTCGACTTATATGTAGACATATGACAACTTCCAGATCTGCTTTACATATTATTGAGATTAAAGTGCACTGTTACATTACTGAGGGAATGTGGAAATTGTCTTTTTTTTTTTAATTATCCAGCTTTGGCCCCTGATATCAGCAGGATATGCCTGATTGATTTAGAAATACATTTTCTAGCCAGAATAACCACTAGAGGGCACTTTCTACATAGACGTAGAGGGGATTGCTAAATTTAATATTATGGAAGATAAAATAATGACCAGAGCTGTCCAGAAGAAGCCCGGGCTATAGGTGAAAGGTACATTGACTTTATCTAAGTTTGGTATATGATAACAGCACCCTGACGAGAGGACCTTGCTGTGGTTCACATGGCTGTGTGAACACTTTATCTGCCTGGAACTGTGGGACTTTTCTGATCACTAATGTGGTGAGAAAATGGATAAGTTATAGCTGATACTGTCTGCCAGCATTGCTGGTGCCTCTACTGGGACAGCAGCTCCTTTCTCTCTTGTGTGTGCCTGCATTCACTTCACAGCCCGCTGCTGTCCAACTTTATTATCACAGCAGAAATGTGTACAGTGTCCCTAGTGTCTTCGTGCTTTACTGACACTTTAATCCTTGGCCACCATCATAAATTGTGACGCCCCTTACAGAACAAATGGTCAGGGCCTACCTCTCTCATTCCATTTCTCCTGCAATCCTTTATTAAATTCCCCCACATCCTTTGCCATAGCACCACCTTGCACCCACAGGACATGCCCCAACACCCACATTGCACACCCAAGACTTACCACAGCCAGTATCCACTTTGCATCCACAGGACATGACCCACCAGCCACATCACACAGAAAGGACATGCCCCATCATCCCCATTGCACAGCAAGGAAACATGGTAGGATGTCTGTGCCTGGGCAGTGCACAGTCACAGACATCAAGCTGCCTGCTAGTCTGCAGAGAGGCTGGTGAGGGGAAATCTTTTGATCTCTCCAGCCCAGCCAGTGCATTGTTTAAAAAAAGGGGGGGCACGAGGGTGTATCGCCTTTCACCCCCTAATGGCGGTCCTGCTTTAATCTGGCACTATGAGGGAACATACACATAGTGTCTATTGATGGCAGGAGTCAAAGATTATTGGCTGGAGCTACAGGTTGCGCTCTGTATTGGGGGTGATGGGGACATGTATTGGGGGTGATGGGGGCATGTAATGGAGATGATGGGGGCATGTAATGGGAGTGATAGGGGGCATGTAATGGGGGTAATGGAGGCATGTGATGGGGCATGTGATGGGGTAATGGAGCATGTGATGGGGACATGTTATGGGGGCATGTAATGTGTATGTAATTGGGTGATGGGGGCATGTAATGGAAGTGATGGGGCATTTAATGTGTGTGCATGTGGGTGATGGGGCATGTAATAGGGTGAAGGAGCATGTCCTGGGTGTGCAACGTAGTTAGGGGGATGCCCAAATTCTGTCTGCCTAGGGCAGCACAAAACCAAGATACACCACTGGATACAACACATCTATGAATCAGTCCTAATGTATTATCACCACCCAAAACATAACTGCACCTGCATAAAATAATTCTTTGTCCATTAATATGCCACTGAAAATGTTTTCATTAATATACCACTGATAATTTGCTCATTAATATGCCATTAATAATTTGTCCATTAATATGCCACTAATAATTTGCTCACTGATATGCCACTGATAATTTGCTCATTAATATGCCACTGATAATTTGTTTATTAATATGCCACTGATAATTTGCTCATTAATATGCCACTGATAATCTGACCATTAATATGCCACAGCTAATTTGCCCAATAAAAAAACCCTTCCCCAGTACTTACATGGATGCTGCTTGTCCCCGGCAGTCTCCTCCGCATTGTGGGCGGGAAATACAGCCGCTCACAATGCCATATATATGCCATCATATCCGGCTGCAGTGACAAAATGCCGGGTCTGCATCTGTGTGAGACAGTCACGCAGGCAGCGGGCCCATGATATGGCCAGCGGGAATGAATGGGCTCTCCATTTGGCCACGCTTTTTTTTCAGTTCTTTTAAAGGGCTGGGCCCACGATGAATGTATCGTCCCTCTCCCACTGATGGTGGCCGAGACCCTTCACCACAAATAGATTACATAGATGATTACATAGATAATATACATAAAATATATAGATAAAACACTACATATATATATATACGTATAAAGAAACTGCTATAAACTACAAATAGAAAAATGTAAAGATTACTCACTGGGTTCGTTCACCTGACAAATGTAAAGAGAACCTAGTGTCTACACACTTAGAGTGTTAGGTATGTGCCCCCTTTAAAGTAATATGCAGCTTAGCAGCAGTTGCTTTATAATTATTTAATGGCCTGTAAAGTTCCCACATATAAATCTCTAGTGTTCCTTATCACATGCTTTAATTCTCAAAAATAATATTTTTCCCAGGAGGGCTTAAACCAGTATTATCAGAAAATGAATGTTTCATCTTAATCATCTCCGTGATTATATTAATGTCATTGTGTGAGAAAGGCTTAAGTTAGCCATAAAAAAAAAAAAAGAAAGATTTAAAAAACAGGGTAATAGGCAATATTTG
Organism: Pelodytes ibericus; assembly: GCA_036172795.1. Classification (NCBI taxonomy): domain Eukaryota; kingdom Metazoa; phylum Chordata; class Amphibia; order Anura; family Pelodytidae; genus Pelodytes; species Pelodytes ibericus. Next base: position 54,973,242 of record CM069867.1, read on the forward strand.
TTTGTACCTTTGAAAAATATTCTTAAAGGATTATGAGTTTAAACAAAACAAACAAACATGTAATAATTGTACATTTCAAACATAAAGAATAAATTTTTTGTTTTTGCGATACCCAGTGCCGGCACAACAATTTGTCCAGAGTCTTTTGGATCCAGTGGGTTCAGCAGAAGTATTAGAACAGACTGACTGCTTTATCTTATTGCACTCAAAAAATAATCGGAGTGCCGGGTGTCACATGAGAGTGAGATTTCAGTTTTCGTCCACAGCCATCACTGGAGAGACAGCTCCATCACTGGAGAGAGCAGTCGTCCTGCACCAGGCCCTGTGTCTCCACATGTAGCACTGTAACTCCTAAACTCGAGTCGCTCAGGGTCTTTTGTCATTTGGGACCCCATCCGTTATAGGTTTACAGAAAGTCTGTACACAGTTGTCTGGTTATTTGTGTTTTTTTCCCTTGAGAGTCGGGATTATTCAGAATGTGTTTAATTTATTTTTCACAGGTTTGTTCAGTAATGATTTTTAACGTTTTCTTTTTTCGTTCATTCCAATCAATTGGGAGAATATAAATGCTTTTCTGAAGTCTCTTGCTATTGAGTTACCCCATCCTGGAGAAGGATATGCAATTCTTTACTGGTATGTGTTTAAAGGAAACCTTTTTCTCTTCACTGTTCTCCCAGGTTTTTTCCCCATGGCATTCTCACCATAATAATCCTAATCACCAAATCCAAAATACTTTCTAATATACTTTCAAATGTAGGCTAATCTGGCTTTCACTATGCCACAGGCCTCGAGAAAAAAAGAAAATGGAAAAAAAATGTGCGGGGAAAAAAAATTGTGGGCAAACGGGGCCTAAAAGCAGCTTCCCCGTGGGAAGTCCACCAAACAACAATACAATAAATTGGGTGCCCTTTGAATAAAATAATTACATGTTCTTGTAGTCCAGTACTGATCTGCGATGCTCTCAGGTTCTCATATTTAGCCCAGGCAAAGGGGCCACACAAAAATCATAAGCATCTGTCTACAGTGGAGGATGGATGCATAATGAAATCCCTGCTCTGAATGCGGGGATTTCATTTTAAGAAAAAAAGGCTTCTGATTGGCTGACAGTGTCAAGCAATCAGAATCCTTCATTCCGAGCTTCACCGTTGGCTGGGTTTTGAAAACCAGCACATAACCACCATTTATGAATAGACCCCTTAGTTGATATTATTACCACACATTCTAGTCGTGCTTTCTCCCCATATATATGTTAATTGTTCCTTTATCTAGTGTCATGGCATTATTAAATTTGTACTTTTCTTTCTCTCTTTGTTCTCTCTTTGTGTTAAGAATGTTGACGATTAGGCTTCCCAGGAATTAAAACCTGATCCTTAGCTTTAATTCTTGGTGAGACCATGCCAATCCCTACTTATATGTTATGCCTGAGACACTGAGCTAATACTTTCTGAAATAATGTAACAAGACAAACAGTTCAAAGCTATTGCTATTGTCCCATCAAAAATGGATTCTGTTAGACAGGGATAAAGGCGCTTCATTCTTTGTCAATGTCCTCAAATGTACTCAAAGTGCACATGAATATATCAATTATAAAATATATATATTAGCTTTATAGGTCTGTAAGATTGAGGCTGGGTACAAAGCCCATTCAGCCCAATCACACATAGGAGCAAAAATAGGGAGGACTGAATCTTACCACAAATGGACAAAGCTTCACCAGTTCACCCAGTCTGGCAAGTAAGAACCATTCGTCCCATCTAGTCTGCCGAAGTTTCTAAATACTTTCATGAGTTCCTGGCCTTATTTAGCATAGCCTTATGTCTATCCCATTCATTCCTAAACTCCTTCACTGTGTTAACCTCTAACATGTCTGCTGGAAGGCTATTCCATGCATCCACTACACTCTTAGTAAAGGAATACTTCCTTATGTTATCATTAAACCATTGCCCCTCTAATTTTAGAGTATGCCCTCATATTGTGGTAGTTTTTCTTCTTTTATATATATTCTCCTCCTTTACTGTGTATATATTTAGCACTTAAAAAATTCACATTTGACAGACTCACTAATAAACTAGACCCTCCTGTGGCACAGCACATTAACACAGAGAAGGTGAGTATGACAATGTTTGAGTTAATGATGGGAATATTCCAGATTACTTCCGTTGATATGTAACCCTGCTTTTCAGCATTGAATAGCTGATTGATTTTTTTTTTTTTTCAAGATCTATGTATACGTTAGGGTAGAATTTTCAGTGATTTTCTTACAACTGACTCAGTGACTAGACTTTCTACAACGCAACTAGAAAGTAAATGTTACAGATTCCTCACTTGATTTATTTACAACATACAAGTTCTATTTCCCAGATTAGGCCACACATGACTGCCCCCTTGACCAAGCCTCCATTCTAAAACCAATTCACACCTGTAGTACATCTATTCAATATCTAGATCACTTCTGAATCTAGAGTCTTGCCATCAAGTCCCTAGAATTCCATGATTTCCATGTTGAATGGATTATAGATGCTACTATCAACAATGGTGGTCTGCAGGTCTTACAGTGAGATGCTTACAAATTGGTACACAGAGTGTGGATGTCTCCCAAGCTTACATTCCATATAGGCTACGAAAACCACTCGGGGATTTGATTCATTGCCTTTAACCGTGTCTGATCATTAAAGATCATTAAAAAAAATGTTCATTAGTTTGGGCTTTGTTTTGGCTTGACATAGCTATTTCAAGGCTTAAATCTATTTTTCACATGGATTGGATCAAGGCTTCAGAAATGTTTCTTCCAATATTTCTGATGGTATGATCACTGTACGACTACTTGTAAAGTATTTGAATGTGTAATAGCGCTATTTACAGGCATCTTGCTTGAATGACTACTGTGCTATCTTCTTTAACTAGGGTGTTTGTTGTTTTACCTGATGCTATACACCTATGAACCATTAAATTATGACCCCTGACAGGTGACCGAGGACAGATGCTTTGGGCAATGTTCTGCTGGGAAACCTTGGGTCCTGCCATTCATGTGGATGTTACTTTGACACGGACCACCTACCTAAGCATGACTGTGTACACCTTTTTATGGAAACGGTATTAGTTGGTATAATTTGTTTTTATTATATTGCCCTGTGGGTAAAGGCAACTGGAGAAACTTGAGAATCCACATCCCAGGCTAAATTGTTATATTAAGTACAATTTATTATATTATTATTGTGTGTTTTTTGACTGTAATGTTATAGACATATAATTTAATTTCTTAGATCTTATTTTTTTCTCCCCCATTGTATTATGGAATTTGTTTCCCTTTAATGTAAGGATGGTATTGATGATAGTATCAACTGTCTAATCTTTTTCATTTTCCCTACACTTATCATTCCTAATAAATGACTACGACGTTGATACATCTCAACCTGTATTATAAAAGCTCGTGATCTGTCTGGTTCAAGTCTTTTTCTCAATGTTCAAACTATATGTCTTTTTTATTTATGAGCTCATACTTCAGAGATTCCTCTAGTCTTTTCTTATAGAGCCTAAGCATCCAACTGTTGCCATCCAGCTGTTTCTGTACTACAACTACCATAATTCCCTGCCCGTCTAGAAAGCCGGTGGGAATTATGGGGTTTGTAGATCTGCAGCAGCTGGAGGAGCATAGTCGGACATCTATGTTATAGAGTATAGTCCATTTGTACATGTTCTTTTGCTGTAATCTCCCAGATAACGTGTGTGTTTTCTTTCTCCATTTTATGACCTGTTTCTCCTTTGCAGCGTGTTTCTGTTTATTGGCTTGTGTAAAGAGATATATGGCTGTAGGTTTTGTAAAACACACTTATCTTTTTAAAAGCAGAGTTCATGCTTTCGTGTTGAGCTCTGTTGCACATTACTACCTAGATTAGACATTGCTTCCACATTGTTAGCATAGGGCACTTGTGTCTGGAAAAAAAAATGAACACATTATTTCATAATACAGCTGACATAAACAAAAAATCATATCAATGTAGCTTTTCTTTGTGTTTGCAATGCTTACATTTAGAATTTACTTATTATAGGATTTCTCCACTGAAATATCATCCCACCGACAGCTGTTTACAAAGAGTTTATTCAACACCTCATTGGAGTCATTCGGACGATTCCCTTAGTGATCATGGCACAGGGACGCCCAGTTTACTTGTGTACAATCAGCAACATACAAATGCTCTGTGTTGTCCCCACATCTCCCTATGTTGAGGCACAGGGGAGCACTACACACTACTGCATGTCGCCACTGTCATATAACAAATAAGGTCTATCACTCTTCAAACAGTGCCAGGTGTAGGACTCCACCAGTTCCCATACAATAACTCCCAAAACCACACAGCACAAATAGGGTGTTTATTTTCACCAAAGTGGCTACGTTTTAGCCCTACCGGGTCTATGTGAGACCATAATTTTTGACATACAAGTCATGTGCTTTCCCCATTACATACCTCCCAACTTTTGAACCTATACTTGGGTTAGGCGACAAGGAGCATGGCCATGGAGGGGCCTCTGATCAGACTGTGTACATGCTGCATTCTGGGTAATCATTCTACACATGTGCAGAAGGCTTTGCGCTCTGGGGTCCGAAGGAATCAGATACCTGAAACCTGCAGATTGAATTCATGACCATGGGACAACCTCAGCATGCTACATTTCACTGTAAATGTGATGAAAAAGTAAGAGTTTTGCCAAATAACTTTGAAAATGATTGTTGAGAGAGCAGATATTGCATAGGAGCTAAGAAAGATGAATGTCTTCAGTGGAAAGGAAAAACAATTACTTTAATTATGGGGGCATGCAGAGATCTTTATATTTATTTATTTACATGCATCTGTGTATTTGGTTGATAAGTGAACTAAACATTTGTATGGTGTGTGGAGAATAGGAATCATAGCATAATTCACTTTTTTAACAGTCATACATCATTAGAAGGAATTCCCATCGAATGATATGACTGGCCATTTAGAATAAATGAAAATAATTTTTGACTGTAAAACCAGCAATACAGAAAAAAAAAATATTTATTTCACTAATATTAATATATTGGCTCAAACATAATAGGAATGAATGCTGCGGATATTTTTTTCCTGGTTATGTCAACAGAAGATCAACAGGATAATTGTAGGAGGGAGCAGGTTATTCTGCTCTTAAAATGTTTAAGTAAATATGGCAACCTATTCAAACATTTTGTTTTTGTAGGACAAGGAGTTGGATTCTTTCCACATCCTTGATCCTCTAGAAGTAAACAGCACCAACAGTTGAATTTGGAAAAGAAGTTAAATAATAAAATGGTGTTATGTTACAGGCCATGCATATTATTTGTCTTGATTAAAAGTTTGGGTCAACACTGGTTGTCAGGTCATCCTATGGACAGAATGATCCTAATTGAAGTGATGAAGCACATAGAAGACGATGGTGGTTCTGTCTGTGGTCCTGTATCGGGGAAGTAGGTATCCGTGTTAGACTGGCATTGCTTCTAATGTAAGATAGGTTCCTGAGTTTCCTATTAGAATATCTAAGAAAGGTTCCTGTTCGGCTAGATAAATGTTACATTATCATGTCATTTTAGAATTGGTAGGTTACAATATTGCTAAATAGATTAGCAAAAGTATAGTATTTATGCTCCGTCAAGTGAATCATGACAGTCTGAGTGACTGGGGTTCTTGGAGGGCCCTGAGGGCCAAACACCTCCCTGTGAACCCTATCTTGGATATGCTATATTTGGGGGCATCAGTGACACCCTGCTTCAATACAGCTGAACTTCAACACAGGCTCACTCAGGATGTCAGCCAGGATGCGTACCTTGGGATCCAAGCCTTGGCTCTATTCATTGTGTTTCCCCCAGGTTAAAAAAATGTTATTATAGGTTAGGGTGAAATGTGTACTTATCCAATCAATAAGTGTTTACTGTCCCGTGAACCATCTATTGTCTCTTGTAGTCTGGATGGCTGAAGGCATGTTTATTTTATGTAAAGTTGTACAGTAGTTCATTTTTTAAGTTAGGTTTTCTATTGTTTGAGGCTTACATGTTATAATTCATACCCCTGTGCCTCCCCCCTAGTTGATGTCATATTTGTGTGTGTATATATTCTGGGGTCTAGGACACTTCTTCGACCGCATCTTATTCGCTGACAGTTCAGCGCGGCAGTTAGAACGCAGTGATCAGTGTTGCCATCAGAAATTTCGGGGCACTGTACAGAAAATACTTTTCTGGGCACCATCATCCCCATATCTTCCTCTAAGACCACTGACAGGTGGCAAGCCAGCGGAGACAGTGTGATGCTTTGGGCAATGTTCTGCTGGGAAATCTTGGGTCCTGTCAATTATGCTGATGTAACTTTGACACGTACCACCTACCTAAGCATTGTTGCAGACCATGTACACCCTTTCATGGAAATGGTATTCCCTGATGGCATTGGCCTCTTTAAGCTTGATAATACACAATAAATGAGAGTATATTTAAAATAAGAAAAATTACCACAACTAGAAGACATAGTCTTAAATTAGAGGAACAAAGGTTTAAAAGTAATATCATGAAGTATTAGGGTAGTGGATATTTGGAATAGTGTTCCAGTGGAAGTGGTAGAGGTAAACACAGTGAAGGAGTTTAGGCATGCGTGGGATAGGCACGAGGCTATCCTAGCTATAAGACCGGAAACTGGGGACTAATAAAAGTATTTAGAAAACTGGGCAGACTAGATGGACCGAATCGTTCTTATCTGCCGACATATGTTTCTGTAATACACACACAGCAAAAATGGTTCAGGAATGGTTTGAGGAACACAACAACGAGTTCAAGCAGTTGGCTTTGCCTCCAAATTCCTGAGATCTCAATCCAATCGAGCATCCATGGGATGTACTGGACAAGAAAGAGGATGAACCCAGCACAAATACCACCCTTACAGAACAAATCCCACCAGTATGTGTAAATAAAAAATACTTTAATAAATTAACGGAGATTGAAAAAAAAAAAGAAATGAAAATAGTGTAATGAGTCCCATCTAACAAATATGTGAAATAAATAATAAATGCACTGACAAGCACTACAGCACATGGAGCAGGTACAAAGAATTTAGAGAACCAGACACCTCCAGGGGTTCCAAACTTTAAGTTTTAATGAGGAGAATCAGCAAACAAAGAATGAATGGCGATTATCAACACTGAAAATAACCATGAAAAGTGGTACGCCAGCTAAAGAAGCTGGGTCCACATCCCACAGGCAGCAAGCAGTAAAGTCGGAAGCGCCTTGAATAGCTCCGAACATCCAGCGTACTAGCTATCGTTGTCACTTACGTTTTCAGTTTGGCTGATGGGTGGATGTGCACGAAAGCCTCTGGTGGCCAAAAATCAATACGTGTCGTAGGGTAGATTTTAGGATGTACAGGACAAAGAAGTCCGATCCGTGGAGGCTCCACCTCGCAACTTACAAGACTTAAAGGATCTGCTACTAACGTCTTGGTGCCAGACCCCACAGCACAGCTTCAGAGGTCTAGTGGAGGCCATGCCTCGACAGGTCAGGGCTGTTTTGGCATCAAAAGGGGACCTACACAATATTAATATATAGGCAGGTGGGAATAATATTATGGCTGATCGGTGTATGTACACACATAGTTATTTTTACATATATATATAAATCTTGTTAGCTATACAGTGACCCCATGTTATATTTGCATAACAGATCCACTTCAACAATTATATATCACAAATAACTGACTTATTTACTTTGAAACATGATCAAAGTTCACAGATGTGGCAGAATCTTTATTTCAAAGTAAGGCCAGGATATTCATTAATGTTAATGACGACAAAATAGCTGTAGTTAGTGGAGCAAACCAAGCCAGGAGACGATAGTACAATACTATTGTGCAAAAAGGAGACAAGACAAAGTAATAATCCACTTCTTAGGACAGAGAGTAAAGTTACAGATTAACTTTGTCTTGAGTCCAAGATGCCATGTGATGCTAAATATCTGCTGTGCTATCAAATTTCACAGATTTCATAGAAACATGCTATAATAGATTCCTAAAAAGAACACTTAGCCTGGTTACTATTAGTAGTAATTTAACGATATCAAGTTGTTATGTAAGGTTATTCATATTCTGCTAAACTGCTCTAACCTTTGTTAGACTCTCAGTGTCCAGATTAGCTCTGCCTCAGGTGAGAGGCAGAGCTGGGGGAAAACCGTATGTATCTCTAAATAAACATGTTGGGTTTACTTTTCTACTTAGGGCAGGTGGCACCATAGTAGTGGCCTAGAAACAAGCATGAAATATAAAAGGTGCGAAACGCGTCAAGAGTGCCTTTCACTTTTCCGCTTTATTGGAGGTTTTATACAAAGTCTAAGGACTTTAATATGGGACTTTTTATATAACAGTATAACAGATTAGTATAATAATATTCCTGACTGTTCCAGAATATTGTCCAGTGTCCTCTTTTCGTCAAGTAACAAAAAACAGACTCATCTGCTGGCCGTTTGTTTGACTGGGAAGAAATAGCAGCTCCCAGTGTGAGAAATTAAGCAAGATAATTTACTTTGATGTTTGAGGAATTGTTCAGCCAGTAAGGAGGCACACAATATATTGGTTTACTGTTGATCAGACTATGTAGGACAACATCATCTCTTTGTGGTTTGGGGTTGATGTAAATGATACACACCACAGCTGAGAATTTGCTGCTTTTCACCCAGAGGCTCAGAGTTTTGCAGATTCTGCTGGACCCTTAGTATTTAATAACAGGCCTCACCGCCTTGGACAGATTCCAAGTAGCAACTCATCTACTGTTTGTTTTAGCTGCACGTAATGCTTCCAAACTTTAAATGAAACAAGAACAGGGACGATTTACCAAAAATTTGGAAATGTTAGCATTGCTTCCTCCACTGTGTTTGGATTAACTATATGGCAAATCCATGTGGATTATGCAAATAATTTTCAAAGCCTGTCAGCCAGAGAGGTACATGAACAGCTATATATATGTAAAATGCATTCTAAAGAGAACATTGTGTACAGCAAACCGGAGAGTGGTTACATGTCCCATCCACTTACCAGTGATTTCGTCTCACTCCGACCTCCCCTTACATTGTAGCATGGAAAAATATGTAACATCTGCTTCTCCTGCTCAAACTGGGTATGGGGCATTTTCTCTAATAATCACCTATGGAATAAAGTCTTCTCTATATCATATCTCGGTTGTTACCATTTGTGCAGTATTGACGATTACTCTTTTACTGACAAAAAGCAATGTAAAGAAAGTGTAAAGAAAAGTTGCAAAGTTCAAAGCTCTTCAGAGAAGTCGGATTAATCATTCTTTATCTTTATGGAGACTGTGCATAATAGATATGGTATCATAGCTAATATGGGTCATATATAGAGGCACCTGAACATGGAGTCCATCGGACCTCAGGACAGTCTATCCCATCCTGTAGATACCAGATAGAGCCTCGTTTAATGGCTGCCTGACCTGGCACATCTGGCAGGGATCATTATATAAGAGAAATGAGGTGCTGTTCTGCCCAGTGACTCATGATAGAACATGACCCGGGTATAACTCCCAAGTCAGGGGTTAGGATGGGACAGACCCGATTTTGCATCCTAATCACCCTGTCCCTCTTTCCTCCTATTGTCCCTCTTCTGTGAGCTCAGAATTTTTTAGTTTGGATTACTCTATCACAGAGCTCCAGAACAATAAATTGGGTTTAAACTGCAATAGATGGGTTTTTATATTAATTTGTATTTCTTATTCGGAATGACTTACCAAATGACATAAACATGAATGAACATGTTCTGCTAATGCCCCACCCCCAGCTACACCTACAGCCACTCCCACAAAATAAAGGTGTCCCTCTTTGGCCATTAGAAATGTGGGGAGGTATGCATAGTGGATGGGATTACCACTCAAGCTGGGGAGACCCCCACCCCCATCTCCCACTGAAGTTCCTGTCTTGTGGTGTCCTGTATTCTCCACCTGCTGTTCAGCTTCTCTTTGAAATAATAAAGATATGGATAGAAAATGACATTTGTGTCAGTACATTGTAAAAAGGAAACGTGTATACCGCACTAGAGCATGATGTAGTCATAGAGCAAAGTCTCTTCTTTACATGCCAGGTAGCTCACTTAGGATCAAGTATACTGGGACTTGTACTTTAATCAGATAGGTTTGCGATGATGTTCAACCTGCTGTGAACAAACAAGCGAATTGCAACAATCAGTTTACACCCCCGCCTCGACACTGTTATCTGCAAGCAATAGGCAACGTGTCTGGATAAGGACATGGAATGTCCGTGAAGATCTATAGAACATCATGAATGTGTCCACCACAGACCCCAGTAAATGTCCACCAGGGGCAATGCTGGTGCCTAGCCCTGATTATCAGGTTTTCTGATCACACAAAATCAGATCATTGATACAGGCTGAAAGAATGTGTGGCAGACATACCTGACTCTAGTGGACTTTCCGAACAGTCAAGTATAGCCAATTCACACCATGTCTCCCCAGGATTTAAATTATTACGTAATCCTCAGGCTTTGGCGAACATCCTAAACAGTTATACAATTGAGCAACACTTTAAGGATTGATCCCATACAGGCCTACGCTATTGTTGTACACGGACCAGTATAACCAGATCCAAGGTACTGCTAGTTAGGAATAGTTGTATTGAACTTCCACAACAAAGCCACAGCCTCTAATAACATCAAAGCATCAAGCCTGTGATCATGAACTTGACTCATTAACCCGTTCTGGAGCTTGCCAGTACTGGGAGAATGAACATTTTTTCACTTTCTATGCCATCCTAATGTCTTTTAGGTACACTAAAATCAGGATGGCATAGAATGTCCTAGCGTCACGAAGGGGTTAATGGGCAAACTAACAGTGGCATATTGATGGGCATATTGGCTGTGGGATATTAATGGGCAATCAGTGTCAGATTAATGGCATATTGGCTGTGGGATATTAATGGGCAATCAGTGTCAGATTAATGGCATATTGACTGTGGGATATTAATGGGCAATCAGTGGCAGATTAATGGCATATTGACTGTGGGATATTAATGGGCAATCAGTGGCAGATTAATGGCATATTGACTGTGGGATATTAATGGGCAATCAGTGGCAGATTAAAGGGCAACCTGGCTGGCAAAACTGGTTGTAGAATGTCAAGTCTGGGGTGTAATAACAAGTCTGAGGTGCAGATTGACAGGTCGGGGTGGGAGGCAGAGTGGCAAGTTTGGGGATGCATTGCCAAGTCTGTGGGGCAGATGCGGGGGCCTCACTTTGAGTGTCAGACCCATTTTCTGTGACAGAATGACAGCGGGTACCCCGCGCCCACAGCTCATCGCAACGAGCTGTTAAATGCAGGATGGTCTATGTCGACCTACAAGCTTCTAGGCACTACAAAGTAGGACGGCATAGAATGTCCTACCAGCAGGAAGGGGTTAATATACCTCTAATGTTATGCTGACACCTGCCAAAACACAAATACTTCTACCTGTAGCAAACAGCACTGAGTAAGAAAACATATTAGCTCTTCAATCAGTTGTCAATGTTCAATTTGCTGACCATATTAGAACTTAAGCTGACAAACACGGTTATATCTGTGCACTGTCAGATTTTTTCCAACAACTATTTTTTACTATTTATTCTTAAATGAGGGGGGGGGGGGTATACCCCTGTTATAATCTAACAGGCAGAATCTGTAAGCATTTTATTGAGCTGCTAATCAGTTTTCTAACTACGTGTTACTATTACTTTACAATGTGAGAAAAGAGTTCAGTTGGACAAATGCTTAAAGGGACAGTCGACCCTATTTTATGACTAAATGTCTGCTGTTGTCAAGATGAGGTTTGGATGCATGCAACACGAATACTAGGATCCTGGCTCTTTCAGTTTCTCTGAAATAAACACCTCAGGCTCTCAGGTTTCAATGCAACTGGTACAGATGGGTACATCCTCCTTCAGTACACTGTTGGTAAAGAGTATGCATTGGCAGCACATTTATTAACCCTTTCAATAACATTAGCATAAACATATCACAGTGTCCTGTTCTCGACTCACTGAGTTCAATCCTGAACTGGATTGAGGCAGGTAGGTGCAAGCACTGAAAAGCTGGGCACTAACACAACTCTTTGTCACACCCCTGTTCCAAACTAAAACTTTAACCTGGAAAAGAAAAATGTCTGTGCGCTAAGCTGGTCACAGGCTCAAATAATATATATGTGTATAATGAAGCCTATTTAAAAAGGTGTGAGCATGCTGCAAATACAATGAATACAAATAAAACAAATTCTCACCCTAATAAAGTTAACAACAAATGTGTAAATATAAATGAGAAGTGTTGGTTATATGAATTGGAAAAAGCATAATTAAGTTCACCAACCACATCAAGCCAATAAGGTGAGACCCTAACCTCACCTACAAAAACCGTGCAAAAAGTAGTTTATACTACTACCAAAACAATTTTTTTAAGGTGTTGCCAAATTTATTAGGATGAGAAGAGAGGAGAAAAAACCAAAACAAAAAAAAACACACTTTAGTTGTCTTTAATGCCAGAGCCAGTAAAGGACTGCATCATATAAGGGTCCCTTTATCAAACTTTTTCAGAGACAACATCAGGAAGGATTTAGTTTTTTTGGGGGTTACATTTAATTGTATTCACAACTGATTACACAGACAGTATCACATTAATTTACATGGGTTAGAATCCGTATGAGAGCATTAAACCAGGGCTTGACAAATTTATTTTGATTTTAGGAGCCAGACATTTTTTTTAGGAGCCAGACAATCACGCAAACATAAACACAATTCATAAACACACACGCCTACTTCACATATATACAAACACACATACTTTACATATACACATATACACAAACACCTCACACACACATATATACACAAACACCTCACACACACATATATACACAAACACCTCACACACACATATATACACAAACACCTCACACACACATATATACAAACACATATATACAAACACCTCACACACACATATATACAAACACCTCACACACACATATATACAAACACATATATACAAACACCTCACACACACATATATACAAACACCTCACACACACATATATACAAACACCTCACACACACATATATACAAACACACATACTTTACATATACACATATATACAAACACCTCACACACCCATATATATATATATAAACACCTCACACACCCATATATACAAACCCCTCACACACACCTACTTTACAATACATACAAACACACACCCACCTCACACAGTCTTTTCTTGGGGGTTTCTTCTTGATGTGTCCCCCTCCCAGCTGCTTTACCTCACTGCAGAGGAGGGGGAGATTCACGCTGCAGCTTAACTCCGTTGGTCGGCGTGCTGAGTGCCAGGATGTCACGTGACGACACCCGGCACTCAGACACGCGTTGCGTGAGGGGGCGGAGCTTGCAGTCTGTGCCATCGGCACAGACTTTACCCCCTCGCGCTGCGGAAAAATCGGATGGCAGCGGCAAGGGGACCAGGAGGCTGACAGCACCTAGGCGCCAGGTCTAATTTCCTGGTCGCCATGGCGACCTGGCGCCTGGGGTTTGTCGAGCCCTGCATTAAACCGTTGATATGTAGTTTGTGAATAGAAAGGGAGTAAATGTGTAATACTTTCAAGCATGTTTCCCATCACTGGCCAGCACCATGCCTTTTTCTCCCACATGCCTTGCAGCACCTACGTGGTTATCACACACTTTCAATAGATCACCCTCCACCCACATTTAAGTCAAGATGCACAAACACAATCTCACACGGTTTATCATAAATTGTCCATCATTGCCATAATGACAATGTATCAAAAAGAAGGGAGGGTCTCCTCCACTTCACTTTTATTGTTTGCACAAATCATGATCACAGGTAAAAGGTGACTTCAAGCATTGCGCGTTTTAGACCACACTTGAAGCCCCCTTTTTTTCTGTGATCCAGTATGTGCACAGAATAAAATGACACTAATTGGAGCAGAAAGCCTAACTTTGTGTTACTTTATGGCATTCCATCAAGGTTTGGTCGTGGCATGTGGAGGCTGGAAGCATCAGATTCGGTTTATTTGACATAAAGTCTTCCTGATCCATGATTTGTTGTTGGCAGAGTGAAGCCTGCATGTGCCCAATTTGCTGCAGTTACTAAATGGCAGCCATGTTCAGTTATAATAAAAATTTTCTCCATCACCCCCAGTCTATACACGTGTTATTTCACTGTATAGGACATAGAAACTTACAATGTGTCAGCATTTAAGAACCATTCGGTCCATCTAGTCTGCCCAATTTTCTAAATACTTTTATTAGTCCCCAATCTTATATCTAGGATAGCTTTGTGCCTATCCCACGCATTCTTAAACTCCTTACCTCTACCACTTCAGCTGGAAGGCTTTTCCATACATCCACTACCCTCTCAATAAAGTAATACTTTGTTGTATGAAGACCTTTATCCAAGACAAGAGCAAAATATTACCCACCCATTGAGGGGAAAACAAAAATACAGGAGTATTAATTCTCCCTTCCAAATGTCCTACCTCTCTAGGCTTAGGATGGAGCTCCCCTTTTGGTCCAGACTCTTTCTCCTCTGATCCATCTGCTTGGAGCAGATCGCTGGGCTATTTAGAGGGAGATATGTGGAACCAAATTTCCCACAGGAAAGAAGTATGCAGGGGACATCTCCTTATCCCCCGGCCATGATTCTCAGTTAGCCAAGTCTGCACCAGGCCAAGGCAGAAACCTCCACTATGTGTCATCACACACATGACAAACTGGTCTTCGCAAAAGTGCAAAGGAGACCGTCTGGGTAACGCCAAATTAAAACATATGGCCACATACTTTTATGTAATTAGCAGACCACCACTACAAACCTATTTCAATGCTATATGCTCAGATCATAAACGATGCTTCACCTGGTGGACAGCCCTGTATGTACTATACATAAAACGGAAGTTACATGAAGTTCTACCAAGGTAAAATCTGCATTCTAATAGAACGCTGTGGTTGTACAACCCCTATAAGCCAGTATGAACAATATATTTCAGGCCCACGTGTTCCCAATTCCTTGGAACTACTTGCCAGTATTCACCACTTCCAAGCACCAATTCTGGTGACTAAATGGCCACATTGCCTGAGACCCAATGATCTGGGCTTTCTGCATAAACAAAGTGTAGGACATTAAATGGTAGAGGGAAATCATTTAGGTAAAAACACGCAGTTATACCCATTAAAGTGCCCATGCAGATTTTTTTTTTTAGCAATCCAATTAAAACATTACAATAAAAGGCACACAGAATAAAAAGTCAAACTATTTTTGCTTTATAAAAACAAGCAAGTGCAGAGCACGTTCATTGGCATTTTATCAACTAATATTAAAAGGGGAAACCACAACTATTATATCCTAACCTTGTTTAAAAAGCAATGCTACTGCTTTACATACTTTTTGGAGATTGCTTGATAGTTGGTTTATTAAGTCATTATTTTCTCAGTGGGTTAATACTTATTAAATTGCCCTGGACTAAATTCTTCATAGGGACAATATTTGATTGTCTATTGGTAAAGGAAATAGTTTTTTTCTGCCGCCATCTATCACATATGAATGAAACTAATGAAAACGGTTAGTTCCAGCGTGGCAACAAAAATACTTCAGCATGCCACAAAACAGAATCGATAAACAGATAGTACCACGTTAGCCGTGGAAACAAGTTGAGGTTTATTACATTAACACTTCACAGCAATGGTTTACAAATCACCTGTAATCCAGGATTTTTGGGATTACCCCATTCCGCTCAAAAAGATCTAGAAAACCTTTGATATTTGGAGCATGAAATTTCCACTTTAAATGGTTCTCTGCCACACAATATTCACAGGTCAATAAATCTATTTAAAGGAACCATTTTATCCTTTTATAGAGGATCAAAATCAGGCTAAATATCTAGTCAATAATTAAAAGGACAAAATAAAAACACACATGCGTTCCACTGCAAAGTGAAACCAAAACAATTTATTTGTGCTAAAGGAAAAAAAAATTTAAAAAAAAAATTCAGAAAATAATTCTTTATTACATTGTACCGGCTTATGTAGGCTTCTAAATAAGCATTTATTAGTGCCAAGCGGTGATACGCTGTCCTGACTATATCAAGCAATACAAAAAAGAAAAAAAAAAACTGGCTTTGTTGCCAACACATTGCTAAAATAAGTTTAAAAAAAAAAAAAAAAATAAAGGCAGGCACTCAAATGCAGATTAATATTTTAAAATATTTTTTCCCAGCAAGGTTTCTACACTTGTTCCAACCTTTACAACCAAAAGTATGAACTTTAAGCATTTATTGTATATAAAACAGGAATTTTTAAATACTGCAATCGTTTCAGAGATGGATTTGCGGACAGCCAACTGGATAAGATTACTTAAAACTGATACAATTAAATTTGAAGACCCATTTACTATACATTCCACATATTTAGACAAGTTTCCCCACATATCACTACCATTTCACATATCATACATGAGAATTCGACTTTGTGACATTGCATCAGTTATGTATTGTGTGCTACGGACACAGCAAGTGTGCTCGGCTTATGTTAATCTAGCTATAAAATATAAGTGAATTACAGGCACTGAAAATAACCCCCCCCCCCCCTTTTCGTAAAGCCAGAAACATACCCTTAAGTAGCACATGATTTTCTACATTTTTCGTGCTTTTATAAGGCTTTGCAATGAAACATGCAGCTCTATCTTAACTAGCTGGCCCACTCTTTGCATTGTTGGCTTCAGGTCACTGGATTCTAATGCAGGTCTCTTTAGGCTCATAACTGCAGTGTATTCATTATTTACTTATTGGATGCAACTCATGTAGTGATTTACAGTATGCCTGGAATACCATTAAAAAAAAAAAAAAAAAAAAAGTAAAAATCATGCGAATGCAAATTGAGCAAACCCCCCCCCCCCAAAAAAAAAGTAAAAAAAAAAAAAGGCAAAAGAAAAATTTAAAGGTATCCCTTTTATTGTATAAACCTAAAAGCCTTTAAAAAGGAAGCATTCGAGCAGCATGATTTAACCTTTAATAACTCTGTTCTGCTCAAGATCAAGTAACAAATGTTCCAGCCAGAGAATGAACGTACACATAGTCTCAGTAAACATGGACGGGGAACTGTGTTGGTAAGTTAACGTTCTAGACCCACAACACTGGCTGTTTTTTTGTTTTTTTTTAGACAAACATTTACATCACAATTAAACAGTGAAGCCAATGTAACTTCAGTGCAAATAAAGTCAAATCCAAATATGACAGATAAGCCTTTGGCTTGTTAAGTAAACTGTTCCATGTTATGAGTGCAGAGACTGCCGAGGGCATGCACTAGGGTTGAGGATGCACTGAATTGTGGGAAGTGGCAGACTGAGATGCAGTAGGTGGGGCTGCAGGTTGTGCTGGAGGAGGTGGTGGAGGTTGCACTGGAGTTTGAGTGTTTGGAGACGGAGGTGGTGTAGGACGCTTGAACTTGTCGGGGCTGTTGCTCCTCCTTGGAGAAGGTCTCTGGAAAACAAGATGTTAAAAAAAAGACCCCCATAAATTTGAGTAAACATCAATATAAGTGAAAGGCCAGTTCTTGGGGAATGTGCTACTTTATGAGGTCGCCCACTCAGGATTTAATTTAAAAAACAAACAAAAAAACAGAATTCAAATGTAGGAAATGCGCCCCAATCACCACTTGGCGATCAAAGATTTCATATTTTTCCTTATATGAAAGAAATTGTAATACCGTATTTGCTCGATTATAAGACGACCCCCCCAAATTTGTACATTCCTTTAGGAAAAAAACTAAAAGCCTGATTATAAGACTAGCCTATAGGAAAAAAGGTTAACTTGTATATATGTAAATTGCTTTTTAATATTTAATAAAAAATGTATATTATACAAATGCATTTCTTGTTTTTATTTGCTTTTATGTGCCAATGCGGCCTCTCTCCCGCTCCCCCAGCTGTCTTCCCCCCCCCCAAAACTTCTCTCTCTTGTCTCTATCTATCCCCCCTTCCCCTTTCTCTCTGTCCCCCTCCCTCCCCTTGTCTGTGTGTGTCCTCCCCTCTCCCCGTGTCCCCCTTCCCCCTCCCCTTGTCTGTCTGTGTCCTCTGTCCAGCCTCACCCCCCAACCCCCTTACCTGGTTTCACTCCCTGGCGGCTAGTGGGGGCAGCCGGGGGATGTCTGCACGATACGTGCAGACATCCTCCATGCTGCCCGACACGGCAGTCTATTATGACGGACAGCGGGTCCGTCATAATAGACTGCCGTGTCGGGCAGCATGGAGGATGTCTGCCCCCCAGCTGCCCGATTCTCCCTGGTGGCTAGTGGGGCAGCAGAGGATGTCTGCGCGATGAGCGCAGACCTCCCCTGCTGCTGCCCGGCACGCTAGCCGGGACTTCTGTGACGAAAGCGGAAGTACCCGGCTTCATCATAGAAGCCCCGGCGGTCGTGCCGGGCGGAAGCAGGGGAGTCTGCGCTCATCGCGCAGACATCCCCTGCTGTTAGAGACAGCTCTGCTGGGGACCTGGATCCATGTCTTATAATCTGACCTCAATTTGAGGTCAGATTATAAGAAGACCTCGAATGTAAGACGAGGAGGATTTTTCAGAGCATTTGCTCTGAAAAAAACCTCGTCTTATATTCGAGCAAATACGGTATTCTATTTTCAAACCCCTATACATAACACTGAATAGTTCATTGAACAATGCACTTTTAAAATGTGCATTCTATACAGGTTTCATAGTCTCATATGTGAGGTTTGTAACTTCTTGATTCTCCTAGTCATATCTCCAGTATTTGTTGCATTTTGTCTTCCAGGCTGTAGTCAACCAAAAGGGTCTCAAATGATCCTAAACACCGTACAATTTAAATCTACATTTTAGGTGAAAAAACTGAAGCTCAGAGGCGCATAATCAAATATTTGTATGTACATGTGTGTATCAAGTAATACACTTGGCAAGATGTAATTTAGAGTCAAATACTTACAGTAATACCGTGAGAAGATCCCATGTGCTGCACATGTAAACCTGGAGTGTTAAAATAGGACATTCCGGCTCTCGTCAGGGACGTGGGAGGTGTGAACCCAACAGTGTGAGTTGCATATGACAAACCTAAAAAGGAGAGGGATTTTTATTTTCCTACAGCCATCAAATGCAAGTACGTTTGGTTTTAGGTCAATCCGGTTAATTGTGTAAATCAAGTCAATTAGATCAACACATAAATCAAAGCAAAATGTATACACTGTAGTGTTAAGAGATAAACATTGTTTATACCCCGATTACAGAAGAAAACAATATTTGAAAATAATACATTTACATGGTGTTGGCAGAAGAGGAGAGGGTAGAACATTATAAAGAATACCAAAATTACCAGGTGAAATCGGCCGGCTTGAACTTGGAGATGGTGTGTAAGGAATTGGGCTGGAGACCGTACGTGGCCTTAATCCCTGTGCGGACATCTCATTAAAGTACCTAAAATAAGTAAATCCATTAGTATACAAGGCAATTTGAACGCACAGTGCCTGCTTGTTTGGCACTGTTGTTGAAAAAGGTCTCAGCTTTTTATCTTCATTTATACAAGACATTTAAAGCACAGATAAATGAAACCAGTAACATGTAAATATAGTGACTGCTAATACATAATGTGATTTATTTTAATCATTTAGTCCATTGTTTCTTAACTGGTGGGTCCCGATCCTAAATGGGGTCATGAGCTGGTGTGGAGTGGCATGCACTTCCGCTTCATCAAAAACACCCACTAACTTTTTATACACCGGTATAAATTTACTGATCTTCCGATAATGCACTTTTTTAGGCCCATGAACATTGAATGTCAAAGTGACAGTCAAAAGCCAATATTATCACAGCAAAGACCACAACTCACACTAACCAGTGACACTAGAAATCTAGTAAAAAAAAAAAAAAAAAAAATCAGTGATGCCGGAGTAACGTAGTAAGTGGGGGAGGGGAGGTGAAATTACCTTTACACAAATGCCATTTAGAGTGCTAAATATAATTTCTTTATGCCAAATTTGCTCATACGCCTGTATAGTACATTTATGCCAGTCTAAAAGTGATTATACCAAAATGGGCAACATCACAATTCTTTATTTTTGTAACTTTTTACTCTCAAAATTGCAACTCTTTGTTCAGAGCAGATTACTTGTGTGTAACATAAGCATGGGTAGATATGGATGAAGTCACCAATACTGTAAATGGAGATTTAAAAAAAAAATAAAAAAAATTCAGACCTCTCATCATCCATTTCTAAGCTCGACTCGCTTTCTGACAATTGCCTGCACAGCGCTTCTCGTCTCTCCATCTCACGCTGCAGCTTCCTCTGGAGCCGCAAGTTCTCCTCCCTCATATGACGTTCTTCCTCCAAATATTGAGCCATTTTCTCAGTGTCTGCAAATAAATGGATTGTTTTATACGCAGCTGTTGGGGGCAATTAACGAAACACAATAAAGTATATTTTTTTACAAGCCAGTAGTGCTAGCTATGGTTTATCTGTATTGTTCCATCAAGGTTTTATGCAGTTAGGACCTGATAAAGCTGCAGCCAAGTCTAGGCAAAACAGTGCAAACTTTAAAGGAAAGGAAAGTTTAGAAGAGAGGGAAACTTTACAACCCTCTCCGGTTATACACTTACGCTGTAGCTGAGCTGCTCGCAATTGTTTCTTTAGTCTTTCTACTTCATTTTTTAAGAAGCGTATGTGTCTCATCATGTTTTCCGGAGAGTCTATTTCCATCGATATATCACGTGGTGATGGAGGAGCAGACACAGGTTGGTCCAATTTCTCCTGTAAAATCCTACATGGGAGGAGGAATAAAAATAAATAAAAGACACACACATTATTGGTTTAAAACGTACAGCAGTGTCAATTTCAAACCTGTAACGATGGCATGTATGTGAAGTGTATAATCGTTACTGTCCACTAGCTGCAGCACTCCAGCTGTTAGACTATATACTACAAGTAATGTCCTGTCTGCCTTTCAGGTAAATGAGTATTATGAGAGATGTAAGGCCATTTGACACCAATGCTCTAGATATTAAGCTTGTGATCTGTCTTTTCTACCTTATGTAAATGGTTGGCCTATGCATGTCTAATCTACCTTATAATTCTCCTTTAAGCCCTGTACCCAGTGTTGCATAAAATTGTTTGAGCAATATAAAATGTTATATTGCAATAGACTATTCAGCCATGTTTTGTTCAGACCTTTTCTCTGCTTCGAGTTTATCCATCCTCTTCCAGAGACGATTTACCAAGGCTTCTTGTTCCTGTTCTAAGGTGTTTTCAAGGTCAATTTTTTCACGTCGTAGCTGAGTAAACAAAAGAAAAACATTATCTGAAAATGTCCCCGGGACGACTGCCTAAAATGAACTCAAATGCATTGCATGGTCAGTCCACTTTTACAGTGTACCCCAAATCTTTTCAAGATTAACAAATACCAGTTCTAAAGGCCCTGGGATGGAAGTTTGAAGATCCCAATTCAGAATATACATAAAAACCCTGTGAAAGTAAAGCCTACAGTCAATGGCATAATTTTTATCCTTATAAATTAAAACTGGGGTTTGTCACCACCTAGTGGTGAGTAAGTGTAAACCCAGCACTGATTTCCATGTTTTCTAGCCAAATATCTCTAACATGATAAATAGCAAAACTTAATTTTAGAAAACTTGTCAGGGATGAAGAACTGGTTGTGCCAAGTTCGAACATTTAGTTCAGTGTACTTGGATCGTCCTATTCACTACAAGTTTGCAGGTATGGGCCTTAAAAAGGACAACTGTCAAAACAAATTCACTATTTCATTTATATATGCCATCACGTTTAGGGATCTTCAATATAAATGAGTTGGTGAAAGAATAGAACTAAAAGTTCCTTATGGAGGCCTCTTTGCTTGTATAGCTCTTTTTAGGGGCAGACATTTTGGATTCACATCTTGAGTCACATGATCCAAGATTATAAACAGGTCAGCCCACTGAGAGCAACACAAGCAAAGAGGCCTCATTAAAAGGTACTTTAAATGGAATTTTTAATGAATGAGAGAATGTAAATAAAAAGCCTACATTTTGAATAAGCTTCAACGTAAATGCCAACAGTTACCATTTCAAGAAATTCTATTTATAAGTCAATCTTTCCATTAAACTTTGGTTCATTTTTTTTGTCGACAGTTTTCCTTTAAGTTTGTATCTGTTAAAGTGATGAACAGGAAACCATTTGCTATAATAAAGTAGAACTTGCAGTCAGTAGCCTTTTGGGCATCATTTGCATTTCAAGCCACAGGTGAATTCATAAACTGGAGAGAACACAAGCACATTCAAAAAAACAAACTTTTCTGTTGTATTTATGAATTTGCTTGCAATTCTGCCAACACAATGTACAAACCATTTTTTATTCTCTACATTCACAGTATAACTTGTTTAGGCGTCAATCTCCTTAAATAAAAATAATATGAATAAAGCCTGTGGTTCACATGACCCGGTGATCTTGAGTAATAAAAATAAATAGAACAAAACCTGTAAAGTTAAAGGATGACTCAGAACACAGGCCACCCACACGTTGATACAATCACCTGACTGGGTTAGTGCAAGTAGATCAAAGCCGCATCCAAGGTGCTTTTCAAGTTGGCTGCACATTCACATGGAGACTCCGGACCACATTATTTTTGTATTTCAACAGCTCTACACACACGGAATTAAGAATCACAGGGAATACGTGACAAACGAAGCTCAATGCATTTTGCTTCTATTACAGATGCTTAATCATAGCTTAAACTTAAAATGAGTAAGTGGTCAATAGCATCCACTCCAGCACTTATTAGTACATTGCCATAATAGACACAAAATTAGTTTATTTTAGTGGTTGTTAATTCTGTGTGTGGACAGTGCTGCGGATCTCTGTTTTTTAACCCCTTCTCGACAATGGACGTGTCAGGCACATCCTTTGTCGGGAACAGAGTTCCCGCTGTTCCCGACAAAGGATGTGCCTGGCACGGCCAGCGGTGAAACGAGAAGTTTTCAATGAACGCAAAAAAAGCGATGTCGAGGCAATAGCCAGCACCAAAATTTCCTCTCTGGGGCACCCACGATTGCCCCGCGGAGCGATCGTGGGCGCCATATTGACGGAGCAGCATGCTCCATCAATATGGCTATGCCCTCTTGTGGTCAGAGCTTCAGAAGTGAAGAAAAATTAACTTCCGTCGCTCTGAATATGTTGCTTGAATATCTTCCAAGTTTCAAAGGCGGATATCCCAGCATCTCCCATATATTTATCACAGGGCACCCAAAAAAAAAAAAAAAAAAATACACAGGGATGTCTTGGTCACATACATGTATGTTATATGTAATAATGCTTCTATGAAGAGGCATGGTGAAACTACATATGTAATTACCATTGCACATAACCAGAACTTTCATCACTTTAATGGCTTGAAGATATGGACATGTGCAATACTGACAGAGCTTTATGGTCAGAAATAAAATGTAAAAAAAAAAAAAAAATATTAATAATAATAATAATAATAATAATAATATTATGCAGGACACTCCACCAAAAGTAAAAATATACAATTAAATACCAGGGAAGTAGAGTGGTCAACAACTAAAAGCGATTACTGGGGCACGCAGAAAGTGGGTGAATTAAAAAAGGGAGTACTGGAGTTCCAAGAGATCCAAGACCCTTGGTATATATTAAAAGTAAACAACATACAGGATTAAGTCAGGTAAACTCCTAGACTGTTCACAACCCGTTTGAGAAGTCTTATGCTGGTCATCTTTCCTGGACCATGCATTTGCCTGGCATCTAAAACATGACTGAATTTATACCTGCTCTAGTGTCAACTGTTTGGAGATGGTATCATTTTCCAGTTTCTTTATTTTCTTCATTAATTTGTTCACTTGAAACTCTTGTTCTTGTTCCAGATGTTGTTCAAGTTCTGCCTTTTCATGCTGTAACTACAACAGAGAAAACAAATCTCTAAATAAAAAAGTATAACATTTGGAGCAGTTGAGAGGTCAGAAATCTAGTCTGCTTGTATAACATATTTACAGTGACATTTCTGTATCCCAAACAAAAACAAATATGGCTAAATTCATGTGATATACAAGTAATGTGTAATACTCTACCAATGACTAAGAAAGTAGACCCTCAGTAAAAGGTTTGTCTTCTCCCCCACTGCACTGAAGCGGTTACAACAATTTATAGCTCAAGCACGAATAACATTCATTGTACGGTTGTGGAAGGTGGATATTCACCTGCATGAGCTTCCGTGATAGTTCATTAGTAAGGAATTCCTCTTCTTTCTCATAGTTGACAGCAAGGGTTTCTTTCTCTTTTTGCAAAGCCTGGATCTTCTTGAACAGAGTATTGCTGATGAACTCCTCTTCCTGCTCTGCTCTTGCTTGCTGGAAAAACAAAGCAAAAACATAGAACAGTTAAATTAAATTATAATAAAAGCAAATGACTAGTAGAAATACATTATATAGCAATCATGTAAAAAAAACAAAAAAAACCCGACCCTTTAAAAAACCCACATCTTTCCCTTAAAGAAGGAGCAAGACCTCTTTTAACGAGGCAGAACATGGTCAGCGCACAGCCAATCAGTGGCATCGAGATCATTATGTGCTCCCCAACTGGAGGTGGGTTCTGAGTCATAAAAAACAATTAGCACTGCCAGGTCGTGTAGAACTCGCTGCACAACATGGCAGCCTACAAGATCAAACAAATCACTGCTGAACAGAGCCCAATAGAAGCATTGTTCAGGTTTCTTTTTTTTTTTTTTCTAAACAGACAAAAAAAATTGAGTACATTTTTTTTTTTGATTAAAGCTTCATTAATTGGGTTTACTCCCTCTTTAAAATGTAAATATTTGCTTGGAAATCTGCCAACACAATGTACAGACCTGGGGTACGGAGCCTTTCGCACTACAGATGTTGTGGACTACATTTCCCATAATTACAGGCTTAATGCTGGCAAAGCAACAATGGAAATGTAGTCCACAACATCTGAAGGTTGCCTACCCCTGCTATAGACCATATGATATTTGTTCATTTCTCTACATTCACAGTATAAACAAATGTTTTGGACACTGACATTTTCTTTAGTTTTCAGGAGCACTTTGAACACACTTGATCTAAAGAAAGCTGTATATTAAGGATTTTGTTCAGAGTGATCTGAAAGCCCATACAGATTGGATTACCAATATGTTTACTTGTAGGGAAAGAATGAAGTGTGTATTGCAGTAGGTTATGACATTGTATAACACTGCTCTGCAGGTAACTGTTCTGATTTAAAGCAAAAATACAATATTACAAAGTGCATTCAGAGACCAGCGTGAATGTGAGGGGGAGAAATGTTTGTAGGTCACTAGATGGACAGACCAGTGAGGTACCAAATGCCTGGAGCATGTTTCCTTGTCATTGAGAAAGCAGCATTTCTAGGGCATGCTCTTTCAAACCATGATCAGATCTTCCAACCCCTGGAAAGTGAGTCACAGGTAAACGCTTGAAACATGGCATATAAACAAATACTAAACTGGTTTCCAAATCTCCCAGGGCTGACTTCCGAAAGCAATCAAGAGCCAGCAAACTGAAATGAACACTCTTGGGAAGGGTGTGGCATGAGCGCTGCATCCAATGCAAGCTTTCACACTGGCATGTACCTGGTCTCAAAGTCTGCCAGTAAAAATCCGATTCAGACACAGCTTTGGAAGAAAATCTAATATGAGACGTTGGAGATTGTGTAACCTTATGAAGTACAACGTGCGGATTCAAACCTTACAACAGTGGGGGAAAAAACCCAAAACATATAGATACATACAATCATACATACAACAGGGCGGCTACAGGCTAAGAATGTCAGTGGAATTGATGTTAAACAATATGAAATATACTATTGTTGTAAGAGATTGTTCTAGTTTTCTGGGACGACCATTCTAACCTCCATGAACAAGCAATGAACATTTTTATGTCTGGTAAAAACTTTTTACAAATTAGTTTTGACTATTTAATCTCTCTACGGAGAGGATGTTGCACAAGAACAGACACTTACAGCAACTGGGTTAAAAAAAAGAAAGGGGATTTCTAGGTACAAGGAACGTGTTGAGAGCTCTATATTTAACGATTGGAGTTTCAATATGAAAGTACATTTTAGCATATTTGAAGGATAAATGACTTATTTTAGTATTGTATTGGGAACAATCCGGGTGAGCCTGGAGGAAAAGCAAACCCACACTCTTACTTATTCATGATAAAAGCAAATGGACACATTGTTTAGTTTTCAGTCTGTGCATTTGCTTTTGTCATGAATAAATAATGATCCTGGCTAGTTTTACAGGGTCATGGTGTACTCTGTGGCTATCCATGTCCTTGCCAGGTTACTTCCAAAGCATTAATATGAATGTTATACAGTTACATTTGCCAAGTCTTCCAATTCAGTTCTTTGAGCCCGTGTGCAAAGCTAAGGAAATCCCAGCCGGGAAACATGAAAGTCCAAAAGGATGACAATTACCAGTAACATACAGACCATTTATAGCGGAGTGATATACCGAATAATAACGGAGGCCCCTATGTCTGGAGAGCATTAGGCCATCAGATCTTGCATCGACTCTGGTTTAATCAGTATTGAGAGGGCTTTATGGATTCCTAGCGGTCAGACAGCGACACATGATTGAGCAGCATCGAAAGGGACTGATGCCAAAAATTATAGAGCCAACAATAAATTATACCGGTTTTGTAGACATTAAAATGATCAGGTTTGTTTAGAAGAAATGAAGAAACCAAGCACCAGGACACGGCTTTCACTCTCTGCTTGTGGGTAACAGCCTGTGGCTACGCTCCTTTTATTGGACGTGTGAGACTAACCGATCAAAGAGGGAACATGCAACAGGGCACATCCCTAGATAGATTACAGGAGGCAAATATCCAGCTGCTTGTGAGAAGTAAACAAAAACAGGTAACATGTGTATTAGTAGTTTTTACCTATTTCTTTAAACTGACGGTACTGGTGATTAACCAACTGGCCCACCCACAGTCTGTCATGATGAATGTACTTCATAGTAGCTATATGTCATGCTTGAATTTTGCAGGGTTATTTTTAAACTACTTTTAGTAAATGGTTATTACTCTCTGTAATAAATATTTTCTAATTTACCGCACACAAACGTCAAAAATGTATCTTTATTTGATATAGTTTGGAGGTGAGATTTCATAAAATAAAATCTACCCACTGTATATTGAATGGCTGCACTCCTAATGAAAAGTAATCCCCATGATTAGCATAACAGATGTACATCTAGAAGGGTACAATAGGACTCTCCTATAAAGGTATTACCGTATTTTTCGCTCCATAAGACGCACTTTTTTCCTCCTCAAAAGTGTGGGGAAATGTCTGTGCGTCTTATGGAGTTAATGTAGTCCAGTACTTACCTCCTTGCTGCTCTCCGGTCGTCTCCTCCGTGCAGTCTAACCTCACATTAAACTTCCGCTACAATGCTAAAGAGAGATGTGATCATCAGCCATCAGAGCACCTTGTGATAATGCAGAGTTATAACAGGGTGCTTCAGAACCCAATATGATAAAAAGAGAAGAAACAACAAACTTTGCAGAATTGTAGCATGTCTTTATACATGTCAGGTGCCTTTCAGGTCTAGGACAAACATCAAATTTGGTAAACCATGACTGGGGAGGAAAATTAAACTAAGGAATAGAAGGGTTTTCGCATTTGAATTCACCTTTTAGACGCAATAAATATTTCAAGTCCTAACGTTGCTACACAGAGCACTAGTTCGTAGATGGGATACTCGGACTCTATTTCTACGAACCACAAACACCATCACTTCCCATAAGCGTCTCCTAAATCAGCTTTGTCTCTTGGTACAGGGAAGGGAATTGCAGCAAAAGCGATTCTCTCTCCCCCCCCCCCCCCCTCCCCGGCTGTTGTCCAATTACATTTTAGAGCCAAGTGCTAGTGAATATAATAAGGCATAAAGATTCAAGTGTCTCCACAGCTTCTCAACGATCACTCTCTCATGGAAAACATAGAAGATCATATAAAGACATTAAATGGACAATAAAATGGCACTCAATGGTCCAGATTCAATAACCCCCAGTAAACCCCCCCCCCCCCCCCCCCGCAGTAAATTAGCATCACTGATCACTGCTGGAACCTAGATACAGGTAACATTTTATAGGGAACCACTTTGTGTGCCAGAGGGTGGCCAGTGATTTTCCCTCCTTCATGGCACTGAAAGGGGGTTACAACTCCAGGGCCCCAGATTACATTTAACTAGGAAAAAGAAAATGCTAAACGCCGTTATTCCCTTTCTGCGGTCCCCATTGCAGTTATTCCGAGGTATTCTAACTAACTTTTTCCAGTCTTGATGGCCAAAATTGAATCTACCCCAATAGGACTTTAAATAATCAATGTCAGTCACAAGTCATATGATCTAAGAATATATATATAATAGCTAGCAACTGAATACATAAAATAACTTACAGCTGTACAAGCAAAAATGAAGAGGATACATGCATGAATAATTATATTACCAATTCGAAGCATGGTTTTTTTTTTTGGTCCAATGGTCGTATGGGATATATAAAGCAGTACACATGTAGGTGAACAGACAGATTTTTTTGTACACTGTATAGTTAAAGCCACAATAGTGCTGTAGAGTGTAATGCAATAAAAGGAAACAAAAAAAATGTTATGCTCCATCTATAACAGATACACTAAATAGAAATTAGATCCCTTAGATGCATAAAATGATAATTAAAGGGAGAAAAAAAAAAAAAAAAAAAAAAAGAAAAGACCCTGCTGTTGCAAAATCTAATAAAACTGCAGCACATTCATGACAACAGCACTTTTCTGACTGATATAAAATTAAGATTATGCACTACAGCAAATCATCCAGCAACCTTATGTCTAGTTTAAAAACTTATGGCAGGGGTGTGGCCATCTGACAGCAATGTGCAGCCCACATCCACAATGTTTTGTTTTAAGTTAAATCTGTTTAGAACTGCTTTTATATTATTGCTAATATCTTTCTATAATTTTCAACAAGCTATTCTTCACCATTACTGCAAAGAAAAAAAAAAAAAAAAAAAAAAAACACACATTTCTGATTGTGTGGCCCTCTGAAGAAAAACACACACAAAAAAAAAAACTTGGATGCCCCGAGTTAGAATTTCAACAAATCAGTCCGGTCCACTGAAAGATTCCCCATAATATTTTCATTACAAATTACTTTTATGATGAAAATATTCATGTGATCAAGAAGCAAAAGGAAGAGAACATAACCTAATCCGAAGATGTCGGTAACTGCTATTTACGGAGAATAAAAAAAAATATAAGTGTTACATTTCAGCATAGTTTGCATATTGGATTGGTTTAATTGCCTTAGCTGCACATGACACAAGGTAATATAGGACTTGGCTAGGATTTGAGGTACACATTCTAATTACAGCAATGTTTCTTTTAAAAATACCATGTCCTTTTATATATGTTATGGTCACAAACACATCATAGCAGACCTATTCTTATACATTGGATTAAACATATATGACTGCACACTGTAGGACAACAACATCTTCCTCCACCAGCAAAAACAGAAAAATAAGTGTGCATGTAAATTACAATCTACTAAAGATAGGAGAAACAGCTTCATAAAAATACATATTGCTAGAAAAAGGCTCCAGGAGTCACAGAATATCCACACCCTTGTGGGGTTTGGCACTATATGTTAATAAGCGCTCTTTTCCCAGCCCAAAGTGCAACACATTCATTCCTGGCAAGAGATTCCAAAGACTGGCATGAACAGGAAAAGTAATGCAATATAGATCCAGGACAGAAGTCTGGATCCTTGTTTAACACCCCTTCAATTTAAAATAAACTCATGGGATACAAAGGCTTTATTGCACACACATTCTACAGTTTCTGGTGTTTTTCAAGCATTGGTTGGTGAAAATGTAATAAATTCCAACCAATGAAATCCTTATTTCCCTTCAGCAGCACAATTACCATGTATAGAGTGATATAGTAGGGACATCCTATACTAGATACACATGTACACTCACAGGCTCCATACACACCATATAATACGAGTATTATACACCAAGCTATGTGGTTTGCAATACTGTTCTTGAAAACCACATAGCTTGATGTATAATTAAAATCAGACCAAATCCAGAAATTAAAGAATAGTCAGCCATCAACAGCACCCCCCCTTCCCCCCAAAAAAAGGTATCGAGCCCTTATTGCAATGCTGTGACTATTTATGTAAATTCGACTTTGGAGGTCGACTTTCATTTTGAGAATAAGTCACATTTGGCACCCAAAGTTACCATACAGGTTTATAAAAAATAAAAAAAAGTTCACATATGAATAAATCATCAGAAAGTGGGAACAACAAGGGCTCCTATGAGCACCTGCAACAAAGCATAACAAAAAGGTAATGAAAATGTGAAATTGGAAGCCCAATACGATATAAAATGTAATGTTCAGTCAGCAGAGAAACATTTTTATGATCCATTTTATTTATAAATTACACCCAAAATCTAATAGCTCTTTCTGCAAACCTATAATGTGCATTACACAAGTGACATCATCCAAAAGTAACTAACAGTAAATAACTGTACACATTCCACAATCACTTATTTATAGACGTGCACTGCCAACTCAGAAGCACACCGTCTGAAACAATAAACAGCTTTTTTGTTTTATAACAGAAGCACAAATAAATCGTGGCCCTGGTAGGAGGATAAAATGGCATGCATCAGACACCTTCAAAAACTCTGGACATTTTTGGGGGGGCTAAAAATAGAGCATTAATATCTTAATGATCCAATGAAAAATCCTATACCCCCTCCAGTACACCTTTAGTTATACCAAAATATATGTAAACGTGAGGGTGTGTACAAAAAGTAAATGTGTAGGCACTTATGTTTAGGCTATATAGACTTATCACTCCAAAGCACAAGGAACAAAATAGATAAGAAACTTAATGGTGCAAAAACAAGAACCTGATACACACTGTATTAAGCTGTGCACAGACTATCCACCAATGCTGCAGGCTGGCTAAGTGTTCCATTTGATACAGAAAGTCTGCTAACACAACATATAGATCATGTCATTACTTTTTTTATTCTCTACATTTGCAGTGTAAATAAAGTTTAGGCGACAGTTCATTTAAGTAAGGGCGAAACCAAGAACTAGGAGACAGACTTCTCCCACCAAGAGTGGTCGGAGGAGGCATTTCCCTACTGGTCTGTCAAAGTATGTCTCCTGGACCATACGTTTACTATACGTCTAGCAGCTAGCTCATTAGTTGGCCACAAATGGTGGATATAGGTAGCCCCTGGTAGATCCATCAGTGTGTCTGGACCCGAAAGTAGGGTGTATAGTCAAGTTTGGATCCCACGGCATTTACTTTTACTAGTGATAACCTGTAGGCATTACATATATAGAGTCAGACAAAATAACTTCAGATGGCAATCTATTCCAAAGTGTGAAAGCCTTAACAGTAAAGAAATGTTTAAAGATGAAACTTCCTTTTTTCCCCCCCAATCTCAAGGAGTGCCCATGTGTTGTCTGGATGGTACGATTTATAAAGAGATTTTATAAAAACTTTGTATTGACTTTGATCCTACTTGTAAAGGTAAAACATACCAAAAAGTTCCAATTTGGACAGTCTTTCTTCATAGTTGAAATTTTACATTCCTTTAAATCATTTTTGTAGCCCTTTTCCAAACCCCATTACAAATGTACTGGTGCCCATAACGGCACTGCATATTCTAGATGAGGTCTCACCAAGACAAAATTATGTTCTGATCTCTTAGACCCATTTCCCTGTTTTTGTAAATTATGTTTATTGATTTTTGACGGTCAAGAATAGGGTTGGGGTGAGGGATAGGTACAATTAAAGGAGTAATAGGTATATACAGCGCGCGACATGTGGCTGTCCCAAGGGCGGATGTCGATTCCCATATTCCATCCACTTATGGGATGTATAGTATCCATGATATATGTCTCGAGATACACAACACCTGAGCCCCAAATTCACAAGAACACTTTAGTAAATAGTGGTTCATATACAATTGCTAGCTACTACATTTTACAGCGCATCCAAAAAGGAACCTGCCGAATTTCAAGTCAAGTAAATAAAATTAAACAAGTCTATTCAAGATCATACGCTTATTTAAATGCAAATAAAATGGTCACAATTCACAATGTATTGTTGCCCATGACCGGGCAAATATTCTGTAGCACCAATGAACTCTCTGATCCTGCACTGCCATGAACTATATTATTCCCTTCTTCCATTATTCAAATCCATTAATACTTCAGTAGCAGAAGGTAAAATGAAAGCCTTGAGTTTTATCTAGGTTAAACATGCATTCCTAAACCTTCAGCATTAGTAGAGATCCCATTTAAAAAGGGACTGTCTAGTGCCCAAATTGCATATCAATGTGCTTTCAAAGATGACGGTTGATCGTAAAAGGTACCCAATACAGAGGGTGCTAGGGGCAGGCACCAGCATGCATTGTTTGGGGAGAGTTGCGTGTGGTTTTTGGAATTCTGTTTTTTAATATGTATTTTTGTTTCCTAGTTATTTATTAAATTTAAATCTTAATATGACTGTACAGTGTACTTCAATGTTTTGCATTGCTTCAAATATAAAATACTTACAGCTATATGAAATGGTGAAATTACAGCAGTTTGCAAGAAGCCAGGACTGCCCACACTAGCCAAGTAAAAGTAATTTCCTTTTTTTGTTCTGCAGGAACCAATGAGAATAATTTCATTCAAGTCAAAGGAATATACTGTCTCTAGTGATGTCATCAGGCAATGTGTTGCACTGAAGAGATCCTACTGTGTACAAGAGCAATGTCACTCAGATTCCACATAATGTATTCTATTGTAAAAGCCCAGGAAGTAATTAAATGAAACAAAACTTTTTATCCTCAGTGTCTACATAATCAGTGCTTCCGCACCTGCAGTAACCATGCAGAGTAATCACTGGGGAAGGTTTGAGTCAAATATTAAAAATTTGATTTATGCAGAATGCCTGCATCAAATCAGACAGGAAAAATCCTGTGCACTATACAAGCAGTAAACTTTCACCAATGAGAGTTTGGGTGACTAGACTACCCTTTAATATCAAGGACTGGATTTCTAAATAGTGTCTTTACTTAGGGAAATAAACTATAAGGTAAATAAGACAAAAAGACTAGCAAGTAGCACATGCAACTTTGCTAATTAACTTCTAAATGTTCAAGTCAAACCTTAAATTGGAAATTACTTACAAGTAAAGAATTATACTGTGTGTGAAAAATTAATGAGAGTTTCCTAAACTAAGCTTATCAATGGAACAAGTCATTGGGCCCTGGAGTCAACCACACTGAAATAAGCAATGGATTGGAATTATTAGCTTGCTAGTTGCTAACATAAGCACATTACCTGCAGTGCTTTCCAATGTCAATCTTTAAAAACCATTATCCACATTTGAATTGTGAGCTTATTTAAGTGATGAAACCACATTTTCAAAAGACAGAGAGACTTAACGGAAATTGTATGCACATATCTATATGTGTAATTAGATATATGCATATCCCACTACTCACACACAGAGGCTGGGAGCAAAATTACTCGTGCTAGCACCCAGAGAGCCCTAGTAAAGCAGTTCTGTACATGTGTAAACATACCATAGCATGGAGTTTCAAGTGACTGCTCACTTCTGCAGATTTTAATATTGATACAGGTGACCAGACGCATATAGATTTAACCACTATGTAGAGGTTCAAGAACATAAAAACTTTGTGATTATTATGACGATCACTGAATTATCAAACTAAAATCGGTCGACCAAACCTTTTATTTTCAGTCACCAGAAGCTGCTTCCAACACTACTGTAAACTATCAGGAAAAGGAGGTGCCCAGTGGAAACACCTAATCTGTCTAGAGGTATAAATAAATGCCAGTGGGCAGGGCACTAACTGTAAGCTGGGGTGAGAAGTAGAAACCCAGCTATTAAGCTGACTGAACAGCACTGGAAGCTTATTCCACACTAGGAACAATTCCCAGCACACTCAGCGCTGGCTATCACATGGCGATCCAGCTCTGTGGACTACTGGTCTCATGATAAAGTCCATGAAAGCTGGAGTGCCAAAGGTTAGCCATCACTCGACTGTAGTCCAAGAGGGCCGCAGAAGCCCAATCCTGGCAGGGGCGCCTATAAACGTGCCAGCCCAATGGCAGCTCTGTCACTACGGTGCAACTCACGATGGTGACGCTGGCCTTGCGCAGGTCCCGGTTCTCCTCTTGCAGCGCTTTGCACTTCAGCTTGTAGGTCTCCAGCTCGATCTTTAGCACTTTGTTCTCCTGCTGCAGCGAGGCCAGGCGGTTAGTCAGCTCCTCCAGACGGAACGGGGAGATGACGATACCTGACTTCCCAGAGGTAGCGGCTGAGGAGGAGGACGAAGACGACGATGTCGATGTCGATGTCTGCATGGCTGCCGAACTGTTTCCTCCGCCGTCAGTGTCGCTTTCACTGGCGCTGTCCGCCATCACAGCAGCTTTATGGAGTCCGGGAATGACACAGACCAGGCGGCAGTAAGACGTACTCGCCCACTGAGCGGGTCCAACCTGCACTGCGCACACTCCTACAGGCACTAGAGAGAGCAGACCACGATTGAGCGCCGCTTCTGTCACAAAGCAGCGTGTCTAGTCAGAGCGTCACCTAGTGTATGCTGAGGGAAGTTATTTTTTCTCTCTCACAACCACCCCTGTTATTGCTGTTTGCCAAAGACACAATTAAAGGAGCAGTAAAGCCATTCTTCAGATGTAGATTTTCTGTTCACAACAGAAATTTACTTTATTTACTCTTCCCAATAGCGCACACAACTATAGCAAAAGGGCACAATGGGGGTTATGTATAACCATGGCGCACACACAGATAGCTCTAAATAGTGGCGCTAACAACGGTGTGCGCCTATGAATAAAGCAGAATCCTGACAAATGTCTCGAGTCTGCACCAGCTCCTCTGCAACCACACCCGTTTCCTCACTTTGCCTTCTCCAACTCTGCAGGTATGTTCTCTATTTGTGTCTGTGTGTTGTTCGTAGTTTATTATTCAATTTTAGCGTAGGGCCTTGGCTAATTGTGAGGTACCTTGACGTGGTTGGTTAATTATCATCTTATTGCCATAATTAACCAAATCCTCACTGTTTAATGTAAGAGTGTTAGGTCAGTTCCTGCATGTTTGTTTGTATGTGTTCCCTTATCCTCAATCCCTGAAGCACTGGATGATCTCAGCTCCTATCCCCATGTCCAACTTGGTTCCCCTTATGAAGCGTCTGAGGCTCTCGGCTCCTCACTCCATCCCTTGTGTTCCTTTAGCCCTTACCCTGTCCTCTGTATGTTGTTCTGTGTTATATATGCATTGTTGTATGCATATGCCCTTATGCTTTGCCCTTCCTTGTATGCTTTAGTTCTCTTTTATTCCAGGGGAGGGGATGGGCGTATGGAACTCACCAATTTATTGAAGACAATTGCATAGTTGCCAACATCAGCCATGTTTCCATATATACACAGACAGAATCCAATGAATTAATCAGGGTGGAGATCTCTTAGGACCTACCATGATTAATTAATTGGATTGTGTCTGTGCGTATATATGCATCCTACATACTGCCGGGCTGCACTTTACAGGCTCTTCCTGCAGCATGTGAAACACATATGTGTCCCTGGAAACATGGGCAATTTTGGCAACTATGCAATTGGTGAGACAAATCCATAGAATCAATAACCGCCAAAGTGATGTCGTGAGGAGGCAGAACTCAACTTCTCACTAATAGTGCAAAATATCCTCTCCAATACCTCCTCCCTATTGTTTACCTTTGTTGGCTCAGGAGAGGGGTTTTCCTTGTGGGAGGCAAATGTTACAAACGTTACCCACTAATAGGACAATTATATGACCATGGTAGCAGTAGCTAAGTGACCAGTATATACCTGAGCATCCTGGGAAGTTTACAATAGCTGGGGTGGTAAAGATCAGCCACTATTGCCCCCAGTCTACAATTCCTATGGTAATCAGCCAGCAATGTAATTAGTGTTTGTAATGTAGACTTAAAGGGACATTACACTTTATGTAACCCTTAGTAACTGCTGTGTCTCACATGCGAGACACATCAGTTCCCGGTTGTCGCAGCCAATCGGAGCCGGAGCTCGTCCCGCTCTGACTGCCGAATGCGAGGCTCTCTCTCTGCGCTAGGAGACAGCCGGTCGCCGATCAGGCCGCTGCCTGCTTCCTATGGAAGTATGGCAGCTGTCAGTCAGAGGATAAACTGACCTCAAAAGTACACACCAGTTCATCCTCACTATAGAAACAACTAAAATTTCACTTGTGCTTCTATATTAGAAGCACAAGGGAAAATAACATTTAGTGTTCCTTTAATGTAACCCCATTGCCCCCTCCACCTTGCACAGCCCCAAGGGACGTAAAGGACACTTGGTAGTTATGCAGCAGTGGTAGTAACCTTTGGCACTACAGGTTCTGTTATTACATTTTTCATGATGTTCAGCCAACCAAATGGATGGCTGAGAATCATGAGATGTGCATTCCATAGCAACTGCAGTACCAATCCATATCATTAAATTGTCATATAATACCTAACCTTTGGCACTTATCCCAAGGTAAAGGAAGTCAGAGTGACTGGGAGAAAGACCAATAGGATTCACCAATGGGTGAATGAAATGAATGGCAATTGGAGGAAGCTAAGGGAACTTGGGCAATACCATGATGAAAGGTATTTAGTGCTGAGTGAGGGAAAGAATAACATGAATAATAATTTAAACCAGTATAATGTCATCCATCCTGGCAAGCAACAATATGAAAAAAAGGATTCAGAAACTATAGGGCTCAAGCAGTAGAATCAGAGGATCCTGCAGTGTGTCCACTCAGGGCAGTTACTCAGACCAATGAGCTATAAATCTCTAGTTAACCTAACATAAACAGCCTACTACTCTCCCTCCTGTTCTGCAGGTCCAATTGCGCCCCCCTCCTTGGATGCCCATGGATTCTAAATTTGGGGTAATGGAGCTGAGATTAGAGGCTTCAGTCCTCAACTCCCCCCTAGCCATGCGTGCTACAACAGAGAGCTTGGCTTGCCAGTTGTGGCATGTGTGCCATAGATTTGCCATCACTACCATAAGCTATAGTCAGAAGCCTGACACACAGACTCTTTGTGTCTTGATATAATTAAAGTAGACATATTTTAAACACAGAAATATTTATATACAATACAATATATTAATTTGATGTATTAGAATACTATATTCTATATGATTGCCTGTGTCCCTGATCCTGGACTGGATAACCATGCTGCTGATATTCTGGTAACCCTGACCTTGGCTTTTCTGATAGTTTTTGCTGATAT
This sequence comes from Pelodytes ibericus, assembly GCA_036172795.1. Classification (NCBI taxonomy): domain Eukaryota; kingdom Metazoa; phylum Chordata; class Amphibia; order Anura; family Pelodytidae; genus Pelodytes; species Pelodytes ibericus. The sequence continues at coordinate 55,010,720 of CM069867.1, forward strand.
TCTGATAACCCTGATCCTGGACTGTTTGTATCGTTCTGCTGTATATCTTGTGACCCTGACCCTGGCTATTATAAGTGACTCTCCTGCTTAACTATTTCAGTGCTGGATTGCAAGTGTGGGGTGTTCCTGCTTTAACCATCTCGTTGCTGGAATCCAAGTATTGTGTCCTTCCTTTGCTGCCTAATCCATTACACTGGACTCTATCATATGGACTGTTACTTGTTCATAATGCACTACAAAGTACTTCACTATCAAGCCACTGGTTCAAGGTTAGTTTCCTTCCTCATTGAATACACAGTATATTCTCATTATTGCGTTATAGGTCTGCCTCATTGTTAATGTACGGATCCTACATAGTGACCTCTATCCAGTATCCCAATCCCTCACATAGGCCTAATCACCCCACCTATCAAAAACAGGATTGGGAGCCCCCCAATTATTATTCCCTATATAATATACATTTGGTGCCAGGTGTTATATACATGGGGGACTGGTGATGTAATCTTGATGCAACAATAATAATCAATGACCCCTCCCTGGGCCCAGAGGCTGCCTAAATTCTCCAGACCCCATCACAAATAATTAACCCCCCTCTGCTCCTTATCCCCCCAGTGCCTGAGGGCTGGTCAAATGCCCCAGAGCCAATTAAATACAATTCCTCCTACCTTTCCCAGACTAATCACCTGTGAAAACCCACTCTTCAGGTGCCAGGGTATGGGCAGTAAAAATCACTACCCACTCCCCTGGCACACAGTGTGTCCTGCATAAAAAAATATTACCTATTAAAATGTCCCATACTATCAATCCTCATCTTTGGAGCAGGGGAAGGGGCCATCCAAAAAATAATCCTCCTATCAGAAAACATTCCCATCAAAAAAACACAAAAAACAGACCTCCTAATATACATCCGTCCTACCCTGGGTAAAGTGGGGGTTAGGCTTAGGCCTGCCCCGACCTAGGGTGGAGGCAAGGGGAGGGGTCTTATTGTTTGTGATGGGTCCTGATGCATTTTAGCAGCCTCCTGGATACGGGGGGGGGGGGTGTATTATTTTTATTAAAATGGGGTCTGGAGGCATTAGGGCAGCCTCCGAATCCCAGTGGGACATTGTATATAATTGGGCGGGTCATATGTGACTAGTCCTGGCCCCCCGAGTATATTATGTAAGAGCTGGGAGGCAAGTGGGAAATTCTGACACTGTGGCAAGCTCTTTGGGGCATTGTGACACTGACAGCTTTGTGGGGCATCACAGAAAATACATATGCTAAAGGGTTTTGTATATTCTTGGCCTGTGCACTGCCTTATTGAGTGCTGCTTTCTATCATTGAACATCATTACATCGTGAAATGCTATGTGGGGTAATGTGACACTGTGGCAAAATATGAGTGACAATGTGACCCTGTGGCAAGCTCTTTAGGGCATCGTGCAACTGGCAAGTTCTGTGGAGCATTGTGACACTGTAGGCTTTGTTGGACAATGTGACACTGGGGAATTGTGACACCATTTTATTAAAAGTATGGCACTATAACATAGTGGGTGCCAGTGACTGTCCTCCATAAATAAAGTATGGCACTATAACATAGTGGGTGCCAGTGACTGTCCACCATAAATAAAGTATGGCACTATAACATAGTGGGTGCCAGTGACTGTCCACCATAAATAAAGTATGGCACTATAACATAGTGGGTGCCAGTGACTGTCCACCATAAATAAAGTATGGCACTATAACATAGTGGGTGCCAGTGACTGTCCACCATAAATAATGTTTGAGCCTAACCTGGAAAACACAGCAGACACAAGGTCCGTTATTTAGTCATTAGTCCAGGAAATAAAACTATAAATGGAATGTTTCCAGTTACACTATTATTTATCATAGCTGATCTCCTAAACCCACAATGCCAGCTGTGCCCTCCACTCTGCACAATAACAAGAAGAGCATTATAGACAACAACATCCGTTTGTGTAATTGCAATAATCTGGATAATAAGAGGGTGTTTAAATAATACTCTCTTAATCCAAAGCTTTATACAGACAAATTACACATGTGTATTATCCACTTACAACTGCAGCTAGTTTTGAGCGCTTTAGAATATTTAAGAGGTGATCGTTGGAATCATTGTTTTTTTTTTCCATGCCATGTGTTGATGCTGTAAATATTTCTGATATATATTTTAAAATTTTGAATTTATTTTATATTTGACCCAAGCCCCCAGTGACTACTCTGCATGTATACTAGAGGTGCTGTAGTACTGAATATATAGACACTGAGGATATAAAGTTTTGTTTCATTTAGTCACTTCCTGTGCCGCTGGAATAAAATACATTGTGTTGAATTTGATAACCTTGCTGTTGTACACAGTAGGATAACACATTGGCTGATGACATCGTTAGAGATATAGGAAATTCCATTCATTTGAATGGAATGATTCTCATTTGTTCCTGTGTTCTGACAAAAAACTCGAACAAATTCTACTGCACAGGCGCAGTAGAATTTGCTCATTGCGCACCACAATCAGTCGTAACTTTGGCAGAAGTGCGGCTGTGCGAGGGACACACACCACCTCCGGATCAGCTGCGGTGACAGGTAAGTATAAGCGTATTACTCATTATTGTCATTTACTAGCATAGCAAACAATTGGTAAAACATATATCAGTTACAAATACAATAAAGTGAACATGTGCGCTAGTGACCAACACTAGAGAAAAAAGAGCATTACCCTTTTCTATGAGACGAAATGCTCAGATATTATGCAAAGGGAAAAAAACAAAAACAATAATAGTGTAGTATATCAGTGCAATGGTATAGCAGTGCAAAGTGCATAAATGGTACACTCACATTTACATGAGCAAGACTTGAAAAAGCCTCAACAAGAGGGGAAACGTGTTGTGTGAGAGGAGAGGAGTGCACAGACAACACTATTGGTTTTATGGACAAGCATCTGGGACTTTTAAAACATTTTTAAATGTAAGATCTTACTGTTTGTTGGTTTTATTGCTTATATTAAAATACTTACTTGTGCAATCCTGCCTTCTTCTTCCCATGTGATCTGGATATCTGGGCTGCCTCTGGAGCTGGTTTACAAGATCTACCTGCTCTTATCTGAGCTCACCCACGCTATTTATGTTAAGCAGGCTATTGCTCATGTAAATGTGAGTGTACCATTTATGCACTTTGCACTATTATACCATTGCACTGATATACTACACTATTATTGTTTTTTTCCCTTTGCATAATATCTGAGCATTTTGTCTCATAGAAAAGGGTAATGCTCTTTTTTCTCTAGTGTTGGTCACTAGCGCACATGTTCACTTTATTGTATTTGTTTTCACTGGTTTGCTAGGAGTGAGACACTAGCTGTGCACAAGTGCTAGCTTACTCCATCACAGTTATTGGCGCAGTATACTGTATTGTTTGTATATATCAGTTACATGCTACGCTAGTAAGTGGAAGACACACACGGGGGGGGGGGGGGGGGACACACAGGGGGAGGCTGGCTTTTCTTGATGGGAGTTGTGATCAGCACCTTAGGCTCCTGTGTGTTATTTCATATAACTGTCAGTATAAAGATTTTGTATGCAATTGTTGCTATAGGACCAGGACAGGACTTCCTGATATGTTTGTGAGCTATGTGACAAGTTGGTCCAGACATGTCTTACTTCATGGCCCAAACATGGCAAAGCTAACTCAGACAGGACAAAGGGAGATGTTGCCACCCAACTGGCTTGTGACCTATGTGGGGTCTATGGTGACAGTACCATGGCCAGAACATCTTCAGTAATGAGAACTTGACATCACTACATAGAACAAAACATGCTTCTGAAACTAGTGGTGAGGACCAGGAACAACTAGTTATTACATCTTGCCTGGACATGTTATAGCAGCAGGATTTACATGAAAAGTATAAGAGATGATGGAAACATTATATTGCTTCATTAAAAACAGAGAAAGTCATGTTTGCCATTCATTTAGCAAAAATAATCAGGGATCTACCTGTCAATTTGGACAGTTGACAGGTGGATAGCAGACAGTGATGTATCATAGTTGCAAAGTAGTTCCCAGAAACCACAATATACATTTTCTTTCATGTGGTTGTTTTTCTTTCATCCGCTGTCACAGTCCTCATAATCTATTACTCATTCTCTGGCTTATCGGTTTTGGTGGAACGTTCCGCTAGCTTTCTATGTTCATGACGAATGTAACATTTTCAAGTCAATGAATGTAACTAATCAAGGATTTGTTGAAGAAAATCATACTCCCTTTGTTTGATTAGGAACCTTTAAATCTTCTGCCTCAGTCAAGGCCACACAATATTTAACAAGCTGTGAAGGTTACGTTTAAGGGTGCTCAGGCTCCAGGATTTGTGCTTTATTAGTTGCACTGTTCTTTTTATTTCAAATCTTTTGTCCCTTCCTGTCCCATTATTATCCATTTAATACCAGAACAATAAAAATGAGGCATCTGCAGTTGTTTAGCAGAAAGTAAAGCAACAAATGAAAATGCGTCTGATTGTTTTGCAAGCTTTCTGGCCTTGCTAAAATCCAGAACAACTTCACGTGATCTATATGAGTCAACTGTGAAAAAAATGCCAACCATCTGTTTATCTCCCAGCAATATCTATAGCCTACCTCCAGAGTCATTTAATCCATTGGGGTTACTGGCTGAAATAGTGATATACTCTGCTTAGAATAAATCAGAATTGAGTTATCAGTGGCACACCTGAAGGGGGAGAGGCCTGTCCATCCCAGGTGCGACCATTTAAAGGGCGCGTTTAGCAGTTGCAGCTTGGCACATTCAAAAGATGCTCAGGTACAACAATATTTGTACTCCTTACCTTTCCTGTTGCTTTATTTTGAGTTCTCTTCCTTCCCACACCTACCAAAATGAGGTCCACAACTGGGAAACAGAACCTCCTTTGGCGGTGAGCACTGGACTAATGTCCGCCTTGTCCATTGGACAAGGCGGCCCTGCTCCCACTTCTACTTCTGCGCCAAGGGCTTGTGCATCTCCTTTGTGTGTCTGACGTCCCTTTCTCACTCTACACCTGCTTCACAATCATTCTTTCTAATTCTTCTTATTCATGTCCTCATTCATATTGTTCTTAGTCTTCTTGTCCATAACCTGCTTAACGTTCTCATCTTTATTACTATTCACAAATACTTCCTTTCAGTTGACATGATTGATACAGACACCATTAGCAACGACAGATGTTCACTTCTCAGTAGGGAAGAGTATGGGGTATATTTTAGTTCAAAGGAATAGAATTAAAACACAGAGAAATGGACTTCTAGACCTGCCCCCCACCAATTTCCTGGTTTTGTTTTTCTGTAGTATGCATTAAAGATGACATTTTACTCTCCAGGTAGGTAGTTGATTTATCATGAAAATAATAAATGGCCTCCACTCCGCAAATACGCACGATGTTGAAGATTTGTACATATTGTAATACGAAGTCGATTTGTCAATTATTGACAAAATAAGTGTAATAGCTACATAACTGTTCCATATACTATTGGTCCTATGTTAAAATTCCAATTCAATTTTTGGACTTCTCTTTTTGATAACTTAAACCTAATTGCTTGTATCCTTTTTTATCATGTATGTTATGTATGTGACCTTATTTTTGTACATTTATAATAAAAAAAAAAAAAGATGACATTTTACTCTCTAGGTAGGTAGGTTGATTTATCATGAAAATGATGGCAAACTATCTTACATGTAAAATTTGGTTATGTGATGGTTAATGTTTTCAAAAGATACATGTATTATATAAAACCAGCGTCTAGGGTTGTCTGTTGTAACAAATAAAATAAAAGCAGTATGGTTTACGTCAATCAGGGAATGTTATTAGCACTTGCAGGTATATATACAAGGTCATACAACAATGATTGGAAAAAAAATGTTGTTCTGTTTAATTGAAAGATCAAGTGTACACAATTTCAAATATAAATGCATCTCTGTAATCCTCATTTAGTGGATACAGCTATAATTCCATACGTGCATTACATGAAAAATTGTGTTACAAAACAGTAACACTATTTGTTCAGCTTATAAGAGCCAGACCTGATGCGAAACGCGTAAAGCTTTTCCAGCTTAGTCACTTTTCTTATTTTGCTACACTGTTTTTCATGGGATGAACATATGAATTTATGGCTGTGACAACCACCAACCAATGAGTACCTGAGGTGAGCTACCAAGTATCGTGGAACGTTGAGAAACCTAGCAAGAATTGAAGCTCAATAAAATCAATGACTGTATACAAATAAAACACCTTACTAAGCCCTCTTTGCTTTTATTGCTCCATCAGGGGTTTGGATGAAGAAACACCTGAGCCAAGATTCTAAACATGTCCACCCCCTAATACAGATATCCAAGCTAAGAGCGCTTAAAAAGGTACTTTATTGATATTATATCATTAAAGCATTTTATTTGAAATGCCTACACTTGATGCAATCTTTCAGTCTAATTGATTGCGGACAGTTGTTCGTTAATACAGAAATCTTTCTTCTGACCTTTTTATACTGGGAGCAGATAGCAAGGTGGTGATTTTTATGGTTTAAAAAGCAAGGCTGAAGGTGATGAGGCCCAAGGTTTTAAGGAAATATATGCCAAGTCAAGATTTTTTTGTTTTTGTTTTTTTTAACGAATGTGGAAGACCAGAAAAGTGACTCCGGCAATATATATATATATTTTTTAATTGTCGCTTTTCTACCAAATGGAGGTATGACATGCTATTCCAGGGTAAATGTTTCTCAGTCACGGAAATGACAATTAGCCCAGCATTGCTAGAAAATAGAGAATGGCAGTGAATTGAGATGCGCATTTGAAACTTAAGGCCAAAATAGGAAACATTCTCCCATTCAGCTGCATTTAAACATTTCAGAATCTGCTACATTGGCCTAAAGTTGGAAATTTCAATCTGAAATCCCTGCAATTCTCTCTTTATTAAGCAGACTGTCTAGTCTCCATGGTTTCCTATTAGATCTACAGTAAACTACAAGTAAATTTAACACTGGACTATTACCATCCAACCGTAGAGTGTTCCTTAACATTATTTGTAATGGTTTCCAAGGATACTTGTATTATTTTAAATATATTTATAAAGAACAGACAGAATCGTTTTAAACACAATTTATTTTTTGTTTAAATAATCAACTAGATCATCCAGTGTTTGTTGTTTTCATACATTGTTATTAGAGCTATAATCAATGAATGCTGTTTTTTTTTTCCATATGAATTTAATCAACAAATGAAAATATTTCACCAAAACCCAAATAAAAATGCCCTTTTAAAACACAGCAGCTTTAACAACCTAATATTACACTGCTAGAATGATTACAGATGATTGGCTTACTGAAAAGATACTACATCTTATAGCCAGTACACAATACAGTAAGAACTCACATCGTGCTGTCTGTCTAATACCTAATTATTTCTGTTCAGTTCACTGTCCTCACGGGAGTGACAATCGCTTTATATTCCGTAGTCTCCATTTATTACCCAAACCTCGTCAAAGCAAGTACCGTGAGCGCCTACACCTCTACGCACTACCGTAGAATATATATTTTTTTTTTTTCAGAGTTGTTTGAATGAAAAGTTGGCAACAGCAACAATATTCGTTAAAGGGCTCTGTGTGTAAGTAGCTAAAATATTGTATTTTTATTTGTTTGATTTCTTTTTGTGTTTAACGTAGCTTTTGCAAAGTTGAAAAAGGTTTACTTAAAATAAGGTGATACGCATGCAAGAAAAATATTACTAATCTGCAGAAAATGTCTTTTTTTTTTTTCACAGAACTACAGAACTTTCCCCGTGTTGTTTGTCTGCAGCAGTGTTAAAGAATTTTGTGTAAAAGCCGCCTGGCTTCTTTGTTGGTTTTTTTTTTTTGTTTTTTTTTCTGTTGTTTTTTTTTTTTTCCATATACAAACATTTTAATTGATAATATACAAGTATTCGTGAAGACACCCACCCCAACAATATTTGATAGGTGAAGAAGACACCTATCCGGTTATAAGAATCGGTGGTTTAGGTGATCTGTAAATATTTACCAAGTGGTTTGTTATTAACATGAAATCTAGTTTTGTTAGAATTTTATACAAGTTTCACTTATTTACAGCAAATCCATTGATGATTTAAAAAAAGAAATGAAGTGTTTTTTGTTTTTTTTTATTTATTTTGTAGACCCTAAAAATTAGGGTGCAAGAAAAATAAGGCGAAATGTTGCTTATTTAGTGATTATTGTGTCTTTCAAAAGTCCAACCAATGTTACAGTCTTCAATGATTTTCCAGCCAAAGGAATTTCCATTCACTTGAAGAGATGACATTACCAGCATGGTGTTTTGTATATACACTGCATTGTAAACTCCTTAACCCCATCCGAAATGTAGGTAATCTCCCATGCTCTGTATAATCGGCTCATGCTAAATGAAAAGGTTTCTTGCATTAAAAAAAAAAAAAAAACCCATGCGGTTAATGTGTGGAAGCAGCAAACACACACTTCTAGTTTTATATTTTGTGATTTTTCATTAATTGATGTTCTTCAGTTGATGTCTCTTTTGGCAGTAACCGTACCTGATCCTGGAAGAGAATGTAAGAAAATACATTTAGATATTACAACTATATTAAGGTTAATTACACCGATAGAACTTGTCACCGTTATTATATATAAAGCGCCAACATTTTCCAATTATTGTCCATTGGGGAACTAAGACAAACTTCCATACTGGGGCAAAAGGAAAACCCTACTCAAAGAAGAGCAAACATTTTTGAAACATAGTGAGATTCTTAGAATATCATCTATAATCATGGGTTGAGGGGGAAAAGTAAACAAATAGTTTTCCGCTCTCAAAATCTTTTAATTTCTATATTTTTTCCCCACACAGTCAATTATCATTGCATTTCTTGGCTTATGGGTGGGTCAATGGACCATGTGTTCTAGTGTGATCTATGCCTCCAGGACAAGCAGAGAACTTTCTCATCTGCTCCTGCCTAAATGAGTGGTAGTGTGGCGCTGTTATGTGACAACATGACTGATTCTCATGGCACGCAGCGGCACAGCAGGGAGTCTGTGCCAGCTCTAGAGCCACAGCGGGTTTCCAGCAGCCACTGGGTAAAACACAGACATGTCTAGAACCCTACATTCCAAAAGTCGTAGCTTAGCAGAGCTAGGCAGGCTGGAGAGAATGGTGGCCATGAACTAAAGTGAGAGTCAATTAATATATAAAATGTTAAATATAAATAAAAAAATCCCCATGGTAACCTATTATTAAAATAAATACATAATGAACATAAAACAAAAAAATGAAAACTATCATAATAAAATCATTAAAAAAAACAAACAAATAAAAAGCACAAAAGTCTTTTCTACATGGCACTTAGCATCACTTGTGCGATTCCATGGAAAGATGAACTCACCTTAAACATCATGCTATTATGAGTAACTCTTCTTTTCAATATGTCTGACTTCCTTCTTGGTTTTTACTTTGTACCCTTCAGTCTGAAATGAAAATGATATAATATAAGCACAAAAGGGATGTACTGCGTTCACCACAATTAAATACACAATCAGCATTTTACACTTCACTGCAAACATTGCACAAATGAACTATTTCAGAGATAGGATTATGAGATGCAGTAACATCAGTTATACAAGAACCACACAGAATAATTACATTCGATTCAATGCACCTTAACATTGCTTCTACTGCAATAGAATAAAAAACATGAAAAATACAATCTATATGCTCTAGAATTGCAAGCCAATGCATAGATTAAATAAAAACAGTGCTTTAAATGTGTCTAGGCTGTCTCCTGTTTATGACATCACTCTGTGCCTTTATATGCAAATTACACGGTTCCCAATAAAAAGCTGGCACCTCGGAGAAGGCATACTACACATGCACAGCATTGTGCGCATGACCAGTAGAGCGGGGCCACTGAAACTCAACCTTCCAAGCCCCGCTGCACAGCATGCTGATTCTCTAGGGGAAAAGCTGGGAGGTATGTTAACAATGAAAACACATTTATCTCTTCATTTATGTATTTGCATGCAATTATGTCAACTCAAAGACAGCGTAAAAACCTGAGTGACGGATTCCTTTAATGTCTAAAAACTTAAAATGCACAAAATAAGTCATTAGTGACATTAAACTAGAACTATATATAAATATGAAAGTGATCATATACAGTGATCACGCAGTTCTACCATGTTTATGAGTACCCAGCAAAAACTGATCTGCATGTGATGTGATTGAGCCCACTGAGAATGCAACAAAGGGGGATTTTTACACTTGATGCAAAGACTGGGTTGGATTAATGTTCTTTGTCGGATTAAGTAGAGAGACTGCAGCCCTATATTTAAAGACAGAAAGTAATCATAATGCACAGCACTGCTGGGTTTAGTGACTAAGGTGTGGTTTGTATATTAGGTAAGATTGTCTTGAGCTGACTTCACATAACAATGTAATGTCATAATGGAAATCCCTGTCTGAATCTACGTGACTCATTTCAGGATATTTTTTAAGCCTTGCTGGCGAGTCGTTACATCGACAGAGAGTCTTTGTGATAGGTTGCCCAAGAATGAATACGGTACGGTTAGAATCTTAGCGTGAGGTCATGTGGACATTTCTCAGGTACGCGGATAAGATTACTTTGTTGTACTTAATACAGCAAGGTTTTATCGCAAAATTAACAATTCTAGCATTCACCAACTACAATAGATCAGTAAACATTAGACGGGTCTGCAAGGATCAACACTATTGCCTTGAGAATTAAGATGATAATCAAAACAAAACCAGGCAAACACGTATACAACTGCCAAAAAGACAACACGGCAAGTGGAACCAAATCTTCAGCACAACAAACACGTTTACTTGCCCCAATTGTAACCGTTCCACCAGTTTTTTTCTCTTGTGGAACCATGACACGCCGGACGACTTTCCGAGTTACCTGCGAGAGGCAGCAACATTGAAATGTTGTGGGGTTTTTATATCTTGATCTCTGCACACATACTTTTGTACAGGGCAAATTGCACTATTGAGGTTATGCGCCAATGCACACAGTAACACAAGGTATTTACTTTTCTAGTGATGATGTTCCCGTCTTCATCCGTATACTGTTCTTCTGTAACAGACTCACCAGGAATGTTTTTTGCTTTATCCCCCTAGAGAGCGTCAGAGTATTAAGTATTTGAACCAGCTTACTCTTACATGCTCACTCCAAACATGCACAATACAGAGTAACACAGGCTTAGAGCATCCTCATGCTTGGCCATAACATTCTTGGTCATCAAAGCAGGTTCACATCTTCACTGACGAAGCAATTATGGTCTTGGTCAAAAAATTAGTAATGAAAGCACTTTTTTATTTTGATATCTCCAAAACTCTAAAAGTTGTTCCTCACCTTTGTCACAAATCCAAAATGTGTTTGAGCAGATTATATACGGTGTTGCATGAAATCACTTGTTTGCCACATGTGTTACACAAATATCACTAGTACAGGAGCAGATGGCAATATGGAAGTGTTGGTGGATTTGAACTACATTTGTAATATTTTGAATTTAATCGAACAAACATGTTTTGAAAGATGTTTTGATGAATTGTAACCGTAAAAAACGGCTTTTAACTTTCACTGAGTTTTATGGATGAAAATCATGATGAATTCAGTATCCTGTGCATTGATATACAAATAACAAGAGGTCTGGAACAGAGATTGTATTAATGGTGGTGGTAGAAAGGCTGGAATTGTTCTAACATGTCCATTAATGTACTCAACATGAGTGGGCAAGGTCTGTGCCTCAGCATTTACACACAGACTTCCTAGTCTGCCCCTTTTATTCCTCATCTGCCCAATCATGGAGTCAGAGCACCTGGATGTCACATGATATCCTGTTGTCTGGGGTCAAAAAGGTGAGTTGCAGGTGAGCTGAGATGAACATTTCATCTTAATGACTTAACAATGCATTGTGAAGGGACATCCCTAGGGAACGTCTCCTGCAAGTTGAACAGAGCTAACCTTGCATTGTGCATTGATTAACAAAGGAAGCAAACCAGGCTTGAAGCTCACCAGGTTTGACTCTGCACAATGTATAGTTGAATGGGGAACATGGAATGTTCATCTCCCCTTTTAGTGAGTAGATCCCTCTGACTCATTCAAGCGTGTAGGACTACATGGGGTCAGGTAGGGATGTCTGCGGCATCGCACCAGGGACAGACTGTAGTGGACCACATGTGATCATCCCTTTTCAACTCTTGGAAGACAGGAAAACTGTGAAGGAGACAGGTGTGTGTAAATCTGTGTGTGAGATTAGGTATTAGTGACTTAGTGACTCAGAGTGTCACACACATAGAGTTTCACACTGTGTCAGACTAGAAACGTTGTGAGGAAACCAATAAAATGATTGTACCGAGGCACAGAGGGCCAATCCAGATGACTACAAAGAGCCAAGTGGAATTTATATTATGGGTGATTCGATTGTATGCACAGATAAGTAGTATTCTGAAGAAGGAAGTAGACACACACAGCTGTGACAAATTATAGCAAAATAATATGTTTATAGCCAGCATGATCAGTGGGGACTTTACCTAAGGTGGTAGAAATATATTATTTCTGCCTGTCTTTCAGGAAAACAGTAGGAGTAAGGTGTTGGGCAGTGCTTAATGATAATAATCATTATACAAAACCGATACATCATAATTCCTCTTTAATTACCAAGCATTTGCCATCAAACAAAATCTGTTGTGATTAACTATAAAACCACAGCCAAATTCTGCATTGACTACAGTGTTTTTGTGATAATGCCACAATGGACTACTTCCAAAACAGATTTTACATTTACCATTTAGCAAAGCTACACATAATCTGTTGTGATTAACTATAAAACCACAGCCAAATTCTGCATTGACTACAGTGTTTTTGTGATAATGCCACAATGGACTACTTCCAAAACAGATTTTACATTTACCATTTAGCAAAGCTACACATTTTTTGTTTGTTTTATTGAAATGGATTTAGTTACTATCCTTCCATTAGTACGAGCCTTTATAGCCTAGAACATGAGAGAGTTCAAGAAAGTCACAGGCAGCATCCATGCTCTCGCCTGCCACTTGCTGATGTAGTTAGCGAGCATACTTATTTCTAATTAGAAATCACATCCAGAGTTAAAGGGGAAAGCCAACAAAAAAAGCAAAAATATGTAACTTAGCTACAAAAATAGAAATAAATACAAAATACATTATCCAAGAGATTCTTTGGCGTTATAACTTTATTAAAAGATATTTTTAAAGTTTGCTGCCTCTTCAAATAAAAAGTAGGCCGAGCACCTGACCTTAAATAAAGTAAATGTACTGAAATAGGAAACAAATTAATTCCTGCAATATGTATCTATTGGTGAGAACGTTTAACATTACATTAGCCTGTGCTGTGGAACATCTATGTTTTGGTTATGTGCAGGGCAGCAAATACTTTCAAATGATGTTTTATGTGTACATACAGCAGAGTCTGACTCCCCTGTGCTGCTAATGGGGTCCTTTCCCTTTATGTCTAATACTATGCAGTCATGGATTGACAGCATAGCATAAATGGCTGTAAATTAGAATTTAGCCATAAGCTTCCCCAGCACATTAAATGCCGCTATGATGTATGTGTTATACTAAGCATAGAGTGAAAACATGCTTTATAATAAATAATTCAATTTAACTTACACATGCTGTGTAATGTAACTTCTATAATGTAATACTACAAATATATTTTTCTCAATTAAATAAGGAAAGTAATGTATTGATTTTATATTAAAGTTTGTGTGAGTCCCTAACTATATATAATTTATCCAAAATTTCATATGGATACTTAGAGCTGTCAAACCAGCTGTGATTATTATATGCTTTGAGTGCCTGGTTGTCAATGTATTGAACATCCATCTAGCACTTAAAGGGACAATCTAGTCCCCAAACTCACTTTGGTGCAAGATGAAGATTATTGCTTGTATAGTGCACAGGCTTTTTTCCAGTGTGATTTGAGGCAGGCATTCTGTATAAATCCCATTTTTAATATTTTACGCAAGACCTCCTCCAGTGATTACTATGCATGGATACTACAGGTGCTGCAGCACTAATTATATAGACACTGAGCATTTAAAGTTCTGTTTCATTTAGTCACTTCCTGTGCTGCTGGAAAAGAATACATTATGTGCACTGTGATAAACTTGCTCTTGTACACAGTAGGATTTCTTAACAGTGCAACACATTGTCTGATTACATCACTAGAGAGAAAAGCAATTCAGTTGATTTTAATGAAATTATTCTCATTGGTTCCTACAGGAAAAAAAATTAAAATAAAATAAAGGAAATTTACTTGTACTCAGCTAGTGTGGGCAGTCCTGGTTTCTTGCAAACTGTTGTAAGTTTACAATTTCATCTAGATGTAAGTATTTAAAAATGTAAGCAATGCAAAATGTAAAACATGCATTTTAAAGTACTTTGAAAGCACATTAATATGTATTAACATTTGGAAGATGCATTTTGGGCACTAGGCAGTCTCTTAAGATGTAAATTAATAAATGAGTAGGAAACAAAAACACATCTTAAAAATCAGAATTCCAAAAACCACACACAACTCTCCCCAAACAATACATGCCGGTGCCTGCCCCTAGCACCCTCTGTACTGGGTACCTTTAAGATCAACCGGCGTCGTGTAACTTTGGTAGTTATCCTTCGTTCTTCATCTGAGCTTGTCTCACTGTCATATTCACTGTCACTAGAATCCTGATAAATGCATTTTAGGCATGTTTTACCAGCAGACTTTAAAGAAAAAGAAATATATGTATTTTTTTCATCTACGGATTTAGATCACAACCAAACTAAATGTTGACCAATATCAGAGCACAACTAGTGTTAATTTAATAAACATTGCACAGTACAAAAAAAAAATGTTAGGGACCTGGTCTGTTAAATAAATTCCTTTAAGAACTGTGGCATCAAATATCTCCAGCATTTATTGTGCAAAAATGTACACGACAAACTAAGGCGTAACCCCCCCCCCCCCCCCCCCCCCAAGAGACAGAGTCCACCATACGCGTTTCTCACCTGTGCAGGATGTTTAATCATAGAGTTCCACCAATGCTTGATTAATGCCTAATTATTTCAAAGCTGTGATTTTGCAATTATGCTCAAGAATCTTTGTGGAAGGAAGATAGATTTTGGGATGAAGTTACTAAAAATAAATCGGTGTACCCTAGAACCTTAGCTTTCCACTTTAGTAGTAATCCCCTTCCAGTAAGGCGACTTAGGCAGCTGCCTAGGGCGCATCTTAGCTGGGGGCGCCTGAACCCTGCTTCAAAAAAAAAAAAATCCTCCCCCTTACTTACCTCGTCGCTGCTGCTCTGTCACCAGTGCTGGTCCGTGGCTGTGAGGGAAGCGTTGTGCGCTCCCCTCCAGCCAATGCGCATTTAATAAAGTTTGTTTAAAAAACTTTACTGAATGCGCATTGGCTGGAGGGGAGCGCACAACGCTTCCCTTTACAGCCACAGATGGGCAGATGAGAGCACCGGGAGAGCAGCAGCGACGAGGTAAGTAAGGGGGAAGGGGGGAGGATCCTGGCATATTGGGTGGCTAAGTCCTGGCTGGCATACTGTGGGGGAAAATCCTGGCATAGTGGGTGGCTAAGTCCTGGCTGGCATACTGTGGGGGAAAATCCTGGCATAGTGGGTGGCTAAGTCCTGGCTGGCATACTGTGGGGGAAAATCCTGGCATATTGGGTGGCTAAGTCCTGGTTGGCATACTGTGGGGGAAAATCCTGGCATATTGGGTGGCTAAGTCCTGGCTTGCATACTGTGGGGGAAATCATGGCATATTGGGTGGCTAAATCCTGGCTGGCATATTGTGGGAGAAAATCCTGGCATATTGTGGGGGAAAATTCTGGGCTATTGAGGGGCATAATCCTGGGATATTGAGGGGCATAATCCTGGGATATTGTGGGGCATAATCCTGGGATATTGTGGGGCATAATCCTGGGATATTGTGGGGCATAATCCTGGGACATTGAGGGGAATAATCCTGGTATATTGTGGGGCATAATCCTGGGACATTGAGGGGAATAATCCTGGCATATTGTGTGGCTAAATCCTGGCATATTGTGGGGCATAATCCTGGGATATTGAGGGGAATAATCCTGGCATATTGTGTGGCTAAATCCTGGCATATTGTGGGGCATAATCCTGGGATATTGAGGGGAATAATAATATGATAATGTGGGGGGGGGCGCAATTTTTATTTTGCCTAGGGCGGCAAAAATCCTTGCACCGGCCCTGAAAAGGGGTGAGGGTTGCAGATCATGGTCAATGTGGCAATGTGTATAAACTCAATGGAATCACATGACAATGTGGCACCTTTCTCCAGAGATCAAATAGCCCATGACACTTTAGTGCTATTCAGTGATTGGTGATTTTGACGTGCTCTGACCTGGATATATTTAAGATACCTCCAGCCGAAATTAATATAGACCAAACAAAAAAATGGAAGCCACATTTCACCGAGAATGGACAGTGATAAAATAGCCACCCCTATATGAAGTAACCCACTCGGGAGGGGAATCACCTTTTTTTTTTTTTTTGCTCACATGGTGCACATTATAGAGGAGACGTCTTTATTAGCACATCAGACTAATCCCACCCGTAAGGGCAGTGGAGATCCCAAATGCCTGACAAGCCTCCTCTTCACAAGGAACACAGTAACCAGTCTCGGCCTACATTGGCCTTATCAGTGGGGTGCGACTGGTGTCTTTCTCGATGCAGCATGGCAGGCACCCACATCTGGGCATACCCCGATAACTCATAGAGACAAGAAATGGGAGCCCCAATCAACTTAATAACCAACAGAGAATAAAACCATAAGGCAGTTCTTGCATCTTGACCTATTACCCTTCGCCATGTACACAAAGTCAGGCACTTTCAAAGTCAATACCTGTCTGCTCTATTCAAGATTTTGGAAAATAAGTTAGACCTTGTTTGTTGCCAAGAGTAGACTTGCAAACGAGACACAGAGACAATTCCCTTGATGGGCTGCTCTAATTTTGACCTTGTCCTCTAGGTGTGCCATTCATTTTTAGCTATGTATGCCACACTGGGCTATTTTTTACTCTTCTCTCTACATGGTTGTACAATATTTGTATGCATCTATCATTATCTTACTCTACCTTCTTCAGTAATTCTTATGGCTGTTTTTCAGTAAAACTG
This sequence comes from Pelodytes ibericus, assembly GCA_036172795.1. Classification (NCBI taxonomy): domain Eukaryota; kingdom Metazoa; phylum Chordata; class Amphibia; order Anura; family Pelodytidae; genus Pelodytes; species Pelodytes ibericus. The sequence goes on from CM069867.1 coordinate 55,027,940, forward strand.
GCTCAAAAGCAACAACTATGGATATATATTTAATAATTTGAAAAAATTGAACAAAGTAAAAACTGACTAATCTTTATGTTAAAAGATCTGAACAGGACACTTTTTTTTAAAGGGTTGTTATAAGTAGAGAGACTTGGGTGTCTTGCTTTGTGTGATTTACAAGGCAGAGCCTTGGACAAAGGCTGGGAAGGCAGAGTAGCAACAAGACTGAAAGTGGATAATGCAGGAATTTAGAACGTTTAAGGGATTATCCAGCCAAAACAGAAGCTGCAAATAGATGCACAACTAAGCATTATGCACATGTGTATATAAATAAACACGTGTGCAATAGCATATCCACGAAAGAAACTGACACCTGTGTGTTGCACCAGGGGCCCAACAGTAGCGAGGACCAATCAAGTGTCAGGGATCTCAGGGAAACATTTTCCCTCCCCATATATGTCAAGGGCAGAGCAGGCAAAAGGGCCGATTGAGAGAGATGGCTGAAGGATGAGGCAAAATCCCCACCATTATAGCTCCATTTCTTGTTTTCTGCTTTGGTGTCACACAGTGTGTTCAGCTGATCAAACATAGAGGGGTCTATTCACAAAACTGTGAACTGTGGTAAATTATGAACATTTAAAAATAATGACTTAATGGCATAGTTGGAAAGCAATAAATCCTTATTTTTTCATCTCTTTTAAATGTTACAATTGTTCTTGAGAAGGAAGATAGTTTCATCTTAAGATATTTGCCAAGCCGGTCTGACCATGGTGCCAAAAGGCGTGCAGACATACACATTTAGGAGAAATGCCACACACAGGGCTTTCTATGTTTTGATATACATTCTTTTCTCCCCAAATTACCATCTAATTTTGCAAATATTTTTGTATCTTATCTTACCTGATCAGCATCTGCCATGTACTACGTTAAATAAGCTTAAAAAAAAAAAAAAGAATAAACTGTGTAGTATACCCTGTAATTTCAGATGTATTAAATGCCTAACATGCTTTTTGAAATGTAAACAAATTTCTAATGTCTTAAACTCCTGAATCCCGAAGTTAGGATCTGGTAGACATCCTTAAATTATGTAATTGATTATTTTTCTCCTCCCTCTGATTACATCTTAAAGATGGAACTTTGTCCAGTAATAAACAGGTAAGTTATATGACGGATGGATGGGATTTGGCTTAAAAAGGCAAATTTCAGCATAAAAAAAAAAGTTGTTTAATTGAAAGGTCGCATCAAGTGTAGGCATTTTAAATCTTCACTATGAAACAGAAAATTGTTTGAAGCAGGAAAAAACACTTGAACGCTGAACTATGGAATCATTAAATTTGTATAGCTTATTGAAGCTGGAATTTCAAAGTCAACGCAATAATTTTCAGCTCTCGACATTGTTCCTTTCCCGAGTTACTAGTTAATTCAGTTTTGAGTAGGATAGCAGCACAACGATTGTGAATTGCTAAGAGATGGATCAACGAAACTGATGAGCAAACAGAGGCATGACTTGCTGAATAACAATTGCGAACTGCTACAAGACAGAACAACAAGACTGCTGAGGAGACGAACAAGTGCTGAACGACTGATCTACGAGAGAGTTCCAGAAAGCGAGGAGCAGTGACAAGAATCAAAATCACGGGTAGTAAAGCTAGTAGAAAGAATTTTTAAAAGTACCTGTTTGAGAGTTCTTTGTTCTGTAAGGCTCCATCAGTGGCAGACATGTTATTCAGAATTTTTGGCCAGATTTTCCAATCTAAGATGGAGGAAGATCTAACCTATGATTCTAAACAACATGTTAGACACTGATAGAGCTATAAAAGTACTTGATAAAGTATTTTATTTTTATTCATTAATTAAAGCATTTCTATTTAAAATGCCTACAATCTTTAAATTAAACAGTTCTCCCTTACTTGTTACCTATAGGAAAATGCTAGGCGCTTCTCTAGAAATAACCAATTTGGTAAAAGCTCTGCCACTGAACCCAGAGGCTCTGGCCAATGTGGATTGTACCTAAATTAATGTTGGAGAAATCTTCCATTTCTAGCAAGTTCTATTTAAAGAAACAGGCTTCACCTGGGAAGCAATTCAAAATGGTTATTCAGTAGCTATTTCCATAGTGACCTGGATTCAATGCCGGGTGTAAAGGTAAAAATTGATTTAAGCAGTAAAAATAAAAAATATTTATTAGGGGATTTTATTTTAGAAGCAGGGGAGAGGAAGGGGCACTTATGCCCAGCTCTTATTTATTTTAGGGGGGGAGGAGCATTTGGTCAGCCCCTGGCTCATGCATTTAAACTGGGGCAGGGGACTGGCAGGGTCATTTTGCAAGCCCTGGCCCTGTTTATAAATGGTGGACTATTTCATCAGACCCACAATATTCTTGGAGAGGGGCTGGGGCATCTTGCCAGCTCCAGGCACTGATTAAGGAAGGGGGGCATGATAGGGAACTATAGGTGACTATAACATCACCAGTTCACTAGCATTCAATTAAAGTGTTGTTTGGGGTTAGCGGTGTTCTTTAAAAAAAAAAAGTGCTTTAATGCACGAGTTCACTGTGGTCCTTTTTCATTGAATCGCACATTATTGCACTAGGAAACTTGGTGGATTAACATCCGGCATTGAATATACTCCATTATTTCACTAAATCTCACAGTATGGAGACGTGTTCATGATGAACCAATCATTAAATGAATTCTTAATCTTATACCTTTTGCTCCGAAGATGATCCTTCCTCTATGTGAATGGTTGACTTTGTTTTTCCTTCTTCTGCCCCTGTCCTTTTTGTATTACCAGGTATGGGGCTTTTATGTTCACCTATAACTGTCTTGCTTGACAACTCCAGGGACTTTTGATGTCCTGTTAGTGGTGAAGTCGGTTCGCCTTTGCCTGGTGTTCCTTGGAGTGTTTTTGGTTTGATATTTTGCTTGTCATTAGTTTTCTGATCAGTCTCTGGGACAGAGGATCTTGTCTTAGCCTCCGTTATAGACTCAGAAGGGCTAACAGTAGATTCCAACCTTCCAACTTCTCCCTTGAGATATGAGGTAATTGACTCATGGCTACAAAACAAGCATACAATAAATTAAATTGCAATCATACAAAGGCAATAATAAAAGTAAAAGTAATAATTTTTTTCACTTTTTAAAATGGTCAAAGAAATTATGGTCACTATAATGAACAAACTACAGTTTTGTAGGCTGAATCTGGAATTCCTTATGTAGGGGCCTGGTTTTACAGAAGGTGCTACTGGAGGCAAAAGGCACATAGCTTCGTGGTAGACCACTTAGAACAAATTCCACCATCACGTTCGATTTGAGCTACCTAACTTTTGCTGTTCTCCCATTTTTAAAGGAGAGTAAAGCACCCATAGTTTCCAGAGTGGGAAAAAAACTTCTAAAAGTAGATAATGTAGAGATTAATGGGATTTGGAAAGACACAATTCTGTTTATGTATGTGAGGCTGTATTGATCAGCATGCTTATAATACCATGGAGTCCATGTATGAAGCAGATATTAAAAGCAAAACAGACATATTACTGACCTTATTTACACAGCCTTATATATAAAAGAAGAAACATCAGTTTTAAAGGATATATGATCTACATAGCATTAATCTAAGGTGGATTTGGACTATATTATTTTTTTTTGGTTATATAGTATGTAAAATACAGCATCAGTGTTGACTTACCTATCGTCCAGTCGGTCTAATAGTTCGCTACTCATTTTCCGGTCTGGCGTTGGGGGTTCCACATTGACGCTTGATGCTTCGCTATGCCAACCTGTAATTGAAGACATTTCTTGTTCTGCCCGTTCAACATGTTTAAGGATGACCTGCACTCTTTCCTCTGTCATCTCATCTGACTCAGCTTCCTCTTCAAGGTGAAGGTGCTTAAATAGGAATTTAAGCCTTTCTTCTGTCATCTCCTCCTCAGGACCAGACACTTCTCTCTTATGCTGGACACTTTCATCTCCTCTTTCAGTAGCTTCTTCATATGATTTGGGTAGGAAGTACCTCGAGGATTTCTCCAGTTCAATGTAACTACCCTCATCCTGCGGTTCATCAGACAACTTTATGTCTTCAAATTTGATACGATGGATGGCTGTTTCATATGAAACACCAGGGTTCTCAATTAAGAAAACAGCTCTGCCATCATCTAGGGATGTATCTTCTGCTGCCACCACTGGTGGTACTGATGAACCATCACCGTATCCCTGGGAATTTACTAAAACATCGCTCAGTCTACTAGGAGTTCTAAAGGGAGACTCTAGACTAGAGTTATCGCTAAAAAAATCATCTTGTTGGAGGGGGGTAGGAGGCACATAACGCAAACCAGTGGGTGTTTCCAGTTCCATCTGAATGGTTGGGTAACCTAAGGAAAACAGTATACTTCAACTGAATGGAATGGGTCATGAAACAGAACAACACACATACCAAATGTTAAAATAATGATAACAAATAGACTGAACAAAAATATGGAATATCTTATGTCAAGTTCCAACAGATCTATCACTCGCACTCTGTAATTTCAAGTGAGACTGTCCTAAAATACATATATTTATTTTTTCTGGTTTTGTGATTTAGGTGGCAATATCATTACTTCAGGAATATAGAAAGTCCAAATGGTAGGTTTATTTTGTCAAAATATACATATATTTAATGATCGTTCATTAAGGGGCTGACTGATGGCAATAAGATATAAAATGTATAAAACTATATTCAGACTACCACTTGTCCAAAACAAACTTGTACACCACAGAAAGCTGTGGTTAAATAGAATTAGAATTATAAAAGTCTATGATACTTTGGATTGTTTGACTGTTAGAAGCATGTAAGCCATTCTTGTTACATTACACAGCACTAGATGTTCAATCATAATTATAAATATTTTCTTTTGATTCTGACACACTCCGAAAACATGGATTTGTTTTGGAGAATATTGTCATTGTTCTAATTTGGTTGGTATTATTTACTGAAAAAAAAAGGGTTCCTGGAAACACTGCAATCGGAATCTAGGAAGCCATAGGAGATTTGGGGGATCTACGGCATCTAACGAGGTGTGAAAGACAACAACAATGATTATTACAGGGATTTTCTATATAAATATTTCAGGCACAGAGATAACAAGTGGATGAATAGGATGAGATGAGTACGGTGATCTTGAAGACTGGAGAGATGTTGCTGACATAGGTAAAATCAGAAACACTGACCAAAGAGAGAAAAGAAAAAGTAAGCAATGAAAAGCACAAGAACACATTTAGAATGATTTCAATGTCATGTTAATGCAATGGATGGCAAGTAAAGCAAAATGGCTGACTAATACCCACATACTGGGGCCAAGAGTTCTGGATTATCCTGTTATATTCTACTACACCCAGGTATTATATAAATATAATCTAATAAAGTTGTATTTTAGTTTGAATATCCTGTACATTACTGGATAGTGATTTTTTTTTTGCCATGTTCTTCTTTTTGTACCAGGCCTTACAGTAGTTTTAATTAACTGACAACATAAGATTTTTAATAGAACAGACTGGAAAGATTAATGATCTTGCCTGACATGGCAAGACTATTTGGCTTATTATTCATACGCTGGCTGGCAGCACCTGGGGCCTGTTGTTCAACCCATATATTTTTAAACACTGTAAACAAGCTTAGCAATTATATTAAAGCAACTCATGTGCCGTACATAGCTGGCACCAGTCTCTGAGATCATGCAATGCAATTGGAAAAGCGCTGCAGAAAACATGAGAAATTGCAGATGAGCGCTTTGTGTCAAGAGGAGCTTGGAGAATTAGCAGATATCATTTCAGAGAGATGAGTAGCAGTTGTCTGGTCTTGGGGAGGTGTGCAGGATTCAGAGGAGAGATGAGAATAAACAGTACCTATTTGTAAAGAGAGCTGAAGCAGTCTGATAAACATGTAAACTAAATACACAGAATGGAATAGAAATACTGTATTTACTCTGATTACCAAAGTCATCTTGCATGGTCCAACCCACGGTATGGATTAGATCGTAAACAATATAATTACCTTTCTATACAGGCTGCTGACCCTGCCCATCATATTCTCTAATCTGTATAGATTTGTTTTTTCAGATATGACTATACTCAGTAGAGTAAGGTTGTTTGAACAGCGAGTGAACATTCAGAGTGGTCAACACCTCAATTTACTGGAATGCTCCTATGACAAGTTAAAATTGAAGCAATCATGCAAGCAATGCATAAATCAGATGACTAAATAATATCAGTGACTTGCAAAGTCCCACGTTACATTTCCTGAGAAAGTTGCAAACCCCCCCTTAATAGGGGGGTTGGCCGTTACAAACTATTTCTAAATGTCTTATTTGTAGCATGTTACATAATTAAATAAGCCATGTGGAACAATGCCATAATAGTTTATTGAAGTAGCACCAAATATGTTTTTTTCTTGCTTCTTAAACAAAAGAACCTTTCATCTAAGCTTGCTTATATGTAATATGTAAGCGTTACTTTAGTTAGAAGTCCCCTATAGAGGTACATTGTACAGAAGGTATTTACACCTGGAAGTACATGTGAAATATACTGCAAGCAGTTCGGTGAGTAAATACACGCCTCATGTTTGTGTGATAAGCTGCACTTTACCATATTAATATAAAAAAATTAAGAATTTGTGGAAATGTTGGCAAACCTGTTAATACAATGTGTAAGGTGCAAGATGATTTTGCTACAAAGGGTATTCATCTGTAAAAGTGATCTAACGAGGAAAGATTATTGGTGCATTTGAATACTGTGTAGAATCCAAAGATAATCCAAAGACATTAAGCACACAGCTTGCTTGTATGCTATTGGCCAAAAAGAAAGTGTTTTGAGAGCAATATATTACATTTGGACACAAAATGGAAATCTGAATGTGTCCTTCTGTTGGGGCATAAAACATATTAACCAGACTGACAGATATCTCCATATTAGACCTGTTCTATAAAAGAAACTGTGTGAAATGTAACTGATCATTCATCAGTGAAGCGATAATAATGTTCCTGCAACACATCAAAGCACTCGTTAAACCTGAATTGTAGTTACCATCCACGGCGGAATCATGGAAAACATTATTGTCTTCTGCAAAACTTCTGGTGCCGCTAATGTTCCCATAATCAAATATTGGTCCTTCCAGCAGCGTCACAATATCTATCCGATTAATTTTTGTCAGAACATTGGTTAAGGCATCAGCTGGAATAAAATGAAGCAATTCAAATGGTAGAGATTGTTATGTAAATAGGTACATACAAACGTATTATACTTACTATATCAGGGTTAGGCAACTCAGTTGTTGTTGTGGACTATATCTCCCATAATGCTCTTGCAGCCTTAATGCAGGCAAAGCATCAAGGGTATTGTAGTGCAACAGGTTGCCTACCCTTGTACTATATGTTGCAATACATGCACAGGAATGTACAAGGACTAATGACTTTTTAAGGTACCATCCCCAATTGTGTATAGAGTTATTTTTTATGCTTTAAAGCTTTGTAACAACCACAGGTGCTTTGCTGAACCAAGAAAAAAAAACTCTCACTATTTGAGGGTCAATCCAAAATATCGTTTTTTGCCTAAGCAAAAAAAAAATGTTACTTAAGTAAGTAGGATGTACTCATTTTAAAAACATCCTGTACTATGTGGCCCTCCAGATGTTGCAGGACTACATTTCCCATACTCCCCTGCTAGCCTCTTAGCTGAAAGAGCATTATGGGAGATGTAGTTCATCAGCAGCTGGAGGAAAATGTGGCGGCTCTGACTCAATTGTGACCTTGAGATTGACCCTCATATGCAAATGAAATGCTACATAGTATCAGAATCTATTTGCAAATATTTGCACATATGCTTCTAGCAAATACACTCAAACTTTGTCCCAAACTCTGTTAAACACACTTTGCATAACATATCCCCCATTATTGAGCCCTTCAATAAATGAGTACTTGTATACGGACAAAAACCTAATATACATATCCACACATTTAAAGTCTACCTTCATTTCTCTCATTTGTTAAATACAATTCACTCAAACATGTATCCACATCGTTTATAAACTAGAAATTCCAAATTAAATGACACGTACACAATATTTAATGTCGTTCTTCTGGATAGAAAAACATTTTTTAAAGGAAAAAAAATTAAGAAAAAAAAAATCCCCTGCTTACTAATTGCAAAGCCAGAATCTTTGCACCAAGCACAGATTGGCAAATGGAGAACTCAAATGAAAAATAAGTGCATCAATAAAACTTTAATCTCGGGAACAATGCATTATAGAATCAAATATATGTTTGCAAGAGTGCATAACACATTTAAAGTTGATTTTTTTTTTTTTTTTTTTTTTAACACCACAGATAAACAATTTATAAGTAAATGTGGGCTGTACTGGTACTGTAACCAGCCATGATGCAAGCAGCAAGGAAAATAAGATATATACTTACTTGTTGCATTTTTTCCATCTCGAATAACCCATTTTTTTAACAAAATAAAGCTTTGGGTAGTAAGTGAATTTGGGTTCTCAACACGGATTTGATTGATTTCATCCACAGAAAAGTTCAATTCTCTTGCTAATTCTGAAAAAAATAAAGGACTTCTAATCATATCTCAGATATTCATCCATGAATGAGCTTGGAGACCATTTTAATTTTACTCAAAAAGCTTATTGATTTTACTTAGAAACAAATGATTGTGTATTTATTGAAAAGAGTGGCAAGGTTGTAAAATACAGAACATTTCAATGTGTAACAATATATTTGCTCCTCAGTCCTATTAAGCTATGTTGTTTTGGGTTTTTAGCACTATGCAAACACCTTTACCATATCATTTATTAAATACAATTGATGTGTTTACCTGTCCAGCTAAGTCCCAAATGGTCAGCGACTATTGCCATCCTGATGTCTGTGCGCTCACACGGACTTTGAGGACCTGCAAATCACAAAGGCATTATCAAAATAAAGTTGCCTTGCCATGTTTGTGTGTGTATATCTTTCAAAGAATTGTCTAGTGCATCTATTCTATGAAAAGTAACTGTGATTAGGGAGCCACAAAAAAAAAAAATACAGCTTGTATTTTGTAGGTATGTGGGGTGTAAACGTGTAACTTGGTGTTCACAAGTCTGAAATGGGACTAACATGCTGCGTAAACTTATAGGATGTGGTTGGAACTGTACAGTAGTGTATATATGTATACGTGCTACGTATAGGTGTTATTCCTCTGCATGCGTCTATGACTCTCTAAAGTGGTGTAATGTTAAAGAACGAGTAGTGTAAGACACCAGACACAGATGACAATGAAAGAATGGAAACTAACATAGGTCACTCCACAAGCAATCACGACAGCTCATGCACTAAGGTCAACAGATCGAGAGGTTTACAAACTAGGCTGGATTTCCACGATGTGAGCTAGAACAGCTCCAAAAACCTGACTGCCTTTATTCTCACCAGTCCTCCTACTGCTCCTTCTCTCACTGTCGGGCTTTGATTTTAAAGATGCTGCGTCTGCTTTCATGTCTTTAGCAGACCTCGATGTTACTGAAGGCTGGGAGACTTGAGTGACTTCAGATAAAGATGTGTTTCTTGAGGTACTGTCTTCATCGTCAGAGATTTCACTCGGCATCTTCTTCTCTTCATCAGAGAGACGATCCACAAGCTTTATTGTCTCACCACTAATTCCCTTAAAATATTCAATAGAGTGTTTACAAACCTCGCTATACTCATGTTTCTTTACTTTAGCTGTTGGAGTGGCAATAGATGGGGTTCTTACCTTGACTGGTAATTTTGAAGGAGTCAGTTTGACCGCTTCCTTCTCTACCGAAGTCTGTTTTTGCTTCGGTGTAAGTTTCTTTTGCACAGGGGGATTAGCCCTATTGATATTTTTTACTGGTATTTTCGACCTTACTTCTGTACTTAATATACAATCCTTTCTTGTATCTCTCTCACACTTGCCCTGTAATTTCTTTCTGGCAACTAAAGTATTTGTGTTACTAACCTGGTTAGGAGCTGGCTTTGCAGGTGTGGCCTTAATTGGTAGCTTGGACCTTGGCCTATTCCCTATTGGTTCTGCTTGTTTTGGTTCCTCTCTATGGCTTTTTCTCTTATCCCTGTCTACATGCTGATTAGATGTCTCCGGTTCTTTTCCTACAGTACCCTTCGTTTTGCTTAAGTTGTTTACAGGCTTGGTGTCACGCTCTTTGCTAAGTACCAGATTAATCATATTATTATTATTTAAATTTAAAACCGAAGAATCCAAATTGTTGTTGTTGTTAAAATTTTCTGCCTGCAAGTCGTGTATTTCTATGTGACTGGTTACGTTATCATTACCAGATACAACTGAAAGTACAGATTTGCTAACATTATCTAAAATCTGAGAACCTGGCACAGAGTCTACTTTATCTCCCACTTCTGCAGTGCCATCCTTCTTCGTAGTCATTGTTGAGGCAGAAATACCCATCTTTATTGGTGTACGCAATTTAGGGTCAGTTTTAGATGTGACTGTAGTTGCTGATGATTTCTCCAATGTAACATTACCATTTGTTCCATCAAGACAATCTCCACTGGCCTGGATGGTAGTAGCATGTTCAACTGAAGTGGTCTCTACTTGTTTCTCTAGGATGGGTTCTATCAAGATGTCCCCTGACTGTGGAAGTGTGATGGCATTAATTTTGTCCCCTTCCCCCTTGTCCCCTGGCTTCCCTTCAGAATTATGCTCACCAATCTGAAAAAATTGGAGTCTTTCTTCAACAAAATCCCTCTTGCTCATGTCAATAGCACCACTGCGAGTCATCTCGAACATCTTCCCTTCATGAAACGGGAAGGGATTAGGTTCACTTGTTGGGGTACTCTCATCTGTTGGTGTTCTGGCTGGAGTTGTGTCTGGTGTAGTTGCTTGTGATCGGTCTTCTACAGCCAGACTGAATGGTTTTGGTTCTTCATCCTTGGATTTAGTTTCAAAAACATCATCATCTCCAGGTTTACTGGACCAAGGATCAAAGTCTAAACTCTTTGTAGCAACAGTTTTGAAAGGTGTCGCAAACTCTTCATCTACTTTGTAACTAAAATATGTATCTGGAAATACTCTGTCAGGATGCCTTCCTTCCAGAGTAAAAAATTGTGCACCTGACTTTTTATCATCTTGATCACCTTTCTTTTCATTATCAGAGATTTTTCTACATGGCTTATATTCCTCAACTACAACTTTTTCCTCCTCTTCAATAACTTCGAGCTTACTTTGGCTGAAGCTCCGATCACTATGTTTCAGAACACCTTCTTTACCCCAGGGCTCCTTTTTTAGTTCGATTTCTTGACACTGTGCAAGTCTTGAATCAGCTTCAGTTAGTCCGTCGTCTTCATCCTGTAAATCATAGCCATCAAGGGAATCAATTTCGGTGGCATCCGTATCGTGCGAGAATTCCGCAGTGGTTGCTATGGAGCACTCTGTAATTGACTGATCATTGTTTCCATTTTGTTCTAGATCATTAGATGGTGAACTCAAGCCCATTTCTGACTCATAGGATTGGTTTGGAGGTTCAGACTTTCCTGAACTATTGACCTTTGTACATTCTTTTACCTCTTCATCTTTTATTTTAAAGGTATACTTTTTGATTGCAATAGGTTGCAGCACTGATTCATCATCACTTGAATCACTCATGTCTAACTCTGGGGGGACAGGAGATGGTGGGTGTACCCGTATCACAGGCTCAGCTGAAATAAATTTGTCATGATCGTCTTGCAGGTTGACTTCGGTCAACTCCATTTCACTGTCGGTGGAATTGTCCTGATGTCTTTTACTAGATTCACTTTGTTCTGTGTCTAAAGGTGGAGGTGGTGGAAACTCAATATAGGCCACTCTATTGTCTTTTGTTCTTTTGTTCACATCTGTGCTAATATTAGCTGATTGTGCTATATCTGAATGCTGGGTTTCTACAAATCTCTGCTTTATAGAAGGTAAGTTCATTACTTCTTCCTCCTCTGATTCCTCTGACACTTCAGGTATTGGGCTTGGCTTTCCAGGTATATATGCCATTAGTGAGTCAGGGGTTCTAGAATTGAATTCATAACTTACTTCTTCAGAACTAGGGGTTTCTGGGGTCAAAGGGCTTTTTCCTGAGCTATCTATAAATGATACCTGTTCTAAGGTATCATCTTCTGGACTTCCTTGGGGTGATGGTGGCTGTTTTTGTGGTTTAGCTGTAAAAAGTGGACCGCTAGTTTCTTGAACTGACCTACTCTCCTGACTAATTACCTTTTTAACACCCCCCTGCTGTACCTCTTTCTCATATTGCTTTCCTACTTGTACAATGCTGACATAAACAGGTAATGTTTTTATCTCTTTCAGGACCTCTGCACTGGCTACTGAACAGTTTTTATCTATCTCATCACCTGGGAGGCGATCACGTGATCCACCTGAACATTCTTTATCTGGGCTAAAGTCTAAAGAATCAGGGGATTTAACAGGCGATATCTCTGGATCTTCATTAGAAGGAGATAAGCCCAGATAACATTGGGTCTTTTGAAATTTTAGATCTGAACGCCTATTGCTTTCATCTGCCACAAAAGCAGAATGCAACGTGTCAGGCTTAATCATTGCCGTTGTTGGCCTCGCTAATTCTGTCTCACGTGTCAACGGGGGACTATGACCGTCACTGCCGTGAAAGGGTTTTCTCTCTTCAGTAACTCTCACAGGGATGTGCGATACACTTGTCCCTTCCTTTCTGAGTCCATTTTTTTCATCACCTGTATACCCTACTTCCTTGCGAGCAAGTTCTGTATACAGAACCTTCTTTGAAGGAGATTTTACATAACTTTCCGTGACCTCTCTAGAAAAGTAGCCATTTCTGGACCCAGTCTGATCATTTTCAGATTCATGGGTTGCAAAATGAGATCCATTATCTGTCTCTTTATTCTGTATAAAAACATGTGATAGCTTTTCTTTTTGTGCCTTTTGATTAGAACTACCAGACATTTCCCATGTTCTATAAATCTTTTTGTCTGCGGACAATGGGGATGCTGCCACGTTCATATCCTCAGGCATTGTATTGATTGGCTGCGCTGAAGTGTGGTCCTTTGGAGCTACACTTGATTTTCCTGCTTTCTGATCTATAAAGCCTCCATTGTTTCTGATGAATTCTTTGAATTTGGTGCATTCTTCATTAATTGCATCAGTAATCGACTCCTTTAGCAAATGTATTTCCCCATTGGTTTCATCCACAGCTTTTTGTTGCTTTTCTCTAGTGTGAAACTGAAAAAATGGCAGTCGGCTTTCCTGTGTTTTTTTAATGGGAATCTTAGATGGAGACTCATGTTTTTTATCTTCTTGGGCATTGTCTTTGCTTTTCAGATTGATGCTTTGCTCAAATTTTAGTTTGATAGAGCTGAGCTTTGATTGCTTTAATTGGAAACCAGATTGCGAGGCTGATTTAGCATTCTCTGCCTTTTGTTCAAGCAGCCTTTTTTCAGGACTACACGGCAAACTGGTTGCTTTTCTTTCATCCGCTGTGGTGATATGTTTTCCGTCGTGAGAAAATTGATGGATCTTCGTCCAGTCGTCACTGGATGTCCTCATGTCGGCAACTAGTACTTTTTCTGGGCTGCCAGTGGTAGAACTACGACCTGAGGACAATTCTCTCCCGTGTTTCTTGAGCGTTTTTTTCTCAGGAGATTGCAATTCATCATTGAGTTTTTCAGTTTTGTCCCGAAAAAATTGTGAAACTTCTGTCAACTTTTCTTCAGCCTCTTTAACAGTCCTGTCCACCCTGTCTTCATATAACAACTTTTCTCTACCTCTATCTAACCTATCCTCAGTGAAGCGCATCCACATTGCATGCTTAGGGCTTTTGGAATCTCCAGCGTAGTGCAATACCGTTACTTTATCAAAAGAATCATCATTGGGCAATTTACCTATACCATTCTCAGAAACATCTTTATAGATTTTTGAAAGGATTTCTTTTTTAGGAGTAGTAACCATTTTTCCTCTGCATTGTTTCTCGTGACGCAAGTCCGAGCCAAGGAACAAAGCATGATCCACCATTGACTCTTCTGTATCTGACTGTGACACATTTTCAGAAAGGAGCATTTTCTCAGCAAACCTATAAGACTCCCCACGTAGTTCTGAAAGCTCATCATCGTGGTACTCTATAGAGTGCTGGCTTAGTAACTTTAGTGTTTTGTAGGAGTCGTCAGATATGAGTTGGGCAGAACTTGGCCGACTATCTTCTTCCTGAGATACTGGAGTGTTTACTCTTGAGGATTCTAAGTAAGATGGTAGAGACTCTTCAGCTATAAGTTCTTCTTCTTCTGCTTGCCCATGATCATCAGAACCCATAAAATTGTTATTTCTTTCTGTAACCACATCTCTGATGTTAAAATCTCCCTGACTTATGTCCCTTTGATACACAAACATTTCTTTTTCTGGGTGCTTTTTTGTCTCTCTAATAATGACTTCGGTAGGCTCGGCTTGGTTACCTTTTTCAATATGCACCTCAATAATGCGCTCCAGTTTTGGTCTCATTTTGCTGTCCCTCTCAGAATGGTGTTGAGATGTGTCTGTACACTTCTGAACATCTGATGCTACTGGCGATTTATGCTCAAACAGGCCTGCTAGCTCTTTAGAAGGGTCACGGCCTGATTGGAAAGCTTTCATTATATCATGAACCGACATGGTTTCCTCAATTCTTTCTGACTTATTCTCACCACCTGGTGGTGTATGATAGACCATTCTAGTAGTAGTGGTGATATGGGTTTCTTCTTTCACTCTTACACCTTTGCCCATAACACCTTTCTGGTCTTCTTCTTCAATTCCAGCTTTCATCTGGTATGCCTTGCTTTTGACTGTTATCGATCCAGGAGGACTTTGCTCCAGCGCCATGAAGGATGGATCTAATGGTGGTGTTTCTCCTTTTTCAGATTCTGGGATGTCTCCACTTGAAGGCTCGTAGCTCCTAATTACATGAACCACCTCTGTTCTTGTTTCTGTTATAACTGGTGGGATGGGTACATCATGGAAAAGTGGCTTCGGACCCGTGCTTTCAGCACTCTGTGGGGCTGATGGAGTTTTTTCACTTCTTGTTTCAAATCCACTATCCGACAAAGGACTTTTGTCTTGCTCATGCTGTGAAAAGTCATCTGGAGACTCTAAAATCATGTCTGTTCCAAAAATGGAGTCGGAAATTTTACATAGCTCTTTTTCTGAAGCGGATGATCGCATTGAGGGTGGAGGCATCTTAAGCTTATGGTCTTGTAAGTTAATTGCTGGTTTTAAAACTCTTTTTTGTCTTTCTTCCCCTTCTTTTTTGGCATCATCAAACTTATATTTCAAGTTAGAAAATGCACTCCCCCCAATGTCATTTGTCAAATAGTCAATCACTTTTGTCAAATTATAGTCTTTTTCAGATAGATTTCTGGTTTTTATCTCTACTTTCTCTGATGTGTACGTCGGCATGCCTAAGCTGGTACACTGTCGTGCTTCTTCAATCTCCTCACTGTTAAATTCTACCCAGTCCTCATCTGATGATGAGTGCCCTACATCTCCAGGTGTTTTATTTTCCAAGAACACATCTTTTTTTAAAATTTCGCTAACTTTTACCAAGTCCTCTTTCACTTTCTCAACAATTTTAAATGGCTCTTCATCCTCAATTCTAACTTCTTTAGTCAACTCCGGGTGAAACGATTTGTCTTCTGAAGTATCGGTCTGTAAAATGGCTGTCATTCTTATTAAGTCTTCCTTCATGTCTGCAACATCTTTTAATATCTCCTGACTTGAAGATAACGATGATGTGGTGGATAATTTAAGAGCTGCAGGAGGCAGAAATAGGGACGTTTTTATTGGAGAAGATGTTCGGGTGAACTGATTAGGTGTGTCACTCAACATAATTTTTGAGGAGGTCAACAATGCGGCTGCTGATTTTGTCAGTGAAGCAGACTCGGACAGTTTTTTTAAGGTTGGCTCTGACAACACATTGACCACCGAATACACGGGCACAGTTATTGTTGGTGATGTTACATTTGAGGTAGTAGAGGATAGTGTAGATCTAAAGGATGTGTATATAGAACCAGAAGCGGGAGTTCGTATAGTCTGAAAAGCTGAAGCTGTTGTTGGGAAAGACCGTAGAGGTGAGTAGGATGTTTGAGTCGTAGGGGGGATAGAATAATTTTTATCTATTAAATCAGCAGCTGCATTAACAGATGACGTAGCAGATTTCATAACTGATGATATTTTGTCTTGCACATTTACTGCCGATCCATTAATATAATTTGAGCAGAGTGGGTACTTTAGAGGTGATGTAGTCCCATTGACCAAGCCAACTTCACTAGGCCCATTCCCAAGTTTTAAGGGTGCAGAAGACAAAGATGGTGTTAGGTTTACTTTAGAAGAAGCAACAGCTGGAGAAACTACAGATTTTAGTGGTGAAGATGAAAGTGACCCTGCAGATGTAATGATCGATTTAAATGGCAAGGTTGAAGAATACATATTAATATTTGATTTAGGGGATGCTGGAGGTGTCATTGTAATGGATGATCTTTCTAAAAGAGACCCAGCGGTAGACACAGGAGAAGTTCTAGAGGAAAAAACAGAGGCCGAAGAAAGGCCTTTGAAGACCGAAGTTTCAGCTAGCGTCGAAGCTCTAATTGGAGAACCAGTGGAGCCTTGAATTGTATATGGCGACTGTGTCACAACAGTTTTTATTGGAGAAGATATTGTCCGAAAGGATCTAATTGGAGATGCTACATCGCTAACAGACTTAACAGAAGATGTAGTAGATGCTCCTAGTGTGGATTTTATTGGAGAAGCAGAAGAGACAGACCAAATTGATTTTAAAGGGGATGCAGATGGGGTATTAGAGGACGAGCTTGACAGAGAGGTAAAGCCCGATTTGGTTTGTCCAGGCACTGTAATTGGAGCAGTTGTCCATGACTGGTATTGTCTTGTTGTAATGCCTGGCTTGTATGAATATGTAGCAGGTATTGTTCTTGGTGCTCCTGCGTTCCGATCAACTGGTTCTTTCATGTGTAAATTAAAATTAAATGCAAAATTAACAAAAAAGTGAGAGACCAGAGAAAAAAAATATTGGTCAGTAAAGTTTAGATAATTTTCAAAAGCAATTACAACTGTTTTCATGACTCAGAATGATGATGATGATGATAATGATGATCAAGAATTAAAGGAAATAAAATAAAAAAATATCCTCAATATGAGAATGAGCTGAGAACAGTAGCATCATAAAATGAAGGACAAAAAAAAGCAAATGGCAAACCAAATCCATAAACAATGAAAGACAGAAAAGACAACACACATCAAAACAATGCTGCAGCTACTCCGACTTCCTATTGACTTTCTGATGTGCTGGTTATGTCGCAATACAAGCTGTTTTGCCCTGTAAAATACAGTGTACTGTATCTGTGGTTAGTGCTCAAAAGTTAGTATTGTCTTTTTGCTCTTTCTCTGGTTGTACCATTACGTAACACACTACTGTCCAGTAAAACAATATAATGTGTGAACATGAGATTTGTTGGTTTCTATTCATGCAGATTCCAGATATTTTTTTATGGGACAGGCAAGTACAGTGCAAACCATGGAGAACCTGGGATCAGATATATATCTTCCATGCAGAATTTGTAGATATGTTGCACAATCACAAAGCCAATAAGAGCAGATTTTTTTTTTTGTTTGTTTGGTGTTTTTTTAATCAAGAGGATCCAAATTATTTTTTTCCTTGCATTTTTTTTTCATGCTGTCATTTTCTTATGCTTGATATAACCAAAGAAAACGTGTGATGAAATGGATTAAAAAAGGGCAATTATGCTGGTGTGATGGGTGATAGATGGAACGTGTGGCATCGATAGTACGGTCAAGCAGGGTTAACTGAAATATGAATTCTTTACTTAAGCGTGCATGGAATGTCATGTTGAAACAAGCAATGGATTAAGAAAATAGATTTACCAGTATTTCCCAATGCCAGTCATTAAGATGCAGCACTTGGGTATTTTTTTTTTTAGGAACCACCTTGATCTTACAAAGAACATTGATGGCCACAAATTGGACATGTCATGTGAGACATTGAGAACTGGCATTGGGAAACCATGGTACAACATATACACTTTTTTTATCTTAAAAGAAGAGTTAATCGTTGTGGCCATAAGTCAGAATCACTGCTCCTTAGATGATATTTGCAGAGATGGAAAGGACATAGGACAATGCCCTTGTCTGATCAAGATACAGGGAGTAAGCAAGCCATTATCCTCTCTCGCATCAACGATCCTTCCAATTAAGACGTTTTTTTATTGGGAGATTCACCAGATTTCTATACAATTGCATAAAATATATGAAGTAGGTTTTTTTTTCCAGAAATACAGACATATTGCATCTGAGATTGACTATGTTTTATATCAATATACCTGCAGAAATAAGTAATCTCATGCACACTCGTATAATACTCCTACAAATTACAATTACTGGCTTGATAACTACATTCCTTATACACAGTATACTAGATAAGGTCCAGTAAAAGTGCAGCTTTTATGTTATATTCCTGCTTGGGTACATTTATATCAATCAGCTGGCTAGTCATTGCATTCATTCCTATGTGTGCCAATGGTAAAAACATTGCTTTCATGGCTATGTTCATTCAGTGGCTATTTTAATCAAGCAACACATACTTAGGTAATGGTCAGTACCCAGACTAGAAATCAAAACCAGATTCATGAAAAAAAAGTCAACTGCGTATATTGAAGTATAGATAGCCAGACCCAGGCGGCGGCCAGGCGGAGAGCTCCTATCAGTATATAGATAGTCACTAACTGTGGTGCAGGATAACTCCTATGGTTATACAGTTAGCCAAACACAGGCTAGTTACAGTATAGTTATCATAAGTATACATAAAACCAATTTGACATAAAATAGCTCCAGTAAATAGTTCGCCAGACACTGATGGTAATACAGTATAGCTAGCCAGACATGAGGCTACAAGATAACTCAAATTTCGCAAGGTACAGATGGAGATTCTGTATAAGATACACAGAGCTGCTCAGGACTACCATTCTAATGATGCACAACCAGCATCATTTGAAAGGTTTGTGGCATGAAGTTGGTGGTCACACTTGATAATAAAGGGTAAGGAATACACCAATAGGACAGGGTTTTAGAAAGGGGATGATATTCACTTTTACAGTCTATTTAAATGACATTTATTTAAATCAAAGCTCTGCTTATTGCACTGAATTTATTCTGCCTGCTATTAGTTACCCTCAATTTCTCCAGACAATATCAGTATTATAGCAGGAAAGGCTAGAATTCAAATCTCGCTCATGAAACCTATATACCAGGATCTCCCTCATCAAACGTGTAACAGTGAAGAAGACAATGACTTGCCTCAATGTTCAGACCTTCAATGATCTGTGTAGTTTATCTGTAACAGAATCAACTAACAGCACTGAAGTAGGGGAGCAGAATACTGTGCTCATGTCACAAATGTGCCCTACGTAGGCAAGGTTTATCACTGAACTCTTGTGGCACACCATGCACACCAGTGGCACACAAGCCTGCTAGACAGGTTGGGCTGCCTAAGTTATAAAAATGCCAGATGGTAAGCTGCCATGAATACAAAACTAATTATAATCTATGCAGCTCTTTAATAAAAGCATGTAAATGCCAAACAATGAAAAAGCTAGATAGGAATGCCACATCACAATATAAAACAGAAGATCTGATAATCAGTGGGAAAATTCAGATTCCATCCAAATGTAGCAATAAATGCCTTCAATTTCTCTTCTGGATAGATAGCAAGTTGCTATTACTTCTTGTTTTCCCATTTCAATGTTGGGTCATTTATCAAAAGTCCTTCTTTCATAGAAATAAACTGTTTTCAAACAAAAGATATAGAAATCATATCACAACTTTTTACACTACATCACCATAAGATGTATCTTCTAATCTCAGAGACAAACTGCTCACTTGAGAAGTAACAACATTTGCCAAATACAATTAGCCTCAATCCAGTATTCCTTCCCAAACCATTGCAATATAATGGTATATAGATGATTTTTAACATCTAAAGTGCAGACGCTTTACCAGCATCCAGGGTCGCAACCAATGCTCTAAGCACAACTCAACAATGCACCCTTCCATTGACTAACTGACAAGTTATACACTTACCCTCTGCCTCACTCATGTATACTTACACTCCTCATACAGAATGTATAGGAATCGGTGTAATAAAGGATGTGACGATAATAATAATATTGCTTTTATTCATTTATATTTTTGATTGCCTTTTCAGAGACACAGTTTCTCTCTATCATCCCTCTTTTTCTGTGACATAAGATCAAAGTATGTCAGTAAGAGATAGGGAGGATTTTTACAACCTAGGACTGAAGATATCAAGGCAAAACAAGTGTTATTCCTAAAAAAAAGTGCTACAATTTGGAGCAAACTCCCATAAAATTCCATTGGTTTCCATGGTTATTACTACTATTTTAGCACTTTTTCCTGAAATACCACCTTATTGTCTTGATAAATATGGTCCCCAGTGTTCACAGAACACTGTATTGCCATTTGTGCATGTGATCACTATGATTGATGTTCACAGTGATCACTATGAATATATCCCAAAATGAATGGCTGATCCTGGTGTGCCTAACTCTTAAGGAAACCAGGATCATCACACCCCATACCCCCATTCATTTGTGTGTGGATGGCTGTGGATTGTCAAATCCTCTATGCAATTGCTGGGTGTTGAAAATGACTTCAATGAGCATTCATTAACATTTTTTCTGTGATTGGTCAGTTTCTCTTCTGCTATCCAAATTATACTGTTGTACAATAATAACACCTCTGTAATGGCAGTTGTAAACAGGCAGAAAGGGAATTCTGCCTGATTAAGACTGTATTTATGGTTTAGTCCCTAAAGAGGCATTTCTTTTATTGAAAAGCCTTTTAGAGACCTGTCATTATTTCAAATAGAAAGGCTGCTAGATCATCTACTAGCCTAGTTCTTCTCACATTACAAGTTCAGTAGATGAAACCAGTGACCCTACAAAAGTAAATGAAAATCCATGCACACAGCCGGAAAAATACACATACAGTGCAGAAAAAGCCATGCCATTTTGATTCATACATCCTTTCATACCAAATGTGAGGCTTGACTGCTCCTTTAAGAGCTTAGACTGTGGTCAGCAAGGGTTTTTCCCCCCACCGCACACAGCATGCCTGAACAACCATTCAACTCTATTGCATAAATACCCCCCTGTTTCCATGAAGCTTAATACAACCCAACAAAAAGTTGGATAATGGTATATCGATGATTTTTAACATAAAAAAGCAGATGCTTTCCCAGTGTTCATTTATGCTCAATCAGTGGTATAAAATAATTGAAACATCCCAAACTAGAGCAAGGGTAGCGCCAGTTCTGGCAAAACAAACCCATTTCTGTATAACCTAGTGAAAAGTGTCCCTATGAGTCAGGGGCAGACACTGGTTGTTTATTACATGGGATAGTTTTAATATTATATACTGGTGCTACTATATCCTGAGGTTACCAGCCACAAATCCTAAGTGGATTCATACATTGTTTTTTCATGAACGGTTTATTGAAAAAAAGCATATGCTCCTTTGTCAGATGTGTATTGTAAAAATAAATACATAGAATCTATCCATGAAACAGAGAACTGTGGGGAACTGACAACTGAATTGGAAAAAACAATCCAAAATTACTAAGATGAAGAGTTTTTTTTCCAACTTGACTATTTTATTTTCACAGGACAACATTTCACCACTTCGTAATTGAACCTATACTGACATTATACTGCATTAAATTTGCTCTCACTAGTATAGCAAGCTGTGATATGATCCTTTTGCAACAGTCCATAAAAAAAAATACAAAAATATAAATTCATCCAGTATCTACTTTTTTAAAAACAGGATGAGGTGGTAGAACGATAACTCTTCTTTTAAAGAGGATTAGTTTGGTTAAAATGTTATTAAACTCACTCATTCCAGGCTCAGTCAGATAGCTGTAACGCTTACGCAAGGCTAGGGATACAAAATTCTGGCGTCGGTCTATTTTTTCTGTCTGCAAAAGAAAAGAAAATGGCAAATGAAGTGTCTACGTACTTCGAGTTAAAGGTTTTTTTTTATCAATATTAGAATTTTATAGTTTTATAGTTGTCAAGAAAAAAAAAAGAAAATCATTACAAATGTACGTTGTTTTGCTAATAAAAGAAAAAAAAAAAATTACTAACAAGCCACACACTACATTTAACTGACAATACATAACTTTTTGCCAAAACGGCACATTCTGATTTTGGAACATGAACAAAAAGCAACATTGGGTAACACTGAAAAGCTTGTTATAACAGGATGCCACACAAGATTAAGTCAGAACAGCAGTAAAGGCTAGCCTGAGGGCAAATGGCACTTTCCCTTTTAAAGTGGATCTGATGCTTGTGCTTTCCCCACTATCCAAATTAGGGCAAGATGGCAGCTATGCAAGTCTATCCTGTATTCAGTAACCCTATCAGTGTCATATACAAATGCATCACTGACACACAAAGGGTTAACATCATAATGACAATTTAAGCACCATAATAAATATAAAATAAAAGTTTTTTTGGTTTTAAAGTCTCAACTACATCTGATATGTAACAAAGCATGTCATTTGTATTACCTCATCATCTTGGTCTGACTCTGTTTCCTTTTGTGTCCAAGATGCATTGCAGAGATAAGGTATATTATGGTGGGCAGCAGGGAAAAGAATATTAGGATGTGAAAAGGGAAACAGGCAGGAGGCACAGTAAACAGATAATGCAAACACAGACACGAGAAGATAAGTAGACAAAAGCAAGAGCCGAAATTCATAAAACAGGTTATAGAGATATTACAAGTGCACAAACGGTGACCTCAACAGTCTTAACAAAATTCACAAATTCAACAAAAAACATCTGGGACAACACATTTATATTACATATTAAGTGGTTGGCAACCTCTAGCATGCCAGCTCCTGGGAACTAAGACTCCTGTTAATACTCAGCAAGTGCCAGAGATTTCTTATTCTGTGACCAACACCTGTATTTATTCAGCTTTGATCTATCTGTTTGCCTACACTGAGATCCTGTAGCAAAACCAGGAGCAGAGTTTAACAGAGAGATTATAAGTAGCAGAAAGAGTGTGGCATGATGTACAGTGACTGCAAACATTGTTTGTCTTGAAGTTGGTTGGATAGAATGGTTTAAGGTAGGAACAAAAGGGTTACATTAAATGAAAAGTGAAAGAGTGGTAGAGCGGAAACTAAGCACTAGGAGACTTTCTTGTTACAGTGTTTGTGTCTTTTCTAACAAACAACAATGTTGCCTATTTGAAAGACTATCCCCACTTGCAGAAATTCTACAAGGGTATCTCCTAGTGCTGAGTGTATCCATTAATGTAACTAGTGATATCTATTAAAAAAAAGTAAAAACAATGCAATTTTGGAAGCAACTAAATCAGGGGCAATTTATTAAAATTGTATTTTAAGTAGAAAAAAAAAAAGAAAGAAAGCGAGTGATAAAAGCATAATCCCCATATAAGGAAGTGGGCAAATCAATGATATGTGTGAATGTAAAAATATTCCAAACATGCATATCTCATCTTGAATACAAACAAAATAAACACACACACACGCACTCACACACAATAATAATAATCATCATATTAAATAAAATACACAGGGTTCAGCCATGATAGAGCATTGGAATGAGCTTAATGAAAGGAGTTCAGGCAAATATATAATAGTATACTATGTTCTAAACTTTTAAACTGAGCTGGAGTTACTGATTAAATATGGACTTATTACGTAGAAACGTAAATGAGCATGAGACCAACTGAGAGAAAGCATATGAAGCTGATGACCTTTAGACAATCGATCCATGTAGAGTTATTTATTTAGGTAATTAGGAAAGCTCTAGGTAGACACCCAATATAGAACGATCTGGCTCAAAATGGAGCCAAATGCGGCAAAGTAGCAAAATTTCCCAAAATTCGGCTAGTCAATATCGTTGATTCCGGAACCTAATCGGCTGTTCAGAAACCGAAACACCAGAAGAATTTGGATCGGGGCAATGAAAAGCACAGATTTTCGGCTACCCTATATGCTCTGATCACTCCCGAACAGGAAACATACATGAAATTTGCACATATCAATTCTCCAGATTATATTTGGAAAATTGAATAGAAAAATGTAGAATTAAACATATTTTTAAACACAAACATAATCGTATACAATTATAATATATTCATGTTATATATTCTAATAGTATATTTACATTAATATAAGAATTTTTAAATTTTGCTAAAAAAATATTTTATATAATTTTTTTAAATGTACTTTATTGTTATGTATTTAATTAACGCATCATGTTATTTTTATTTAATTATTACTTTTAATGATTTTATTACACTTAGGGCCATTTTGGGCCCCACTGCCAAAGGAGAACCAAAACTGCTACTCCGTTTTGGTGAATTTTGTCTGTTTTCAGTGGTGGGAGATATTGGTTTGGGATCGCCTATGATTTACGAATTTCGAACGTATTCAGAGGCACATCGTAGCATGTAAATCAG
This sequence comes from Pelodytes ibericus, assembly GCA_036172795.1. NCBI lineage: Eukaryota > Metazoa > Chordata > Amphibia > Anura > Pelodytidae > Pelodytes > Pelodytes ibericus. The sequence continues at coordinate 55,052,503 of CM069867.1, forward strand.
GTGTTCTCTTGCCACCGATGTGATCCGAATACGTCCAGGCATGATTTCGACTCCGAATATCAGAGCTACCTTGGTAGACCCTCAAAAATATCAAATGATATGCGTGTTAAATAGCATCTTATGACTAACTACACACAAACACACTCACATAAAAGTTTCTTTGTAAAGTTCATTTGGTTAATTTTGGCACTCACAAGATAATACCATGTCAGGTGGATTGTTGGTACACAGAAGAAGCTGAATCTTCTCTACTACTTAAATATGAAAATATACTAACTTTTATTCCTAATTGATGTGACAATGCACATTCAGTAGTTTAGAAATTAAGTTAAATTGCAGTCACACTAAGGGAGACGGGTCGGTAAATTCTAGATCGTTAAGTTTGTACAACATTTTTTTTTTTAGGAGACTCACCCCAGGATAAGTCTTGTTTGACAATGATGTTGAGTTATACACCTAAAAGGTTATATTATTGGCTGCATTTAATCACTTACTACAATTCAACCAAGAAATGGATTTGGTTTTAGTAATAGACTCTTTCCTGGTTTTACTGTACAAGAAATGAATGGTGATTCATTGGCTTAATACCTTCTTCTGAGTTGGCAGGGTTATGTTCAGGTTGCATACGGCAGTCTGTGGAAGGCCTTTTGTAGTCTTTGGTTCCTTCAAAAATGACAGGCGACCACATGGTTCTTGACTTGGGTCCCGGACCTACAGAAAGTGGCAGGACGACAATTAACTTCTGAACTTGACAGATTCTCTTATTTTTCTTCTTTTTCTTTAGTTTTTTTTGCAAATAACATGAATTGCTCTTTATTTAAAAGTGAGAATGAAAGATGTGCACATAGTTCAATAGAATCATCCTGTTATGATGAAGGCATTCCCCTTAAATAGTTTTAAATCTGGGATTTACATAACGCTATGCTAAATAAGTCAATTGTTTCCTAAGTACCTTCTCAGACCTTACTTCCATATAATCTACCAGAGCTCTGGAAAATAATTGCAATCATTGATTAATAAAACTCTTCAGCAATTGACGTTCCAATATAGGACACCTCAATACTAGATAAATGCATAAGTAAATTTGCATTCCTAACTTTAATGTTGCTATTTAAGTCTTTCTGTATACAGCAGTTGTACCATAGTTGCCAGCAGTCCCGGGTCAGTCCCATTTTTGAAGCTGTTGCGGAATTATTGTTACGCACATTGCTTTGCACTGTAACATGACGGCATGTAACTCTGCCCACTGTTGGCTAAACCTCCACCATATGCCAGGATCCTGATCCAGGATGTTGGCATATATGGTGTACTATAAATAGGCACAGTATGAAAAAATACATCTGTAGTCCTCTGGTGCGCGTAACTCAACAGAGATGACAAAATAAAGCATATGGTAAATTAATCTGTTGTTACCTTTACTGAAAAAGGCAGTCTGTTTTCCTTGAAAGCATAAAAATTAAATATAAGCTGCTGTCCTCCTTTTGTAAGAGGCGCTAGATTCCCATAGCAATCAACATGGATAGGTTTTCCTTCAAGAACCTGTAAGAAACACAAGGAAGAAGGAGAAGAATTGAGAACCTGAAAAAGTTGGCTTAATGCATGTCAATCTATATAGACAAACAGAGCTTGTGCTTGGGGTGGAATATCTATTGGGGATCACTCATACTATAAATACAATAAGAAGAGAGTGCAAATTATAAAAACAAGTCTGGTTGTGGTTTATTGATATATAGAAATATCTCATAGATTTAGACACACTGGGAGTTACGTATTGAAACTCCCACACTGCAAAGTGTCACTTGTTTTTATACATTACCCCAAATGTATGGTATTTATGAATGTCTATTCTTCCTGAGGACACTACCATCATAACATAATGTTAGATATTCATAGGTCTTACATTTACTTGTTTAAGATATTGAAGAATTGCTATATGGTATAGCAAAGCATCATTATAGGATAGGCCTGGTATACCACAGAAGAACTTGGATGATGCCTGAGGAACCCACCTCAATATCTTTACTTCTTGCCACTTCTTCAAAGTTCTCCTGTTGCTCCAACGTTTTGTCCACCTTGTCATCAGTCATACAGAAGCAACGCAGTTTGGCTTCCACTGGGTCATTCATTTTGGCAAAGACCACAAATTTGGCCATGTATGGTACACAGATCAATTCCCTGTACAGCTGTGTCGCCAAACTAACTGTCTCTGGAATCTGATGGCAGTCACCAAGCCAAAACCTGGAAAAGTCAATCATACTGTATCATTCACAAGGGAAACATCGAGTGTTAGAATTGAGTAGACAGCAGTTAATACTCTTATCTTTCTGCAAACCAAAAAACACCCACATATTTCTTCGGGGATAAGCACCCATTAAGCCCTCTATCCAAGAAAATACTTAAAGTGGAAATAAATTAATTTGTTTTGAAACACAAGGCCACATTAAGATAAAAGTTTGTTTCTATCATTAAACCTTTCAAATTTAAGCACATATTTCAAATGTCAGGCTCTATTAAAAAAAAGTTTGGTTGCTTGGAAGTTTAGATCACCCATTGACCTTCCAATGTTTCATTATTCACATCTTTAGCACATAGGCATATTAACAAGTTATAGGATGGTACAATGTATCATGTAAAAACGAACTGTTCTCTGAGAAGCTGAAGAACCTCCATCTGAAGCTGTGAATATTGAAACATTGAGTAGAGTAGGTCACTGGTAGAGTAACACTCTCTCCATGGAGAAGTAAAATCTGTCAAATGAAATCCTTCAAGTAAACGAAAATGCAATAGTAATGTTATGACTTCATTCACACTTTAATAAGAAACACCATCTAAGAACAGAAAAAGACTACCAAAACCTGATTTAGATGACCTGCCATAGCTTTTTTTTTAGGACCAACAGTTGTGAAGGAATCTACCATTATGGCCACGGTCTTACATCTTAATTACTCTAAAAAAATGTACAGTTCAATCCATCCAGGGTGATAAGTACATTTCTGTCATTTATTGATTCCACATGCACTTTAGGATTCTACTAAAACTGATAAGGTGGGGGAGAAATATCTCTTGCGCTTAACTTTTTCTATTTACATGTAATGTTTGATGTTTACCTGGCTGATACATTAGTTGTAAAAGAAACACAGTCATTGACAAACGTCAGAGGAGTAGTTCCTGTAATATCCTCCCATTGTGCTGGGGATGTCCCACCTGTAATAAACAAATAAAGAACTGAATACACAAATCTCTTTATTGACAGATAATACACAACATATTCCACTGTTGGATTTCAAAGCTTCTGCTTCTCTACTGGTATGAAGTGTTTTGTTATAGAGAAGAAGAGGCTCCAGCGCAGTCCTGTTCTGGGACCCACTCTCTAGTAATATAATTGGTACTCTGGTGGGTCTCAGTAAGAGACTGTCAGGCAAGTGAAGAGCTCATTGATATTACTCTGATCTAGATTGTTCATCTTCCCACTAATTGGAGTCTGTGTTCAGACATTAAACATGGCTCCACATATCATGTGTTTGTTCTACCCACACTCACTATAGTTACTGATATCAGACTATGGACTTCCTGAAAACACTACGGGCTTTAACAAATGAATGGCCAGTGACGTTGTAAGTAATAGCAAACCTGTGTTTCAAAAAGTAATCTACACAATCATTCCAAAAGTGTAAAAATCAATATTATCAAACAACTTTGCTGGTGATGCCCCACAACTCACAACACGTAAGAGGGGCAATTTATACTACTAGGTCATACGCTATTGAAAAAAATTGTGTTCAGAGAGTACCCTGGCATAGAAAGGCCTTGTAGGCCAGGTTTGACCTGCATGACTCCAGATGAACACCCTTGAAATAAATCAATCAGAGCTCAGTGAACTCACTGCAAATGGCTCGCTTACCAATCTGAACTAAAAATATAACCAAGACCTGGGGCAGTTGCTTATAATTCTGTTCCCTGTGCCCAGTAAACTCGGCTTACAACATTCCTACTCACCTGTAATACTACACAAGAGCCGCAAGCTGGGTGTGGTGTCCCCTTTGTATCCGTTGCTGACACCTTCTCCTGAGGGAGGCGGCACCGGTATGGTCATTGTGATTGGCTTGTGGAATTTCCGTCTTCTGGGTTCCACTGTGACGATTGGACTAAATGTGGCTCTATTTCCAATAACCTTCTTGACCAGTTCATCAGGGGCTGGTTGTGCCTATTACATTTGTTAACACTTAGTTATAACCATGCAATCCATATATATAAGCAATAAATAACAATACAGACCCGACAAAGTCAATAGGCAGCCCTAGGTTTCCCCACACTTTCATGTCTTAATTATTTAAAATAAATAAGATCTTATATGTATTTCATAGATGGTCAAAACCACACTGACAACATTTCTTTAAGGATTAACTTGTCTTCATGGGTCACCACTAAATACCCAAGTGTCTGACTGTTTTTAACAATACATCAATCTTGTCTTATTTACGAAACAGGCCATTAGACAGTGGCTCTTTGGCCTCTCCACTGACAGTAAGAAATATGAGCCACTGAATAGGTGGCAGTGTTATAAAATGACCTAAAGGAATGAACTATCATGTTGGTGTTACCTGTAGTCCGACTCTAATTCTTTTTGTCAAAGCGCCTTCTGGGAAGGATGCTTGGACATTTGGGACTGTGGTGCTCTTCAGGACGCCTCCCTCGGGGCCAATCTGGTTGCTTTCTTGCTTTATCCGAGAGACAACAGCGAAATATTGAGGGAAGTCTTTGGTGACGATTCGACAGATTCGCTTTTTTTCCAGCTCTTCGACGCTGTCCAGTTCTGAAAGATATATTGAATGGAGGCCGTAAATCAAAGCTCCGTCTCCCACTTCTCCCAAACCTGGGCAGCACAGGTCAGTGTGACGCTACAAAAACGTGCTTTTTATGTTCATTTTCCTATGCTTAAAACTGTATCATAAAAAATACACCTTACATGATGCTGTGTGAAGAGTTTCTATGTTAGTAGTGAATGGATGGCAGTCTGCAGGTCATAACATCTAGCAAGAGTGATTTCACGAGTTGGCCATTTTTTGATATACAGTATGTAACATATTAGATACTTCAACACAGAGCAGTAACTAGATTTTGTTGTGCCTAATGCAAAATACAAAATTGTTCCCACGGTATTGTTGAACAGCCCAGTTCATTGTCCCAAAACACCACTGACTGCCCCTGACCATAGTGGAGGGAGCAGGAGGTCTGTGCTCTGGAAGTGTATTAACAGAGATCTCCTTCGTACAATGCACTTGCACTGCATGCCATCCCATAGTGGCGCCTGTATTATACAGTTATCACAGTGTAAAGGTCATCTGTGCTACCAGACTGCACAGAACCTCTCTGAATACCCAAGGCTACTTCCTCATTCACCTTACCCTTGTAATGGCTCAGGTTGCCACTAGGCCGGAAAAAAATTGACTTGAGGTCAATGTATAGTCGATTAAGGCAAGAGTATAGTAAAGGTGGCAACAATCGTTACTGCTCTGTTTCAACAAAACAGTCTCTTCAAGTGCTGTGACCATTTGCATATGTGGGCTGCAAACTACTTATTACATAAGCTGGATACACTTGCCTGCTGCCCCTTTAAAATAAAACATTTTGAGTTTAGTCCCTCTTTAAAAGTGTTGTTCTAAATATTAAGGATAAAAATGCTTCTCCTTCAAATGTTTTTTTTTTAAAACTTTCATACTTGAAATGCTAAATAAGGTATATATTTGGGGGCTCTCACTATATGTTAGAATCTTTTGATAGTACTACAATACACACATTTTGGCCAGAAGATGGCGCTTTAGCCCAACGTTGTATAACACTTGTTTTTTTCAGGGCTAAAGGTTATATAACATAATGTATTCTTTTTAGTATATTTAATTACGTTGTCACTATAAGTGCATTTATCTGATGCACAGGGCCACTAGTGTTAATAAAGATGTTGCAACGTTCTGGTTTTAGAGCACTGGTAACACAATCAGTCAGTATTATTATTTACCCAATGTTACAAAGTTGCCAAAGACATGACAAATATTTCCATTCAGCAACTACAAAACAGACAGCGGTATTATGGGTTACCTTCATCCATGCCATTAAGCAACTCATTGAGCTCTTCAAGCTTGCAATCATACTGGTGTTCTTTCCAGGATTCTCCATTTTCACTTCTTAGCACAATAAGTTCCCTCTCCTTACTTCTCATGGATCCAAAGTGGGGAATTTCCACTATTACAGGTCTGTACAAAAAGAACACAGAGGCCTTAACACGTGCGCCAATTATTTGTTTATCTAGTGCCTTCAAACACTGTCCTAACAAAGCAAAATATTACGGAATAAAAGTGTAGAAAGCTGCAAAATCCAAGAAGGGAAGTGTAAATTAATTCCCATAATTCCCAGCGTGTTATACGTCATACTTTCGTATTAAAGTTTGCCACTTCATGCGTTGCTCAAAATAAGCATCAAGTAGAGTAGATAGTGGTGGTTTCCTATTAAACCAGACTTTCTTTTCAAATGAATATCGCTTTAAACAAACAATGTTTAACAGGCCAAATTCCGATTGTGCAGCTTTCACAGTGTTGATAGACAGTATCTATATTTTCCTACAGAGGTTGTACATATGTCATCAAACCGGAGCATTTTCTGGAAGAAAAAAAATTAACTCGCATAACAGGCCTAAAACAACATTTTCTGAGGAATTTTACCAATTGCTTTAGATCTGTGATAACATGTTTTCTAAAAGAGAGAAAAAAAAAACAATCATATTTAATTAGATTTATCAGACCACATATGTGATCTTGGCTCACCTCCTAAATTAATGACTAAATTATTAAGGGGGAAACTCACAAAATGACCAGAATATCATTCAACATACTCCAGTCAAGAGAAATGAAATACACAGCGATGTAAATACAATCTTTGCAGGTTAATAGGTCAGATACTGTCTGCTTAGTGTCGGAGACAACATATCAGTGTGCATGAGGTTTAACAACACTGTTCTGAGAGAAGGTATTTCACAGTCCATTAGGAGTTTCATTATCTTTTGTACACAAATGATACATTTATTTTCAAAAGTATCAGATTACATTTTTTTTAATTTTTGAAACATAGTTTGGATATATGCCTTTAAATTCCATGCAACTACGCAGTGATACGCACTTTGTTGAATAAAAAAAATGAATAGTCACAGATGTGTTAGGTTCTACTGTTCTACAGCCAAGCCCCCTTGATGACAAGTTTCATATAGGTATGTATAAATAGTATGTATGGTCAGTTGGAGCTTTGGGATATCTGTATGTATGCAGTGATAATAGCCAGAGGCCTGAATTCCCAGTTCAAAACTGAAGACTGAGTCATCCAATACCTGGATTAAGGAAATGATAGCGATGTAATCCTTACTCTCCTCTTCTACATAAAACTATCAAAATGGTCACATTTGAGGATATGAGTGAACACTAGTGAAATAGGGAGAGCAAGATCAGCCTCTGTCTCATTTCGCAGTAAAATGTCTAAGATTGAGGTAGACACCTACCTCAGTGTAATGATCAGAGCAGTCTATTGTGCATTAGAGCTCCATTATTTTCTCAAAAGTATTCCATATCTGCGATATTTAAAAGAATAGTAACACAAACATTTTTAATACTGTAAATCAAATCATGCACAAGCTGAAGAGTGTTGCAGTTATATGGAGATCTGTGTCAGTGGAGATACAGATCTCTTCCTCTGGTCCATGGGAATATTAGGAATGAGTTCCTAGGAGCTGTGCATCTTTGTACGCTGTTATAAAAATAGTGTATTATTTGGATGGTGAGGAGTGCATGGCTGGGAGAAACAGGAAAACAGACTGTATCCGAAAAAGGAAAAGTAACAGAAAAAGGCTACAAATCTCATGAAAAAAGATCAAATACTACAAAAGTGTGGATAGGGGCCGGATGGAAGTAATAGATTGCTAAACCTGAGCCAGCCAGCATCTTGGTCTGCCACTGCCTATATGGTGCCTGGTCCATAAGCCTACAGAACACACACACAGTAACTCACTGTTTGGAATACCTATTTTGGTGAACCCTTATCATTTGGTCAGCAGTAATGCAAGTTTGACAGAAAAAGGAGACTCACAAATGTAAAAAATGATGCTATATGAGTCAGTGATGGCATTTGCTGTAAGTTACGTTTTCAGTGTACAATTACTTATTTCTATGGCCAGGATCTTTATCTTTGTATTCATTTTAAAATAATTGAATTTCACATAACATGCTTTACTAAAGGTCTGCACATGTGCGGTGGGACTGCCACTCCCCCTCACAAGCCACGCCCCTTGCATTGCTGGGGAGACGGGTTGTCAGCTATGCCGATTCCACCAAATGCACTTTAACTGTTATCATCCCTTGAAGCACACCCCCATGTAATCCTATTTAAACAGCCTTAGCAGACACAGAACTCCGTGAAACAGAAGCAGGTAGAGGGATCTGTGCGGTATTACACTGAAATACTCCACAGGGCACGGAAACAAATTGTGTATCAGAAATACACATGTGCGGTTTTACTACCTGTTTCATGGTAGTTGCCCCCATGGACTTACATGCCTCCCAAGTGGCCCTATGTTTGCCCAAATCCACCTGTCCCGGTTTACTCCTCTAGTATACCGTATATACTCGAGTATAAGCCAAGTTTTTCTGCACATTTTTGGAGAAAAAAAATGGCCTTCTTTCTCAAAGAAGAAATAATGGTTTAGGCCTTCTTTAAATGGAACATCCACACCTAGGGTTACCAGCCCTAGGTATTTTAGGGTTACCAGCTGGTATTTTACCAGCAGGTGGGTAAAACATTGGCTAGAGGCCAGTGTTAAGTCTATAGAGGCATTAGCACGGCCGGTATTTTTTAAAGAAAAGGTGGCAACCCTATCCACACCTGCTATCCTGGCCATGTCGTTCAAGGCTTCTTCTGGTGCACAGTGAGCAATAAGGTAAGATGAATGAGCCTCAGACACACAATACATACTCTCCGCATAGCTTGCTTAGTGCATAACCAGTTCTCTGGAAAGCTCCCCCTCTACCTGAGCAGTATGTTCACTCTTACTCCCCCTCTACCTGAGCACATCCTACAATTTCACATCCAGCATCAGCCTCTTACTAGCTGTCCCTCACTTCAAAAAGAAAGCCGGTTAAGGTGTGTTCAGAGCTCCTTATATGTGAAATAGTCTCCAAGATTTCACCAAATCATCCTCTAGTCTAAAATCCCTGAAAATGAATGTCTCCTAACTTCTAAAAACAGAATGTACCTGCTATTAATTTACAAACACCTATATAAACAGCATCCATGTTTATTACAAACACCTATATAAACAGCATCCATGTTTATTACAAACTCCTATATAAACAGCATCCATGTTTATTACAAACACCTATATAAACAGCATCCATGTTTATTACAAACTCCTATATAAACAGCATCCATGTTTATTACAAACACCTATATAAACAGCATCTATGTTTATTACAAACTCCTATATAAACAGCATCCATGTTTATTACAAACTCCTATATAAACAGCATCCATGTTTATTACAAACTCCTATATAAACAGCATCCATGTTTATTACAAACTCCTATATAAACAGCATCCATGTTTATTACAAACTCCTATATAAACACTATACATGTTTATTACAAACACCTATATAAACAGCATCCATGTTTATTACAAACTCCTATATAAACAGCATCCTTGTTTATTACAAACTCCTATATAAACACCATCCATGTTTATTACAAACACCTATATAAACAGCATCCATGTTTATTACAAACTCCTATATAAACACCATACATGTTTATTACAAACTGCTATATAAACACTATACATGTTTATTACTAACTCCTATATAAACAGCATCAATGTTTATTACAAACTGCTATATAAACAGCATCCATGTTTATTACAAACTCCTATATAAACAGCATCCATGTTTATTACAAACTCCTATATAAACAGCATACATGTTTATTACAAACTCCTATATAAACAGCATACATGTTTATTACAAACTCCTATATAAACAGAATACATGTTTATTACAAACTCCTATATAAACAGCATACATGTTTATTACAAACTCCTATATAAACAGCATCCATGTTTATTACAAACTACTATATAAACAACATCCATGTTTATTACAAACACCTATATAAACAGTATCCATGTTTATTACTAACTCCTTTATAAACACCATCCATGTTTATTACAAACTCCTATATAAACAGCATTCATGTTTATTACAAACTGCTATATAAACAGCATCTATGTTTATTACAAACTCCTATATAAACAGCATCCATGTTTATTACTAACTCCTATATAAACACTATACATGTTTGTTCCAAACTCCTATATAAACACCATCCATGTTTGTTACTAACTCCTATATAAACAGCATCCATGTTTATTACTAACTCCTATATAAACAGCATCCATGTTTATTACAAACACCTATATAAACAGCATCCATGTTTATTACAAACACCTATATAAACACCATCCATGTTTATTACAAACACCTATATAAACACCACCCATGTTTATTACAAACTCCTATATAAACACCATCCATGTTTATTACAAACTCCTATATAAACAGCATCCATGTTTATTACAAACTCCTATATAAACAGCATACATGTTTATTACAAACTCCTATATAAACAGCATACATGTTTATTACAAACTCCTATATAAACACCATCCATGTTTATTACAAACTCCTATATAAACAGCATCCATGTTTATTACAAACTCCTATATAAACAGCATCCATGTTTATTACAAACTCCTATATAAACAGCATCCATGTTTATTACAAACTCCTATATAAACACCATCCATGTTTATTACAAACTCCTATATAAACACCATCCATGTTTATTACAAACTCCTATATAAACAGCATCCATGTTTATTACAAACTCCTATATAAACACTATACATGTTTGTTACAAACTCCTATATAAACAGCATCCATGTTTGTTACAAACTCCTATATAAACACTATACATGTTTATTACAAACTGCTATATGAACACCATCCAAGTTTATTACAAACTCCTATGTAATAGATAGATATGTAATAATAGATATATGTATGTATGTATGTGTATAACACTGTGTAATACCGTTCTGGATTTAGTCTTCACATATTTTGAAAAAGAGATCAATTTCACCATATTCTTTGTGTGAAAACACTTTATAAATTAATAAAATATGATGGGGCATAGGTAGGTTCTGTACAATAGCAGTCTGGTAGCACATATCCCCTTCACACAGCAATAAACACTGTATAGCATAGGCAGACCCAGTTTTGGATCCTGCCTGACCTGGGAAGGTGGGACCATATGAACACAGAGTTACGCAAAGTTGTGCAATGCCATCCAACATCACCTCACCGCACATCAGTTTGGTGTTCCAGGATGGACCATGCACATATTTGGCAGGTGTGTCATTCGGGTGCGCTGGTGTGTCATTTGTGGTTTTCATTCTTTAAGCGTTTGAGATACTGGACAGTGAATTGTGTGGATATGAAAAGGTTTGCGCATGTACAGTAGAGCTGTTACTTTAAGTGACCCTCTCCCTCCCATACCAACCCCCAGGTTTAAAAGGGAACCGATCTCACCACAAGCATTCTAAAAAAAACTTATCTCAAGAAGTTACAATTTAATTAAATCTAACATCTATATTTATCTATTATTGTTAGCCGTGTCCCTTATCTCGAAAATCACTAGGGTGATAGACGTTCAATAACCCTAATGAACTGTCTGAAATTACCCAATTGTATCCTGTCGACCTTTACTGCTTCCTCTGGCTAAAAGATAACCTTTTATTTGTCACTATCTTTATTTTCTGAAAATATACCCCTCGAAGCTAGGAATTTACATAAGTAAACTCTAAGGGGCAGTAAAGACCTTGTCCTTTTTGAGGGGATCATGATGTATGTATATATTAATATAACGGACAAAACAAAGTGAAATACGGCTAATGTCATCATTTAATCATTAAATGGATAATCAATTATGAAACAAAACAGAAAATTAAAAATTGAATGATGTTTAATATGAGCTGGTACCATCAAAAACATGTTGTCTGTAAATACCTTCTCTTGAACAATTGTAAAATAAAAAAATAAATAAATAAAAAAGACTAGCTCTCCAAATTACAATGTATTTGATGCAGCATAAACATCTCAAACTGAAACACATAACAGTCATGAAAAAGCCAAAAACAAAAGAAAGTCTGCTGTAAGGTACACATGCCTAAAAAAAGCACAAATATTTAGTGTGTTGAAAGACAAGCAACTGTTTTTGTTTTTTTGTTTTCTTTCAAAAACATGAACTGACTGAAAGGCGTGAAAATAAAGTAGCAATAAAAAATAAAATGTAGATGACAAAATAATAATAATTCAAAAAAAAAAAAAAGATACAAATGAAACTCGTGGACAATTTGTATCCTAAGGTTTGTACTTTAGCAGTGCAGCATCCTACCCAATAAATTTTGTTCCATGAGGCCCAAGCTGCAGGATTCGGCTAATCATGCTCTCTCCCTCGTTAAGAGGGGGGGAGTTGGTAGGAAGATGCAGTTTACTGAAAAGATCCATGCAGCAGAAAGAGAAATAAGAAGGGGATATTAGGATCGAACTGCCAGACAGAGTTATCGGATTGTGCACCATGTGTCTGGCTCCTGGTTTGGAAAACTCGATCTTTTGCATGCATACTAAGGGGAATCCTCGTACAGTCGATGGCAAGCTATGGCTTCAGTCTTCTCTGTACAATAGTTTGATGGGAACTCAAGAAGCATTTGCATTATAGCAAAAGCAGCCAATCACATCAAACGTGATGTCATTGCATCAAAAATTTGCTCTAATGCATCATTAAGATAAGTAGCAATCATTAGTATAGGCATCAAAATACAAATAATGATAAAAATCTGAAAATTGCACATGTAAATAAATAACAAAAATATTTTGCAGACAAATTAGTAAATTTCACGTCTATTCGTTTGTTCTTCTTTTTTTTTCCTTTTTCAGATGCATTGGTTTTAAACGGGCACGTAAATGACGAAAATGTACCGTATGTAAAAAGTTTGTTATTTTGGGGGGAAAAAAGGTTTAACACATAACCACCAAATTATTTTTATGTTGAGGATATATTTTTTTCCACAATGTTTCTATTCAGCCAAATCGAAACCAGCTTAACTGCTGCTTTAAGCACAAATCTGATTTGTAGACATGGATATAAACCGCAATATATTCAGTTGCTGCGATTCCAAATGGAAGCACGGTTGGTGAAGAGGCAGCACATATGTATGCCAATTGGAACAAAGCATTGTGGGGATTAGGCTTATTTAAGTTTTAATATCAGTAAGTTCTTGGAGTTCTTCCAGTCATGTGAACACGATGCAACATGAGAAGTTTTAAAGTGGGTAACTTACCCCAAAAACTGTGCTCCAGCCGGGCCCATCTCGACCAATCTACTGGCTAGCCCCTCGCCTTCAACCATTGGTGGGGGTGTTGCCAGTTTGTGTCTCTTCACCAGACGGCAAGTGATACGGGTGGGTGCCGTACACTTCCGCGGTGGGATAATTATACGCATCCCATTATGTCGACTCCCCCTCATGGAACCACCACGTGCATCAACCATGAAGCTCACCAGGAAACTGTCAGGGGAGAAAAAAAACAAACACTGAGATTGTTTCACAAAGGACCATGAGTCATACAACCAGATCATGCCAAAGACATGCTAGCATTACAAAAATATGGATGCTAAAATCTATCCACACTGTTATCGTTCAACTATACCAAACATTTCTATAATTAGTACTAATCATTAATAAATGGAGACACATTGCAATAGAAAGCGGTGGATGCTCTACATTAATATATTTTATTTAATTGAACATGCAGTCAAATAATATAAGAACCTGGCACCAATAAACCAACTTAAAATGTAACCTTGTTTTCGTGATATATATTGGTAGGGCTTATGAATAGATATTAAGTACAACAATGCAAGTGTAAGCCAGATTTGTAATAATGTTATATTATAAGAGTGTATAACAAGCAAACAAAAAATAACAACACATTAGTATTATTGCATTTGATTAAATCCATCACGTGTATAGATGACTCCTCCTCCTATGTACTTTTGCTCAAGGTCCCTAGCAGCAAGGGATTGTCCTGGCTAATGGCCAAATTGGGTCACTTTCCTGGCATTCGATGAATAGACATGTCAGGCTGTATCATCAGTTTTGGATGTTTGCTTCTGTTTTGAGAATGATTGCTCCATCTTACTCAATTATTTTTTTTATCATCAAAAGCTAATAGGGAATGTTTATACTTCCTCACCGTGGCTACCTCATATCTTCAGAGAAATATCCAAGGGACAAAATAATAAAAACAACATATGTAGACTTTCTGGCTTATTATTTTCAGTGGTGATATTTTTTTTATTTTATTTACCCTTTGAGAACATGAGGGGTAATGAACTACTGTGATTTTTTATTCCTTTATAGATCTTTTTATCCTTTCACAGGGGATGAAACTTCAGGTATTGTTGTTCCTATTTGTCCCAAAGATACTTTGCATTTTATAATTGTAGGACATGATACAGAGTTGTTTTCAGGCTGTTTCATGTGCACAAAGCCCCTTTGAGTTTTAGGAACAAAGGAACCAAACACTTTCAGGTGACATTTAATATGCTCCAGTTTCCAAAGCATTGTTCCTTGGGACCATTACATCGTAATCCCTTTGGTGACCGTCAAGGTTGAAGCGTGATTGTTAAGTAGAACAAGGTAAGATCCATCTGTGACATAGTTCAAAACATACCCATGTTTTAGAAACTTGAATGGGTCTAGCTGCATCTCTATCGAATACTAGTAACATTGTGTAAGGCAGTCGATAAATGAATTAAAGTGCAGCACATTTCTCATCTTCCGGGAAAGGTTTCTAATTGGAAGTATCCATCTGCCATGTTGTGATTGGATATATTTGTTAGGCAACTGCCTCCCAGGATGCTCTCTAGTCCTTCTCAGTGGACTGGGGCTGACCACTTTTCACTTTAAATTGCTCCAGTAACACTTTTGATCTTTCTATACAATTGTATTGTCTGCAAGATCTGTCTTGCATATCTATGTGTGTGTCGCTCCCTCCACCCCCGGGCCTACAGTTACCAGACATCCCCTGCACTTATTGTTTAAGGTATTAGCACAGTTAACTGTAAATGCTCCAGTTTTTGTGTGTTTCTTTTCATTCATAAGTCGTGTTACTAAGGAGGTTGTATATTACCCAGCTGAGCTACAGCTAAAAAATAATTTATCATGTTTTACGTTGATAAATGTTTGGTGTGGACGGCCATTTTTGTGTTTACATATATTGCTTTATTAGCTAACTAATTTGGGTAATGAGGAGTCTGGGAATTCTGCACATACATTTAAAGTGGTGCTTGCCCATTTATTATTTAACAAAAAAAAGTGCGTGGATGGATAAATAGAGTACAGCTCTTATTGGAGTTGTGGGATCAAGAAACTGATCAGCCTTTTGATATTTAAGTTTAGTTATTAGTATTGTCCTGATCAATCCCTATAACTCTCCCATTATGTAGCTGTTATAATGCATACCATTTTATTTTTTTGCTGAATTGACTTCTTCAGTGAAATATAAAAATATTTCAATGCAAAAAAACCTAAATATTCAGAAAAGTACTATTAGTTTGCTGTCCGGACGACATTTAAATTATGCAGTGAGAGGTGTGAGTGAGATACATCCAGACATTCTGAGTTTAATTCATTTAAGACATAGGACTGAACCCCCCGTCCCGTTAAACACTAGCATGTAGGGCGTTAAAATGAACTGGGAAGCTACAAATCCTTCGACATATTGGCAGGTGATGTGATCTGTCAGGACATGGATTACGCCTGCTTGCAAGTAACACAATACATTAAGGCAAAATATGTAACTCAGAATGCCCTCTGAGTGGGAGAGGGGTTACCAGCATGCCTGCCTGAGAAGTCAATTCAGAGGAGTAAAAGACAGGATCATCTGTGGGTTACGTTTAAGATACTGTATACGTAGTCATTTTCGTGAGTGGATCTTCATTGAAACTTTATGGAGATCATGTGGAAGTCAGTTCATACTGCCTCTTGAATGATGGAATCCACTTAATTGGTAAAAGAGATCTAGACAAACAGTTTTACTATAATATATAGTCAAGAGACACACACTGAACAATTTTGTTAGGGGAAGACTGGGGAGGGGAGAGAAAAGGAAAAAAGGGTTTTATTTTCTCTCTTTCTTCTGTATTTTCTCTCTCTCCCCTCTTTTATTTCCTTTTCACCTCTCCCCTCTCTCTGACCCACTGGACATCATGCTTAATTATCTGTATTAGGGTTGCCACCTTTTCTACATAAAAATACTGGCCATGCTACTGCATCAAGCCAATTTTTTACCGGCCTGACGGTAAAATACCGGCCAAGTGGCAACCCTATCTGTAATATGTAAATTAGACCTGGGGGGGGGGGGGGGGACGGGACTGGTGGAGGGGGTTCTTTCTGTCCCCTCTGCTTTTCAGTTAATGTTAGATATCTGATTGATGTACTTATAATGGTCTTGTTTTTTTAGAGAGGTAGGACTGCAGGGTGCTTGGGTCAGAGAGAGAGATCTGACCCAAGCTAGGAGGCAAGATGGCTGCCATGATATGTGCAGCAGTTGCTGCTAAATGGTAAAATAAATGAACATTTTGTATAGGTTTGTTTTGGTAAAAATGGCACAGCTAATGTATTAGGCCTTATTCATTTATAAAGTAACTTATGGCATGATAGTTTTCCTTTAAACACTTGGAATGTCATTGTATATTGTACTGCTGATAAAGTGTGAAACGCGTTAGGCTATTGTTACTGTTTCACACTGGGCATTGGCTGATAAATGTTCACAATAAATCACATTACTGTGGCTTGAACATACTGTAGTGGAGGGTGGTTTTCCCTGCTGTCTACTATTCATATATCATTTTCGGGATAATGAACAATTTGGAGCGCACAGAACCTAGACATTTTAAGTGAGACCGGCATGCGTAGTGGTTCTATATTTCTCTATATTCTTCCCATTTATTGGCAATATTTAAAAAAAAAACTAGAAAGCAGACATTTACAAGAATAGCAAAGTAAGCCAAGTGTTAGTTTTGTTAATATAATAAGAAAGAAAATCAAACAGCTCAGACTGTCACCTTGCATCATACTGCGGAAGTGGAGAGAAATAACTGCAAAATAAAGTCAAAAAGCAAAAACAATATAAAATAAATGAATGCAAGCAAACTGAATGGATTTAGGTGGAGGCAAAAGACAGAAGGAAAGTCAGTCTTTAGTTAGAGAATATCTAGCTACTGCACTAAATTCATCACAACTAAGAAGTAACATCCCAAGGCTAGTTTCTCTCTCTGAAATATATTGGCTCCTTTCTAAATACATTTAGAAATTGAATCCCATAATTTAAAACACTTTGAATTATGTTACTGGTGTTTCTACTAATGTATTGTTTAAAAGTAATATCAGGAAGTATTACTTTACTGAGAGGGTAGTGGATGTATGGAATAGCCTTCCGGCGGAAGCGGTAGAGGTAAACACAGTGAAGGAGTTTAAGCATGCGTGGGATAGACACAAGGCTATCCTAGATATAAGATAAGGACCTGGGGACTAATAAAAGTATTTAGAAAATTGCGCAGACTCGATGGGCCGAATGGTTCTTATCTGCCGACACATTCTATGTTTCACCAAAACATTGATCTATCTGTGAATCGAAGAGTCGTCAGTTCATTTCATCACCATGCTAGGAAAATGACACATTTCCTACTGAATTTTCGTTAATTTGCATATCAAGCCACAGCTGATGTCATACACAAGAGACATCACAGACACGTGTAAAACACATCTTACTGTAATTTATGTATTTACCTGCAATTTTGCTGACACCGTCTATAGATCATTTTTGATATTTGTGTATCCTCTGCATTCATAGTATTAGCAATGTTTAGGTGTCCACCAGACTCAAATCATCTACATATATTTCCCTATGGTATAGTTGACTATTGTCTCTTGATTGACTGTATGTTACATATTTCTGCTCAGGTCATCCAGGGTATATAGCCCTGACCTGGTACACCTCTTAGTCTGATCACTTTCACAGGACACATACACTTCCTATTGTTGACAAATGTAAAAGCTATACAAAATCCAGTACTAAAATATGGATGAATTAATGCGTGATAGAACATTCAAACAAGAAATAGCAGTTAATTTAGAAAAGCTAAATAAATACATAAAAGGTAAGGAATGTACATTGTTGATTTAAATTACATCCAGATGAATGCATTAAGAGATGTTACTATGAAGCACAAGCGCAGACCATCTTTGTTACAACCAAAACAATAAAGAATTTAGGAGTATCTAGAAAGAACAAGCAATATTTAAAGAAAAACATTTGTTTTCGTTCTGTGCCACATGAATTCAAAGCATTCTCATAATCTCTAAACAGGGATTGGAAGTGAGCAATTTAAACTATACAGTTATAGTATCTTATCTGACCATTGGTTAATCAGTATGCCAACTCACCCAGAATGCACAGGGCTGGAGACCAGATTCACATTGTCCAAGGTGTCTGTAGCCCAGTTGTAGTGTCTCAATGAGTCAGAATCAAACTCTCTTGTAAGTGATTGTTGCTAAAAAAAAATAAATACAAATTTGAAAATGATTGGAGGAAAAATACAGAAATAAAAATAACAAAACATATTCACTGTGGGTTCTCACAAGATAAAAAAAAAAACCCCATGTACTTTAGAAATGCTCTCTATGGGCCATCTAGTTTTCACCGATGATTGTTGAGTAGACAAGACTGTTATAATTACATGTTGATAAGTTATCATTCTGCAAGAATCATCTCTCAAAAACAATATCAAACATATAAAACCCCTTAATCTCCTTCACAATCGCTCCAGCTCCCTAAATGTCCGACAAACTAAGGTGAAGCTCCAGCCCAGAGTTATACTGTTAGAAACATTGCTTGTGTTGATTCAGTGTGTATATGAATTGTAAAGGTAACCGCTGTGTCTGTTTCTCTGTTCCAGGTATATACCATGTATCACTAGTTATAATTTAATAGGTTGTAAAGAAATCATGTGACATCATTTGGAAGTGGATTATAATACAGGGAATGTAGAACCCATTAAGCTAACAAAAAGCTTTTTTAATAAAAATATCTCACCACAAAAACAAACAAACCTTTATATTCAGCTGCAATGCTTTACATTCTGCAGTGTAACCATTGCACATTATAAACAAAACTGTGGGGTAAGGCCACTGCGCATAGGAAAATAATATTCCGGTAAAATTCCTGAAAATATTTGCATGATTGCATCTAAAATCAAAATGTAACTGCAAAAGCTGGTAATGAGTGACGACCCTTTATCTGTGTATTTTTATTTTTAAAAGGTGTATCTTTATGCTGTATGCTCTCTAGTATGTAATATCCTACTGGACTTGGTTCCAAGAATGTACAAGAAAATTGAGTATATACTGTATTCTTACTGGAAAAACACTAAAAATATATAAAACTCATTGTAAACTGGCAAATTACACACAGATAGGTGAAACTGTACAGGCCTCTCCTAGCTTGTTCTCATATCTGGCTCATGTCAACGTCTGGACACATTTGAGATCTTCCAAGGTCTCAAAAGGTCAAATGTACAAATTCCATCTCGTCCATCCCTTCAGTGCTGGACAGACACCGTGGAAATCATCACTGCATATTTATATACTGGTTCATACAGTAAAGGAGGCCTGGATTTCATAACAATAAATGACTTGTGTATGTTTGGCATCTATTCAATAGATTTGCCATGTTATTATAAAAGGCCATATTTGGTCATTAATACTTAAAAAAAAACCAAAAAAAAAACCCATACAACTCAAAAAAACCTAATATCATTGCATACAATATATAAACAATTTTAAACTAGATAACAGGAGGGTGCCACAATGGGCTGGAACAAAAAGAAATTATCCACATCCACACCACCCAAACAATTTATCTTAAAAACATCAAGGATGGAACTTGAGCTGGAGGAGGCAGTGTGGAGCAGGAGGGACTAATGTGAAAAGACACCTTGGACTGGGAGGTCAGGAGATATGGCAGAACTATTGCTCTCCCATAACATTAACATAACTTTTTTTTTTTTTTTTTTTTTTTTAGAAAAACAGGCCATACAGGGCTATCAATAATAAAATTAACATTAATAATTTAGAGCTTCTTTATCCAAGAAGAAGAAAAAAATCTAAATAGCATACTTAGGGATTTGTTTTGCCTTCTTTTGAATCAAAAGCAGATAGGTAAAAGGGTTGAACTTAAGTTCAACATAAATTACTAAGGTAGTAGTAAAGTCCAAGATGATGCTATGCCTTAGATAGCCAAGCACTCTGCTGCATTTGTTCTCCTGTACTGTCTGAGAACCTAAATGAAAGAGAGTGGGCGGGGGAAATCTAATATATGTGTTCACTTGTCCATCTATGTAGGCTCACAATACCTTTCAAGTACTGCATCAAGGTCAGGGATAGGATCCGTGCCAGGGTTAGTGAAGGTCAAAAGAACATCTTTAAATTGTCCAACACAAACTCTAGTAACTGTCCACCATAAACAATATGCCTATATACCCACTATAGAACAGCAGTCATTTATAATTAAGTCCTTCATTCAGTGAGGCCCTTCATTTAGTCTTTAGAATCTGAAATAAAACTGCAAATTTTTCTGATTAAAAATAGCTGGTGCCTTCCCCTGCTCAAGGTGTGGTGTAAACTCTTAGTCCTGTATGAATAAATGTTAATATATATTCTAACTAGAATTAGTTTTGTTCTACAGGTCTCTATAAAGCTGGAAGCAAGAACACAGAAGACAGTACAAGTTGTGGAATAAGAAACCATTAGATAAGGTACCTATAGATGTACTAACATGTACTAAAATCACTCATTAAAATAATCTTGCCCTCTGTTTATCAGTGTTGGAGCTTTATAAATCTGCTACTTGGAATATTCATTAAAAAGTCAAATAATGTAATTAAACAAATGTAATGATTGAATGTATGTATTGTATGCAATGTATGAAAATGTGACCAGGAACTTACAATGTCCATGGAATGACAAATGGATTTTTATTCATTTCTAAATGTAGTTATTTCACTATTTTCCCTTAGACCAAGATAAAATAAATAAAGATCACATGAATTAAGGTTTATAATATTTCCACACGTCTACAAATTACCATTGACTCCCATGGACTCTTCCCACATATATCAATTCATGTAATTGGTGTCCAGTGCTTTGGACTGTATTAATCAAGGCAGATTTTGGAAACACGCTTAATGCAGAGTAATCAGTAGAAAAATATCATTCTGATATAAGCATGTTACCCTTAAATTGCAGCATGTTGAGTCATTCCCTCATTTTAAGTACACCCTCAGTTATATGAAAAATTGAGTTACCCTTACTGGAATGGAACCTGCAACAGTGAACAGATTCTACAGTTGAGGTATTAGCACACTGAGCTATTTCACCAGCCAATTGGTATTTTGTGGTTTGTTCAGATCTTGGGTTCTCCAAAAAAAGAACACATTAAAACAATTCAGCTGTCACCCTATTGTCTACTTGCAAGAGATAACGGATTCTAGAACTAACACAGAATAAAATTGAACACAAGCATCAAGAAGCCTGTTAAAATGTGTGTACTGTACCAGCTATGTAAACTATTGGAAACATGGCTTGTGTTTATTAAACGTGTATATGATTTGTAGAAAAATATGTCAATGCTGTGTCTGTTTCTCTGTTCTAGGTAAATACCATATATGACTAGTTGTAATTTAATATGCTGTTAGTAAATCATGTGGCATCATTTGGAGGCGGATTAGAATACATTGAATGTAGAACCCAATATGCTAACAAAGCTTTTAATAAAAATGTCTCACCACAAAAACAAACAACCCTCTGCCCATGATCAATATTCTATATTCAGCTGCCAGTCACTACGCAATGCTTTATATTTTCCAGTCTATTCATTAAAAAAGTGGGTTGCAGGTGAACATCTCATACACTGACTCAACCATACACTGAGCAGAGGTCAAGCTTGATGACCTTGGGGTCTACCCTATGACTGCATCACTTTAATAGCTATATTAGCTTTACTTATTTATGTTATTTGATAACTGATCTTGGTATGCTGCTCCTGTTCAGATGGCAAATCTAATTGATAGCTAATGTATAAAGGAGTAGGATTTAAGTAACACAGAATATTAAATGCTGGGGCCAATGTGTGCATTCGAGCACTTGGGGAAGGGTATAATGCGGTTCGAGATTTGACTGTTTTTATATATATATTTATAATATTCTGTGTTACTTAAATATTTATATTATAGTATGGTATAAAAATCTACTAGCAGGAGTCTATTGGTTATGAATTATATTTCCCAAGATGCACAGCCAGAATCATAGAATGTTGGCAGATAAAAAAAAAGTGCATTAATGTGAGCAGCCATTGTTCTAGGTAATTAGTTCTCCTTTTAAAGGCTATATGAGTGATGTTTATTCTATTTGTTAAAGAGTTAAATATTTAGTAATTTATGTTAATATACATGCATCCATCACTGTATCTTAACTCGTCATTTCATGTAGTTACAAACATGCAACCCATCAGAAACTCCACTGCTTGTTAACCTATTTCCCGTGTTGATTTTCCACTGAGCGAAACCCTTTGTTAACAAAGTCTAAATGGAAAGTTTATTGTCTTGAATATATTGACTCACACAATGCAGTTAATCCTACTGAGTGGATCAGAGTTATATAGAACTCCAGGTGCACTGATAGATGTATTCCTGCCAACAGGCATCTCAGCATCCACTAATAAATGTATTATTTATCTGCCTGACTTTGTTTGTAGCACTGATGTCAAAAAGGATCTGCAGGTGAAGCAGATGGCCTTCGAAAAGTGGAATCAGCGATAATCTGCTAAAAGTATTCACTGGCCCTATGTTAACTTAGTCTATTCAAGAAAGACTGAGGTATTAAAGTCAATGCCTGTATATGAATCATTAAGGGGATTTAGCACACCTCGTTCATGACAAAGATGTAGTTTGTGTGATGATAGTACTTTATAGAGAAGCTTCTTCTGTTTTACTGTGCAATATACACAACAAGGAGTTCAAAGAACTGAATGAGGCCCTAGTTATATTCTGCTGTGCACCTATAAGTAAAAGTGGTTTCTATACAAAGCTTCTCAATGCACAGCCACGTTTCCCAGAGCATCATCATATGGTCCACTTAGATTAGAACATTGCTGTTCAGGGCTAGAATGTCCTTCATCACTCATTCCATGTAGCTCAGGTAGTAGTAGACAATAGAGCTTATTTATGAGAGTCAGTTCTAAGGCAGAGTTCTAAAAGTGGAGCAGTTGTCATGGAAACCAATGGAATGTTCCTTTAATTTAGACAACTTTTAGAACTTTGCACCAGAACTGACTTTTATAAAAACACCCCAATATGTCCGCGATCATAACACCATGGATAGATGATGTAAAGAACTCCAGGGAGACTTATGAAAGGTCTTAGCTGGGGTATTGTTGGGCGATATGCCCTTAAAACGTTTTTTTCAAGTGACAGTGTATTCGGTTAGATTAAAGGTTCCTACTGACTAGTTACAGATAAGGTTCGGCCCTAAGGAACATTTTTGAATATTCATCTAAGGAACTAGAGAGGGTCACTGGCCTTGTAAATATTCTTGTTTCCCACTGAGTTGGGCTTACTCATGGCGGCTACACAGACTGTGCGATCTGCCACCCATAACTTTACACACGCTCATGTTCATATTGAATTAATCTTTATTATCAATCTCCCTGGCCTGAAGGCCAAGATGCAACAGCTGAAGCTTGTTTATAAAATATGCAGTGAGTATAAAGAGTTATTGGTTAGAATAAGGTCATTTAAAGTCCAGTATACATTTAAAATAAGATATACTGAGGATTATGTATAAAGGGCTGGACTAAATACATTTATTGAGAATTGTTAATGTAATGTGTTTGGAATTTCATACATTTAACCTTCCTGTACAATCTGTTATTTTTTTTCCCCACTGGAAAATTAACATTTTTTTTGAAGACCAACAGATTGTCTATTGGAGAGACTGAAAGAGCAGTTCTGGGGCGAAGGTCTGAAAATGGAGCAATCAGGGAGAACATTCCATTGGCTTGTACGGTGATTGCTTATAGAATAAGAGTTTTTCTTTACAGATAACCAATAGCGAATCTGTTTGTCTAGAAGACCATTTTCCAACTAGAGCTGGAAGAAGTAGATTATACTGGGAGACTTAATAATTGTCAATAAATATATTCATATCATCCTTTTGACTGTCAGAATGTCCTGGCGCCAAATGCTTCACGCTTGGATAGATTAAAATAAAAATGTCAACATGAAAATAATTTAATGGATGTATGAAAACAATTTCAAATAAACATTTCAAGGTTCTGTACCTGTGAAGTAGCAAAACAAATTCATTGCTTGTCTAGGAAAGTGCGCAGACTAAAATCTCTTTTCAGCATCAAAAACAGTGATGTGATACATTGTTTTAGAACATTACAGCAAACCCTTGACGTTTGCAAGTTTAACTTTCACAGATTGGGTTATTCAGGAGTTTGCATCAATAATTAATTCTCGCAAGTCGGAAGCACCCATCATACCCAGAGGACAAGCAGGATTGACAGAAGGAAACAAAGAGCGGCACTGCTTGGAGTTCGGGGCTAACGTACCCCAAGACTCGGTTTGAGAAGAGAAAGGCCAATCTACGGATTCCGCTTGGCATTCCTGTTTGTCCTTTGATAGACACCTGTTATTAGGTTAGGCCAAGGATTTACAAAAACGCAGAAATCCTGTAAAATCCTATTGATTCTTATAAGTGATCCAATTACTCCCATATTTGGATCGTCAATTTGCCATTCTGAGTATACAAAGGTATACAGTATCAAGGGTTTTGGAGGGCCCAGAAATATTTGTGTTTTTTTTTACACTTTCACGGGGGTCTTGTGCACCTAACGGTTTAATTCCCACAGACATGCCATCAACAGAAAAAGAACACTGCTGTCAACATGGAGACAGTATTCAAGATGTGAAGATATGCTACTGATTGTTCTGGACTGAAAAAAAGAGAATATAATGGACGGTCAAGCTGATCTGCTGTTTTAATGCCCTAATCACTGGTTTTAAAAGAGAAAATAGATTTATTTCAAAATGCAAACGTTTCACACATTCATGGATCTGGCATGTGTCAAATAGTTTTCTGGCCCTTTTAACCAGAGGGTGGACTGATCAAAGATGCAACTGATTGAACTGAATGTATCTATTATATATCAAGAAGACTGGCTAACTTACTGCTGAGAACATTCTTTAAACACAGCTATGCTTCTTTTGCCTTTTCTGAAGCTGTGAACTGTTCTTTGAAATTAGGGACCAAGCGACCTAGTCTTCAAAGCTTGCAATCCAACTCTCAGTGAGCCAATAAATGGTATAATTTAAAAAAAAAAAAAACTTGTTTTCTGTATTTCCACGTCTAACATGTTACTATGCTGTTAACAACGTCAGAAAGATATAAACCAAATTCCCTTTAAAAAGATTTTTAAAACATTCATCTTATTTTCTGTAACATCATCACTTGGTTTAGGTTTGGCTATAGCACATTGGCAACATGTTCTTTCCGAAGACAAAATGCGTCACATTGAGCTACCTCAGAGTGAATAAGAGAATATGTGTGAATACATTGCTCAATAAAAAAAAATCATATATATATATATATATATAGAGATAGATAGATAGATAGATAGCCTGAATTCTAGCTTAGCAATAAGTGCTAACTCTGTGAGCTCTAACCTGTTGTGCTCCAGCTTTTATGTAGTTGTTGTTTCTGAATGACTAGTCGAGCATTATGGAACAATAGTACACGAAAGCTGGATCGATCTTACCTACGTGATGTAAGATGTCCGTCCCCTCATAGTACATACATTCACAAGCTTAAAATGGCACTTTACTTGAAATCTTTCATTTAAGCATTCTTTTTAATTTAAAATGTCGACACTTGATGTAATCTGTCAATTAAACATAACTTTATTTGTTTACCAATAATTGTCCTATATATACTCTATACACATTTAATAGAAATGTAGAAAGCATAATGTACATACCTGTTCTTTTGAAGGTGCAAGGAGTTCTTCTATCATCATACTGTCTCGAGCAAAGGAACTCCTATTCAGTGTGTAGGACCTATCCGAACTGAAGGAGCGGAGGCTATTGTAGTTACAATTTACATCAGAACACGCAGATGATAATGAGATGAATGGAGGAAAACGAAAAAAAACAAACAAACAAACAAAAAAAAAAAACAATGAATGCAACTTCCAGGGCAAAGTGACATACGAAATATTGAAATCTGACTATTACAGTGAAATGATGTGTTTAAATGAAATGCAGAGGGGTGAGTTATCATTCAGAAAAAAATGTTTAATTCTATGAACAATACAATGGGACAATATGCTGGATTTGTTGGTTGTGCAGGTGAATGAATGATCTGGACGGCATTCATTTTACAGGGACAAAGAAAGTAGGTGTGATAATAGATTTCAAATGACACCCTGGAAGGTACACGGCTGACAATATTCATGCCGAATATTTGTCAGACCTGAATTCAAAAAGGCAAACCAAAGCCAGAGTCACACCAGGCATGTTCACACAGCTCATCATACCGTCCTGGAAAGCACTACATGCATGTAATAGCTGGAGTAATCGGAGCACTTACAGCTCATTCTGATATTGCCATCAAACATTTCTCTTCAATATGGGGAACTTATTGGTGAAACCTCTTCATCAAGCATAGCTAACTGGTAGCTCACCTACTCCCATTACCATCAGCCAATGTGTGGCTAGGCAGGTGGAAAGCAGCCTATAGTTTGCAAACTCCTTTATGTCAAAACCCCAATCAATCAATCAGTCTGACAATCAGATGTCAGATATAACTGAGATTTCTTTAATTTATTAGAAATTATAATCTTTAATTATAATGCATTGGGTGTAAATGTTGGTGAAATTATCTCTCTGACTCATTGACATCTTTTTAAAGCTCTACACAATGAATGCCATAACATAAAATAAATAATTGTGTTTGTTTCTAGCAGAATAAAATTGTGTTAGAAACATGAAATGTGTAAAGGCATATATATGACTTGATTATTTCTTTTAGAAGGATTTGGACTGTGATTAAAGTTAAACAGGATATTAAAGTTAATAAGAATATTTTATGACACCCAGGAACCAAAATTAGCAGTAAATCATATTAGTATGGTTCAGATATGGAGAATAAAAATGTTTCTTTGTATTTGTTGGCACCAAACGGTCGCCAGTCAGGTGCCTCTGGGACTATAGGACTGAGAAGCTGATAGCGTGACGGGGCAGTATGGCATTGTCTTGTTTATAATCTGAATATTCTGCACAGTAAGTATATTCTTTGTCTGAAATAACAGGGGCTTTGTTGTATGGAACATTCTCATTCAGTACTACACACTTCTGAGTTGGAAGTTAATCATACCCCAGCTATGGCGCTATTTAAATAAATGTAAATAAATAAAATAAGAGGTGAGCAGTTATATAATGGGCCGAAAATAAAAATACTGATTTAAGCATTGATTCTGCGTGTAACAGACCTGATTGTCTAATAAGAAATGCTGCTCCAGACTGCTTATACTGACCAAATGTTCCATCTAAGTGAGGACACTTGATGCATCCTACAGAGCGGCATTAAAAACAATGCTACCCTTTTTAGAAGCTTCCCACTCAAAGGGGAAATCTGGCCACCGCAACACAAATACCCTTATACATGGCAGGTTATTACAGAATTAACATCAAAATGACTACTTTCTAAAAACAGACATAAAAAAAATAATGATCACAGCACAGCACAATAATGACTAATGTATATGGTAATGAGCAAGGGTTAAAAGCATTGGTCTGAATGGATTCATGCTGCCTTACCTGATTTTGGGACTAGTTTAAAGAAAATTATTATGAATGAAGGGGAAAAAAAACAAAACAAAACAAAAGTAAAATAAAAATCAGATGCAGAAAATGTAGAGATAAATGATTCAGCAATTTAAAGAATGTTTTTCTCTCTCTCTTCATGTTATACACAGATTTCGGCAGCAAATTAAGGTTTATGTAAAATCCACCAGATGTTAATACCGCTTCATTCTGTATATAACATGGTCAGGTTTTGACTAATAATGCGACATACAAACAACACTGCAGGATTGTTTGGGCCAAAATGTATCCGAAATCCAATGAAGTTTTTATTTTTTGAACAAAGCTGGTGAAATGGGAGGATTGGGGCACAGAGAAAAAAAACCCTGTAACCCTTTTGGATGCCTTGCTCTGACACACAAAGGGTTAAAGGGTTATCAAGCTGAAATTATGGGTTATGATTCTGAAGTAAAAGCAATTGGAAGTAACTTTCACATTAGTTGGTTTTGTGACCTCTTAAATCATTGACCCGCACATTATAATGTTTTGTTTTTACATTTTAAACCAGAAAAAGTAAATAATGACCACACACAGATGTTGAACTCCAAACCTCAAAGGCAGCACACAGACTGGCCTTGCAGAACATTATTAAACATAATAACATTTGCTTAGTAAGATAAAACTCCCACCGTTAAGGTTCTGTATCTTGATCCCCACATTTTACACCTATGCATACAGGCATTTCACTTGCCACTTACCAATTGGATACAATTTCAGGGCCTGAAAGTCTGGACATCTTGTGAGGTTAGAAAGTAAGAACTTCCAAGTATCTAAATACTGGACATTTTTTAAAAACTGCTCTACTATTTTTTCTTCAGCTATTTCTGGCGGTACAGGTTCGTTATTGTTTGCTAAATGTCTAGATGGCATAATTAACATTTAATACATGTAATTTTACAATGGGGTCCATTCACTAAAGTTCGAGTTTAAACAAAGGCTGTCAAGTTAAGGGGTCGAGTTGGAATCTTTGAGGTTTTCAGTAAACGCATCTCGACTCCCCTCGCCATAGTCCAATTCTTCCTCGATCCTTCCATAGAGGTCGAGTTGGACTAAGTCAAAAATCACACTGTGTATCATGCCCCATTCTTTTCAATGGGGGGGGGGGGGGTGACACCTGTGTTTTTTTGTGACCAAGTTCAACTCAACCTCATCGCCATACCCTCCCTTCATCTCGACTGCCTTTACCACATCTCAATCTTGAAAAAATGGACTGCGAAATGGCATTTTTAGAGGTCGAGACGGGGGTCGGCAAAATCGGTTGAGTGTGGTCGAGACGAGTTTCTCATCTCGACCCCACAACTTGAACTTTAACTTTAGCTAATAGACTCCGGCATGTATTCCTATGCTAGGTAACATTTTTATCAACTGAAAAAACGCAGCCACCTGTGTTCAAGCAGAAACTTGGTTTATAACATATACTATGCAGTAACCAGGAAAGGGGGGCATCGGCTGGAGTCAAACTTGCAAAAGATTTTTCAATCTAAAACCTCATTAACGATCTTAATGTGTAAACAATACTTTGCAGATTTCCTATTACTCCTGAATGGGTTAAGGTGCAGGAAAGGCTTTGACTATGAAAAGGTTGATTATTCTCTTAGAAAATGACTTCCCTGTCAGCAAACAAACATTTTGGTAATCCAAAACAGCGACAGTAATCTCCACCAGCACACAGCCCTGTTTGTTTTCAGATTTGCAATAGCTGCAGTCACAGAATGCTGTGCTTCATGTATCAGGAGACTGTAAGCCACTGGCAGAGGATCACATTCCATACCTTGAATGTAATATCCTGAGCTGCCTATAGGCTCACTGCAGCAGCCTTCAAATCAGTATGGTGTATACTGGTACGTTGAATGTGGCCCTCAAGGGTTTGTGTGACCCCCTAACCCGGCTGAAAAAACTTCTATAGAATCAGCTCATGAATGAATTAATAATATCCTGCAAGCCGAGCAGAATGACTGCATTGTATATGTTCCCTCACATTAAAACAGTTGACAGCACTGATATTTACTATACAATCTAAAAAACATTATTTGAATAGCTGTTTACACCTCTGTTATGCCTTTAATCGTAACCAGAAGCCCCAGAGAGCAGCAATATACATGGCTCACACACAGCACTATATAGAAATGCATGTCTGGTGCTATACTTCATTGTGCATTATATATACCAGGGTTCTAATCTCTGACACATTAACATCACAATAGAAAAATAGGGAACTATGTACAGCAGATCCAATAGGTCTATAGTAAATCTGCGGCTAATCCTGAGGGGAAACATTTGTTCCAAAAGAAAAATAAGACTATGTATCTGGACCAACGTGTATTAATCGCAGCTGGCCTGGCCTACCAGGACATCCACAGCTGGAGCTGCTCTGGTTGTCAGCCATTTCTTTTTATGAACTATATTCCTAACCACCACACCAGCAGGGCAGAGGATGTAATGCCACCTAAAAAATAGAGGATGTTTAATATACTGTGGTGGTAAAAGTTATTGGGTAATAATACTGAAGGTGGTATTGTTATGGTATTGGGTGGGGGGGGGGGGGGGTGGAGTATATTCTTGCTCAGCTGCTTTTATTTCCCAGTCTGTCCTGAGATTGCTTATGCCCTTGCCAGATTAATAGCTAGAGTACTTCTTGTGACAGTTTCTACTGCAAATCCTGTGGTTTTTGTGGGGATTGAGATTGCCGTCAGTGCAGGCAGCTTGAGAATTGCCGTCAGTGCAGGCAGCTTGAGAATTCTCACTGACAAGCTTAATCCAGAGATCACCAGAAGTATTCTAAGTGTCAGTCACCAGTCACTCACAGCCAGTATACATTCTTAGAAAAGATTTTATAGGGAAAGAAAGGTGTGTTTCAAAGCTAACACTGGGTAATTGTGGCTCTTCACTCATTGTTCCTGCAGATATCCAGAGAGATAGAATAAATCTGGCCTGGAGATATTGGAATGAGCTCACTACAGGGGGTTTGTACTAAGACTTCCAGCATCATTTGCTCCTAAGCACATCTGGTATGTTCAGATTGTTAACTATTTAAGGATTTCATTTCTACCGCAATATAATTCAACTTAGTAAACATTTTGCAAGCCGTACCTCCAAAATGTGTACAAAAAAGTATCAGCCTTATAATTTGTAAACAGATAAATAACAAAAACATCAGTTTTCAGGTACTATATGAAATTCTGTAGCGACACAATAATTTAAAGTGCCTGAGCCTATCTGACAGGCTCCAATGCCATCATTTAGGGCGGAGCTAAGCCAATATTGCTTTATTGCATTTTACAGTTACTCTATGGTATATAACCTATATGTGGCCCGCTAACTTTCTGAACCACCATAATACTTTGTCATTTATAAAGGCTTTTGGGAAATTATAAAATGTGTTAATTTTGTTAATCAGCAGCTTGAAACCACAGTTGGATGCCTGGGACATACACAATACAGTTCACTACGAGCAGCCAGTATTTTAAAGAAGGTAACTAAGTTGCATTTATATTTACATTGATGATATTAAGAAGTTCTTAAGAATGGCGGCTGTATTTCAGAAGGAGACCTAGAAGACCAAGACTAGCGCTAAACATTATGTTATGTTAATAAACATGTACCCACCTGAACAGGCAATGAGAATTCATACCATACAAATGTAACACATATTCATTCACTGTGCCATAATAAAATTCTAGCAAAGTAAAGCAAAAAGGGATGCTGAAATGTTGTGAAAAATGGTTTGATTCTGAGAATGGTCACATAGTATTCATAGATGCCTACCTGGCAGATCTCGCGCCTATGCTGAATCCCATATACCCTTCTTGGGGCAAGGAGTCATCTCCCAGTTCTTTAAGGTCCTGTGGTCCAAGATACTTGTCTGTATCGCCCGTCATTGCATCTTCACCTGGGATGAGAAAGTCAGCATTTAGCTACATATGGATCATATGAGAGTAATCAGGCTGATCGGCTCTGCAAGCTCCCAAACATTGGATCAATAACATGACAGCACCGCAGGCTATTTTCCATGAAGGTCTGAAAATCAAACACCGGCACTAGAAAGAACAGAAAACACACGCAGCCAGCATAACACGAACATAACACAATACAAAATAACAATATACAAATTCTTTCCACATCTTTCACTGAACCACGGTGGGGGAAAAAATGCAGATATTACAGAAGAATGATGCATTGTTTTCACTATTACTCAAACTAATTGTGAAATGAAAAACAAAATACATTGTAAATAAAACAATCATCATAAAATCTATAAAATGTTATGATTGTGTAATAATCAAGTGTTGTGAATACTCTCATTGTCAATGCAAAATGACAGCCCTGTTTTATTCAGCCAGTTTTTTGTTGAGGGAAATAAAACATTATTAATGATCCAAGCCCTGGCTAGTACTGACCTTTTTTGCATGAGGTTTTTTTTTAACTCTGACAATCAATAAAATCAACATGGCTACAACCAATCACAACCCTTCAGCAGCATGACCCTGCCATATTCAATGTGAAGTTCCAAGAGTGGCTTCTCACATTTTTCCCTATATCACTAAATACTCATTGATGCATCCTTTATGGTCTTCCCACAGTCTGGTCCTTTCCTTTTCCATTACCACTACTTCCCTCTGATGTTGGAATGCTTCCTCTCGGCCTGACCCATAGCAAAGAAAAATCAATTTAACATAACCCCCAGTTTAATTCCTCCCTGTCACTTTTAAAGAGCTCACGCGTTTCTTTAACTTGTTCTAATAATACTTACACACGTCCCACTGTGTATGCTGCTTGAGTACTACTTTGCATCTTTTATACTTTAAACTTTTTTTTAGTTGAAGAGGAGTATCACATTATATCGCAAGTCGTAATTAACTGAGAGTCCCAGAATGAAAAAAAAAGACAATATAAATTTGTACAAAAATATAAATATTTGTGCAAAAGTAGCTTTGTTGCCTACAATGTTGCTGGATACATAGAGGAAAAAAACAGTGGCATTTGATCTATATATGCGTTTGTTTGAAATGCACAGGTAATCAAATTACATCTTATGTAAGTGGTAGTGTCCCCTTAATAGTAATACGGAGTTGCATGTTACTTGTTACGAGTGTGCTTCTGAGTGACCATCTTCTGTACAATCTGGAAAATTAATAAAAGCAAAAATGATGTGAAAAGGTAATAGGTCCAGGACAGATACAGAAAGCTGTAATTCTATCTTCCTGCGAACATACTCCATCTACCTAATTTTGGTCGCTATCCATTGGGAAACTTTTTATCCGTTCAATTTAGTTAAGAATTTAGTCCAAAACATTCCAATTTGTCAATCTCCACTCTGCCAAAAATAAACAAAGGGGTAGATTGATCTAAGAAGAAATTATATTTAATAATTAATTAGGATGTTTTGGATCTTGTTCGTTTGGAAATGAAGAGATATTAATATCCAATTTTTTCATGCCTTAGCAAATCAGAAAAGTACATATCCAGTTATATCCAAGTATATTTGTAACAAAACTATATATCCAACAAACTATATACACAATTATATCCAAGTATATATCCAACAAACTTTATATCAAAGTATATATCCAACAACATATACATCCAATAAAATATATATACAACAAACTATATATCCAGTTATATCCAAGTACGGTATATATCCATCAAACTATATATCCAGTTATAGCCAAGTATATATCCAACAAACTATATATACAGTTATATCAAAGTATATATCCAACAAACTATATATCCAACAAAATATATATCCAAAAAACTATACATCCAACAAAACAATATATCCATTTTTTTTTTTTTTTATATCCTAGCTTGATAAACTAACTGGTTTTGTTCTGTAGTCTAAGACTGAAAAACATCTACTCACAAAAATGCATTATTCCTATATTATATATATTATGTAATATTGTAAGACCTGAGTTTTACAGCTGCATTACATTTCCATATTGTAGGATGAGCTACATGTGCGGTTTCCAACTCATCTACTTTGGCCTTAAGATAAAAATCCCTTCTCAATTCCCTGCAAATTCTCCAGTTCAGTTATAAGTCACACCTTGTTATTTGGGCTTTAATTCCCTGCCGTTCCCTCTCATGTGAATAAAGCCCAACGTGTACAACTAAGGAAATAGTTGTGTTTTTAAAACAATATACATAGTAAGTTTCTCTTTCATTTGGCAAAAAGTACCATGATTCAGAAATAATATCCATCATACTTGTAACTTACACCTGTGGACCTATAATACCCAGAACTCTCTATTATTCCTAAGGCTGTTTGCGGATTATGGAATTCATGGGGCCTCCTAATCTATAAAAGAATATGCATTAGATAACTAACGCTTTGGGGCAAAACAGCCATGATATTATACCTACTAAATGATTGGTAAATAACTTGGCATTCCATGAAGCTCAGACAGGTGTAGGTGGCTTAGTATCATGGGAATTGTTTTTCCCCAACAGCTGTTGGAGAGCCAAATGTTAAACCCTTGCTATGCAAGATAACCATATGGTTTGTTATTCTGTACAACATTTAGCCTTGGTTCATTCATGTTAACAGGTATGTCTGTGCTCTGTCATCACACAGTGGGACACTATCTTGTAAACGATACCGATCAGTGAGAAAAACTATTTGTTCGACCTTTTAATTCCAGTAATGCAACACATTGTACTGGCTCTTCTGAGGTTAATAAGCAATCCTTCTCTCCCATGTATCAATACACACAGATCCTATCCTATAAAGGTACATCACAGACAGAGCCCCCCCCCCCCTTCCCCCAGTTCTATGGGTGCTTCAGATTCATACTGTTTACTCTAGAAGAATAAACATAATGCAGTGTATTTAACAAGCCTGGTACATGAGCATCTTGCAGAACGGCTGCAACATTTCCTGTTCTATGTGTTCTATGGCTTGGGCCAGACACTAATATTCTTGTTGATGGTTGTTTAACCCTATATGAGCCAAATCGATAGATCCCTTGCACTCAGACGGACAAACACTATTGTATTTACCCCAAAACACATGCTGCTTAATTTGCGTTAATAATTCATTTGTCCTCCTTCCCAAATTATTTTCTTATTGTATCCAATCTTGTGTTAAATTACAGGAATAAAGACACAGGGACAACCAGGGACGGTTCTAGCATTTTCAGGGTTCTAACTGATAATCCAGGGGGAGCCCTCTCATGTCAGCAATCATAACGGAGGTCATAAGCAACCGCTTGGTAAGTTTATATGAGAGCAGGCTGAGGATAAGCCAATATCACATCACTTAATTACTTACATTCCTGTTTTTACTACAGTTCATATTCAGGCCCCTACTAAGTACACTATAGAAATGTATAGATCATGTTTCATCATTTTGTTTATTCTCTACATTCACATTATAAGCATTATTTGGTTGGCAGAGCCCCTATAGAATAAACATTGACAGAATACAGCACTTTTATATTATAATTGCAAGCACATTATTCTCAAAAATGATTGTGAAAGTTCTGCATTGTTTCTTTTGATGGCACATGCCTTTTAATTATGACTTATAGGGCATGGATACCTCAATGGCACATGCAGGGGTGTATCTTGGTTTTGTGCTGCCCTAGGCAGACAAAATTCGGGCACCCCCCACCCACGTTGCACACACATTAAATGCCCAATCGCCCAATTACATGCCCCCATCACCCACATTGCAAACACACTAAAGGCCCCATCATCCCATTACATGCCACCATCATCCACATTGCATACCCCCACCACATCCATTACATGCCCCTATAACCCCGATTAATTGGAAAGAGCTAAAGCTTGCTGAACGGTGAGGGAGGGAGTGAAAATGTTTAAAGCACCAGAAGTGTGCTTTAACACCCTCTGGCAAGTGCTGCCCTCTGGCAACGTGCCGCCCTAGTGTGCCTTTTTTGCCCTTTTGGAGATACACTCCTGGGCACATGTCTTATGTAAAACTGAAGCATGTACAAGGAATGCAGCATGCTGACAAGCAGCATGAAGTGTTTGTAATGTTCATGTATGTTTATACTGGGAGTCAAAGTCTGACAATCACACAGGAATGAACCTCTGTGAACCTCTGGTACTCCAGCTGAAAATGTCCCCATGATGCTCAGTCAGTTAGCTATTGGCTGAGCATGATGGGAGTTATGTAAAGGCACAGGACGTGTAATGCTGGAGCTCAGTGGTGTTTTTGTGCACTCTTGTAACTATGCCAGTTGGCAGTAATGGGACAGGTACATGAGTGAGAATCTTGCATGTTTCACTTGCTATAAATCTCTTTGAAACACAGTTTCACATGACCTATTGCCCATTCTCAGCTCCTTATCCACATTCCCCTTCTATGACTTCAAGTATTTATTTTAGAGACACCGGGGGACCTGTATACAGAGCAATTCTGATAGTCGAGCAAATAGCATTGGTTTCATTGGTGAATGCTCTACATTTGAAACTTAAAAATACCTGAGAGTCCCGAGAATTAGCATTTTATGTCTCAGGAAAATAACCTTTTCTGCATTTCAGAAAATTATTATTATTATTATTATTATTATTATGGAAGAAACTCCAGACAGGAATCAACTACCACCATTTAATTCAACCTTTTATTTCGATTGCAGAGATTTTTCCTGAATTAAGAGAATAAAAAATGATCAATACATCGTGTTGGCAGAACTGAAGTAAATCCCCAAGTTTGGAGTAACAGGTGTTTTGAATGTGTCTGTATTTTCTTTTGTTTATGACATCACTGGTGGCTTGATATGTACATTATATATTCCACATTGAAAAGCAGTTCATTTGCATATCTAGCCACAGGTGATGTCATACACAGGCGACATCACAGACACTTTTAAAACACGTTTCTCGTAGCAGAATTGTATGAAAATGCAAAAATGTACACAATGTGTGGGTCATTTTTTATTATCTAAATAATAATAAAGTAAAAATAATATTTAGGTGATAGAGTCTCTTTAGTGCCATTCAGTTGGGTAAGTAATATAACTCACCCATTGGCCCTCAAATAATTAATTAAGAACAAATGCCTTTTATTTGCATGTAAAAGAAAAACAATTATTGGGGCTAATCCTTTCAATAGAAATTCCAACTGGAAGTCATTCAAACACAACTACAAAGGGGTTAACTAACATTTCCAAACACCTCAGGTTACAAGCAGTTGCATTCCTACAGTGACAGACCCAGAACCTTTATCTCTAGCTTTGTACATAATTGTTTTTTTTCCACTGTAGATCAAGCAGGTAAAGCAAAGTTCAGGGAAACGTTACAGTCTTTTTTTTTTTTTTTTTTTTACAGCCAGTAATTACCTTTCTACAGAGAGTTGTAATTAATGCAGTCCCCTTGTCTTTTTTTTTCCATTCTCTTCCTAGGGATTAATTCAATGTAGCATAGAATTTCCAGTTACTACAAATCAGGAAGTCACAGATGGATTGTGTATTTAACTAGCCAGATATTATAGAAGAAGAAAAACCACAGCAGTAGCATGCAACACTGTATATAAATATATAAAAAGCCACAGATCATCTTTCTGCCTCACCCAGTGTATTTTAGGAAAGCCTCTTATGTGTCCCACACAGCCACAGAGAGATCAACAAGTAATATACTTACTTGTTAGCAGAGCCATCGTTTCACAGCTATGATGCAAGAATTATTATTATTTTTCCAGGGTTTCCAAAAATACGTGGTAGCTCCTTTAAGCAGTGAATTAAAATTAATCCACAACAGCACAGCCAAATTAATCCTTGTGGGTCATAACTCTCCCATGTGACAAGCGATCTATCCCAGCCATCACACTCTGCTCTTGTCCTTTGTTAACGGAGGCTCTTCAAGGAACCAGCTCCCTTTAAACAACGTGAAACCAAGTTAAATGACACAAAACATAAACTCGTTGCATTCATCCGGAACGTAGAATATGATCCTCTGTAATCTGCCTGCAGACATCCATTTAAAGCGTCTTCTGATTGGATTGGAAACTTTGGCAGAGCTCTGCAGCCAGAGAGTGCTGTAAATGGGAGCTCTTCAAGTATTATTTGTATGTAAATAGGGCTCTGTTAGGGGGTGTGTTTTTTTTAAAGTAATATGAGCCTGGAAGGTGCAGTCCCACTGGATGATCAGGGGAATAAGGACCTTGGTCACACAGAAAAACAATCAGTAGAGGCTTGTGAAAGCACTGCCTGTCTGTCCCTCTCACTATCTCTTGTTACAGAGAGTTCCCATGAATTGTAATACCAGCTCTGTACAGGTTTGGAAAATGGATGCAATGTATTTTACTTGTCCCTAGTACAGCAGGCAGTAAGATGAGGGAAGGGCTGGCAAGGGGGGCACAGATAATTTGACTCACCACTTTGCACCACTTTGCCCCTGTGCACAGTTCTATCTTTCTGTAAAACTTTATTGTCTGTCTATCAATTTCTGCACTTTATCTGTCTTCCCTTACCTGTACTTTATTGTGTTTAGTTCTGATAATGGATGGGCTGAATGAATGGGTTGCACTGTGAGACACTAAAATTGTTTTTGTCCCCTCTCCCCTGGCCTAAAGTTGCAAGTTCTCCTCTCAG
Source organism: Pelodytes ibericus (assembly GCA_036172795.1). Lineage (NCBI taxonomy): Eukaryota > Metazoa > Chordata > Amphibia > Anura > Pelodytidae > Pelodytes > Pelodytes ibericus. Next base: position 55,091,258 of record CM069867.1, read on the forward strand.
TAAGGTGCATTTTAAAATACTGGTATTTAATTTCTCACATCATCCTTGCTGCTCATCCCAAACAATGTAGCCATGTAAACTATTATTACTAATACTTTGTTACTTTCTGAGATAAACATTTAAAGGACAACTGTAGCAAAAAAAAAAAAAAAAAATGAACTAATGTTTATTTGAAAGATTGTGTCAGGTGTAGATAATTTGCATGGAAATGTTTTAATGATATGTAATAAATAATGTAACTTATTGAGCCCTCTCTGCTCTGTTTAGTTCTAACAGGGGGCAGACATGTTGTTTAGAACTTTGTGTCAGATCAGTCAGATCTTCCTTCATGTGCACCAAGGTGAATGAAGAATGCCCTAAGATTCTAAACAACATGTCCGCTCCCTATCAGAGCTATGAAGAGCAAAGATGGCTCAATAAGGTACATTATTTTTATATTTTATTAAAACATTTCTATTTAAAATTTCTACACTTAATGCAATATAAATATATTGAACAAAATGTGATGAGGCTTAAAAAAAAATGTAGCTAAATATATTATGACAAGTCCGCTTGCACAAACAATGTATGTATATACAGATAAGCATTTATACATATCTGGCATAGATGATCCTCCCACTAACAGAAAAATGCTGCTCCTGCATAACCAAGCAATGGGGATCATGTATAAAAACTCACGCACTGAGAATTGTTGGTGAGGTGATTATTATAATGGTGATTGTGCCTTTTTTTTTTTTTTATAAATCCTGACACTTCTCAGTGTGGGAGAGGGATTGGCAGAGGTTCTCAGACACTAATCAGGAACTTTTTTCCGTGACTGATTTTTTTTATACATTGTCTGCGCGGGTGCACCGGCACAACCAGAATGTACACAATCGGTAGAGGCGGCTCAGACTCCAGAAATGTGCGTGTGCACTAGACATGTGCAAAACTAAAATTTTCGTTTCGTTTTCGTCCACGAAAATTTTATTTATTTCATCTAAACCGAATTTCGTTCATTACTGCATTCGTTTCAGACGAAATTCGTTCATTATTTTCGTTTCGTTCATTTTATTCGTTCGTTTTATAGAATACGTGTAATACTATTGGCTTTCTATAAACCGAACGAGAGCCCCATTCATAAGAAATTCTTATGAATGGGGCTCTCGTTCGGTTCATAGAAAGGCAATAGTACTACATGTTTTCTATAAGCCGAAAGTCTATAAACCGAACGTTCGGTTTATAGACTTTCGGCTTATGGAATATATGTAATCCTATTGCTATTCTATAAACCGAACGTTCGGTTTATAGAATAGCAATAGGATTACATGTATTACATAAGCCGACAGCCTATAAACCGAACGTTCGGTTTATAGGCTGTCGGCATTTCACTACACGGAGACAGAGTCTCCATTCATAAATTTATGAACGGAGACTTTATGCATTCCATAAACCGATAGTCGTTCATTATGTCGGTTTATGGAATTTAGTGTACTATGCTATTGTATTCTATAACCGACTCTATTTCGGCTTATAGAATGCAATAGTACTACGAATGGACTATTGAACGAATGATTTTCATTTATTAACCATTCGTTCATTCGGCTTTCGTTAGCTTAGCATTTTTGTTATTCGTTTTTCGGACGAATGGACGAAAATGCTATTTTCGGACGAAAACGAATGCACATGTCTAGTGTGCACCAAGTTTGCTCCAAATTTAGCACTTTTTAATAAAAATAGCACCTGTTTTGCCTTGATACATTTGGCCTTAAACATTAAACTGTGGTGAATTAACCACTAATTAACCACCTGATTTAGGAAAATTAAACAGCTTATGTATTTTTCCACCTCAGCTATTTGACTGATTTTTGGAATTCAGTTCATAGTTCATGGTTTAGTGAATAGACCTAAACATTTTCTTTTCTTTTGCAAGAGGATCAGCTTAAAACTTAGCTTTTCGTCAACAGGCAGGTAACCTTGGATTGCCATATTCTAGAGTCACGAGGGCTCTGAATGGTCAGCTAGAATTACAGGGCAATCCGCATTCTTACAAATGCAGCTGCCACTTATCTCCAGCATGGAGAAACTAATGTACTTTCCATTTGTAATGTTGAAATCAATGCAACTCAGTAAGTTGTAGTTCGAATTAATAACATAGTTGGTAAATTCCAAATCAAAATATACTTGTGTTTGTGCACTGTTTATATACTGTCATTTTGTAAATACAGTATATAAAACGTTGTCATGCGATGCAGAATCAGTGTACCAATAAGTCAACTTCAAACATCAGTGCGGATTGTTACAGGAAATAACAAAAAAGGCCATTGTTTCATTTATAAAATGATATACTGCATAGTATGCAATACCATTAAAACTATTAAGACATACGCCACCTGTGCAATGTATTTACAACTCACTAAGGCAATATAGTAGGGTGTGTTGGTCAAAAGCCAAAGGCATACTTTATTTTTTGTAATCTTTATTCTATATCCTCAGTGCACACCCATTCAATAAAGTGAATATCTCACCTCTGTGGGTCTGTCATTTCAATGGAAAGCAGCAATGTTAAACCGACCTACACATCCCATACGGATATGCAGACCCGTTTATCCCACAGGTATTTTCAGAAAGCAGTAGAATCATCCACTGCATGGGATTCTGGGAAACAATATGCAGATAACAATGGCAGCTGTGATATTGGCATAGTCTTATATATAATCCCTTGCTGACTCTTTTTAATTATACTGTGGGGAGGTTTCCTGTTGTTGCATAATTAAAAGCGACATTAAGAAGAAAGTGTGTTCTAAATGTGTCTGTGGTGTCTCATGTTTATGGTGTTTATGGCATGCCCCTTGTAGCTTGATATGCAAATTACACATTCCCTATTGAAAAAAATGCATTTACACATAAAGGCTCTGGCAATGTCATAAACAGAAAGCACCACAGGCACATTAAAAACACAAGTTAATTTATGCATTTGCTTTTAATTCTGCTAACACAATACTTCATCTAAACTCTTCTGCACAGTAGAAGGCTGGGAACTAGTTACAGTTTTTGACTAGCCACTAGCAATAACCTTTTTGTAAAGTAGCTATGTCTGAGGAGAATTGCATTGTTAAAAAAAATTGTGATGCAATCAAGAATGTGCCTTTACCGTACTTTGCCAGCCCTGTTTATATATTTCACCGTGTGGAACAGCCAAAGTCCTAGACTACCATGAGATATGCGGCAGAAGTGGGCCACATCCCTGTCAAGGACAGAATGGAATTTTGGAATTTTTTGACTGAGGAACAATCGTAAAACTTGTTATTGGTCTGCATTTCCCACAGGCCGGAATAGCTGGTTTTCTGACACAACCATATTTAGAATTTCCACCCATAGAACTATATCACAATGTAACCCAGACAGAGCCAAGTTAAATTGGGGTTACTGTTTATTGTGCTTTAAATTAACATGTAATTTTATTTGTTGTTTTAATTCTTCCCTTCACACCTGGAGAAAGTGCTCTCCCTGCCCTGAAGTCATACAAGATATTCTAGCTAGATATCCCACAGTGTTTCCTGCTCGAAAACTGTTCCTTAATAACAGCTTGTTTTTCTCATGCATGTGCAACCTACCATTGTCTCTACATCAGCTTTCACTAGTGCTGTAAATTGGAACGTTCAGGTGGAGTTACTGTAATGAGCGTATGCAATAAAGAAAGGTGTACCAGGCAAAAGAAGATAACTCTAAGGATCAAACTGGTGTATTACATTAATAACAAAATATTGGCAGATTTATGCCAGAATGAAAAAAAAAACATAAAACAATTTACTTTTCAGAAAACATGAGACAAAATAGACACAATTAAAAAAAAATGTTTTCTTCCTTTATGGATTTGCTTGCCACTCTGCTAACACAATTAACTTTCCTCTACATTCACAGTATAAATAATATTTAGCTCACTTTCTCTGGAAAAAAAAATCATTGTATAGAGACAATGAAAAATATAGCAGACTACTGACCATCCAGGCTCCATTATGTTATATAACATCTATTCTTCACTCTATAGCCATTAAATCATATTTAAATATAGGTCTGGCAACCTTCTGATTCCTTAACAATCATGGTCCACACTATCTGACAAAGAGACATTCCAACTCCTTCCCTTAGGTCTGCTATCTTATTGTTCTAACAGTGCCCAGGGTGAACATAAAGTCAGGTTCTGTGCATTCTGCCATGTCGCTCCCACACTCTGGAACTTTATAGCCCCATTACAAATACTCCATTACTACAGGCTATTAAAAAAAGGCTCTAGACTCTAATAAAAACTGATTAAGCCTTAAACGGACACTACCACTTACATAAACTGTAACTCGATTACCTGTGTATTTACAACAAACACATATTTAAGATATATGCCAGTGTTTGATTTTTCTATGTTTGAATTAATTGCAAATAAAAGTAAAAATAAAATTAGGTGTCTACCTCCAGCATCCATTTTGAGAATTTTACCCATTATGCAAAATCTTCCAGCAAGTCTCACTTTACAACTGTGGCCAGAGCCTGCATGATGATGTCATAAGACACACCCCTGCTCTCTTACTGGCTCCTGTGTCTCATAGTGGGCAGGACTAGGTGGCTGTATACAACTTTTCTTTACCTGTCTTCCAACACAAAAAGAGGATATTGACCTGATCAAACAGGATCATAACTCCGCCTCCTTGTGATGTAATAGTTATATTACCCTCACATTCAATGCAAGTCTATGATCAGAATTCATACTCATGAAAAGTATTAATGTCAACAGCTAAGTGTTCCAGGGATTATTTTAACATTTTTATGTATATGTAATGTAAATATATGCTTAAGGTTTAATCAATGTTATTAACCCTCTACAGCGTCGGTAGGCATTTTTTATCTATTTGATCTGCTTCCTATATCTAGGATCACCCGTAGCACTTGAGGTTTTGTAATTTGTTCAGTCAATACACCTGACAACCTTGTCCCTACAACTAAAGTGGTTATTATTATTATTATTAATATTATTATTAGACAGTCTGGAGATGATTATAATCAGATGACCATTTAGTAAATTATAGTCAGACTCAGAGGCTTCTGTGCTTCTTTTGAAACTTCTTTTCATATTGCTTAATATATGTTTCCAGTTGACATCTTTGAAATATCAAGCACAGCTACCCCCCGTTTCAGTATGTGGATGCAAAAACTGATCCTATCGCACAAGCTATAGCCACAAAATTAGCAAACACTTCGATGCATACCGCCCTACAAGGACCCTATGGTGAATGTAAAGTCTGTGTACGTTTAAAGCATCTGGCCGTGGGCACAATTGATAAAAGTTGTTCTTGCTCCAGTTATTTATTTATTTGCCAACCTGGAATTGTGTTATCCTCGCATTGTTTTAATGTCTTTATGCATTTCAGTATCTTATTCTGGAGAACTCTGCCATGTTTTTTCATGCACAAGTATCATCATTTTAAGGAAGGACTTAGTAGTAAAGTAACAACTTTTTTTGCTTTTACCAGCATTACCCTGTCTGGCTCATTGGACTGCAGATGGTATAACTCCTAACCTGCCCTGAAGCAACTATCTAGTGTCAATAGGTCATGTATTTTCTCCACTGTGAACACATGGAAATGAGTTATGAAGCCAGGCCCTGCACTTTAAAGGGGGCGGCAAATTGCTGCTCTTTCCGCATCCCTTTCTTATTTGTATCTCTCCCTGCTGACATTGCAGGGAAGGCATGAGGTGCGATAAGATAACCTGCTCCTCCCCATCGCACCCAATGGCAAGGTGGTCTGTGTGTGTGTAGTCCACCAATGGATATTGCACACTTTGGTTATGGCAAAATCGGATTTTATAGAACATCCTGAATGTCATATATCTGAAAACACTACTACTTTAAACATAGGAGTTAGCTAATATTGTATCTATAGTTATGGGAAAAGTCCAAATAATGCAACATTAATACCAAATGCTCAGATATTAATTGTACTATTACATTGTAGGACTTTACAACTTCATTCTCTAGGAAAATGCACTGTTTATTAGTCAATGTCATCCTACTGTTCTGAAGTTGACATGAGTAAACTTTAGATATAGTTATAGGTAGTTCTTCATTGGTTCAGTAAGTGCTTATCACAGTATACATTTCACAGTATACATTTATTATTATTAAAGCTCTGAGTTGTGAACCTTACATTGATGAGTGTATACCTACAATGCTCTATCTGAAAGGTAAAACACCAGGCAGGGGACAGGTATTTATATAAAGAGATGTATTTCTCCTTTTTCACCCCCCCCCCCCCCCAAAAAAAAACCCCACCCAAAAAACTGCAGGCATGGGACAATTTGAACAATGCACGGTGAAGATCAATGCGGCTGCTTCATCGCTAGCAATGTAAGCACTGACAGTTCAGTGCTAAACTGTCAGGGCTTACAAACATACACCCCCCTAATAAATTAACCACCCCTAATAAATCAACCCCCTTTAAAAGTGACCCCGAACCCCCATACTAACCCCCCAACCCCAACACTACCCCTGAACCCTTATACTAACATTAACCCCCCAAACCCTAATACTAACATCAAACCTACCAAACCCTAATACTAATATCTAACCCCCCAAACCCTAATACTAATACCTAAACCCCCATAACCCTAATACTAACATTAAGCCCCCGAACCCTAATACTAATTCTACACCCTCCGAACCCCAATACTAATACCTAACCCCCCTAACCCTAATACTAACATTAAGCCCCCGAACCCTAATATCTAACCCCCCGAACCCTAATACTAATACCTAACCCCCCCTAACCCTAATACTAACATTAAGCCCCCGAACCCTAATACTAATTCTACACCCTCCGAACCCAAATACTGATACCTAATCCACCCAACCCTAATACTAACATTAACCCCAATAAACATTGATAATACTCACCTTCAGGGATCCCGCGTTTAACTGTCCCACGATGGAACGATGGTACATTGTCATTTTGTCCTCTGCCATGCAGCTGCCATGTATCGGAGCTGAGTGCACACATGCATGGATCGCTAAAGATACACACCAGAGTTTTCAGATTTTGCTACTGTTAGTGAAAGCACATTGTAAAAGATTCCTTTAGTACCATGAATAGCAGAAAGATAATATGCTGATGGCAGATCAAACCACATTAGTAAGAAGACCAGTAAGAACTGGAGAGCCACACATGACTTCTCCTAGCATATCCTGGAAACCAGTACCAGATACTAGACTTTACAGACACAGAGTGCATAATTCCCAGGCAGTAGTTTTCTATCTTCTTTGTCCTATTGCCTGAAAATTCACACCTCTCTAGAGACTGTACAATAGCTGCAGGGTAAAAGCAACCAGTATAATAGTCCCTAACAGGACAAGATCTGGGAGTGAACATTCAGTGATTGCCTTGGGTCTAATCCCTCCTCTGTAGGCCCATTGCCTTGCACCTGCATCACCACCAGACGTTCCTTCGAAGCACATTCCACCAGATTAATTCCACATGCTCATTTGCCCAGTGGTAGTATCATCACCCACAACCTACAGTGAAACTACTGTAATAATACATACAATAGGTCGAGAGGCATTAAGGTTAGAAACCCTGATTAATTCATTAGTTTGCAGAACCAACCAACATATACGAGCTGTGAGGAAAATTAGAAACCGTAGAATAAAGTATGTAACTTGGAGCTCTAATAATACAAGCCATTGCCTTTGTCTTAATCAGTAGTAAGAGTGTTGTATATTCCCTGCTCAGTATACCATGCAAGGATTTGTTTGGTTATTAATTTGTCACTGTGGTCACATGCTAGGCTACCAAATGGGTTGCCAAATAATTGGTATTTTACCAGCAGGGTATATTATTTGGTTTGAGGCCAGTGCTAAGTCTATAGAGGTGATAGCATAGCTGATATTTGTTGGAAGAAAAGATGGTAACTTTATTTAGTTAAAATATAAAAATAATGAAGAAACGGATTTGATCCTGGAGTCAAAGTAAAAAACCACGGGACAACGACTCATGAATGAAAGTCCTCTTTATTGTGTCCCGGTAAGCATCATGTGGGAAAAGGCACCATGTACAGATGGAAATAGATGCCTTACGCTTTTCGCGCCTTGAACTGGAGCTTAATCATAGGCTCAAATATAAAAACCCCATTAAAGTTCAATGCTGAAGCATATGCTTTTAAGAAACAAAAAAATGTTAATTAATAAATGATGTGATAATTACAGGTTTTCAGATTCGCTTAAGCAAAAAATAAATAAACATTGGAAGAACAATTTCTTTCTTTCCTTAGGTTATATTTGCAAATTGCAATGGCTTACCCCAAGGACAAAAAAAAGGGCTTGTCTGCAAGTGAGACGTGAAATAGATCCCCAAATATTTTGTCAGGTATGGACTTACTTTTACCCAGTACAGGTGGTGATAGTTAAATGATTAATCCATAATTAATCAAAAGGTGATGATGTGGCTCCTAGACTTGTACATTAGAGTCCAAAGTTACCAAAGAAAAAGTTAGTTAAATTCACTCTTGGAAACAGGTACCTTCATCCCCTTCTGACATATACTCAGCATCACTGAGAATCTCTGGCAAATTGGCTCTACGAACTGTATAATTCAAATAAATCAGGCATGTTATCAATACAACAGATCTGCAAACAACTGCACGTAGCAAACAGAAAGCAATGCTTACATTCCAACACAACAAAGACTGGTTGATCTAAAAAGCCAAAGGCTAAAAAGTGTTATTAGATCTACTTTCACCATCACTGTTCTTAGTTATAATGACTTCTTGCAGAGGGACAGACTAAATCTCCTACAGAGATCTGTTTAGCATTAGTTAGTGGGTTCAGCTGTCAGTAATATATTTAAGGTAATTTAAAACAACTAATTAAATGGTAGATACATGGTTTGGTTAACGGGTAGTCACAAAGTAAATACATAAGACTAAAATGTGGCATTATACAAAATATTGAAGGAATTTTTTTTGGGGGGGGGATCAGAGTTCTCAAGATATTTATTTTATGGGTTCAGGTATTTTTATATGTTTAATATAATTAGAAGCAGCTAATAATAGCAATCTAATTTGATGGCCGGATGACTCAGATTGTGGCGATGGATCAATAAAACCAACATAGAGTTGGGAAATCTTAGCATTGAGGCTTTTGTTTGTTATAATTTACGCTTTACATCTTAGATGTTTTACAATCTGGTACACAGAAATATTACTGAGGATAGAAGATGGCTCATATCACAGGTATAATGTTTACACTCCCAGAGAGAGGGCATACAATGTTATCTTAATTAAACTTCCTTTAAAAAAAACCTGCTGTTAAAGTCAGGATGGGTGTCCCTGACCCTGCCACCATTAGGCCATATACTTTATACACACAATGTTCTTTGTATGTTTTATCCATTTATACAGTGAACTAACTATATTAGATTCACAGTGGATATGGAATACTGACAAAAAGGAAGGACATGCATCAGCTTTATACCTTCATCGTCCGACATGTCCAAAACTTCATTCATTGTTTCCGGTACATTCATTTTATGCTTTTCAGTCACCATCTGTTTAACAAGAAAAGAATGAAAAAGTATCACTTCCTCTGTTCCTTTGTGAGATATTGCACACCATTGCCAAGCACGACAATAGCACTGTCAGAAAGCAATAACTGCTTCATGACCATTGAAATATTCACATTGCCAAGGAGATAACCAGACACAGCTGACATTTCTATTTAAAAGTCTACAGTACAGGTGGAGAGAACATTTGCAGTAATATATTGTTTTTCCCAATACATGTTGGTAGGGTACAGCCATGTTGGACTTTCAAAGTGAAAGAATGGGGAATCTACCAATGTCATGTTCAGTACTGGTTTGATTTATTGGCTCTTCTGAGGGGGCTTATGGGAATGTGAAATGCATGGTAAAAAGTAGTGCAGCGTATTTATGGAAGACTAGACTAGAAGGAGTGCTTGTCCAGTCTTGTCGTTTAAGTGTAGGATCATCTTCATTGGAGAACCAGCCTCATATCTGACCGAAGCATTACTCAGTGATAAAGAATTCCATAGCTTGAACGTAGCATTCTGTTGATACTTAGTATAATTAATGAACACTGTGCTACAATTTGTTAATTTGTTTTTCTTTTTTTATGAGATTACTTGCTATTTTAGTTTAGACTTATAGTTACAGAAGATTATAAGATACTGACGAATGAGAAAATTAGTTTGGCCAAATTCCAGGTGCTGCATGGTCTGTTCAGGACAGTATAGTAGGCTGTCCATAGCCTTAGCATCCAACCATTCTGGACTACAATTACAGTAATTCCCTGCGTTTCTAGAGAGCTAATGGGGAGTTATGGGATTTGTAGTTCAGCAGCATCTCAAGAGCCGGAGTTGGACACTTAGGTACTAGCGTTCTCCCAGGCTGGGTTGATCTACAGTCCAGGAATGTCAAAATAATAAAACTTAAAAGTGACTCTTACCTTAACATGGGAATACAGTGAGTATAAAGAAATGTGTAATAGATATAGTTTTAAAAGGTTTACTTACAACAGTAGTCAGGGTCTCCTCTGTCACCACTTTCAATGTATCAACCACAGAAATATACCCAAGTCGTCGGGCAATTGCCAGAGCCGTGTTACCATTCTATTAATAAAGAAATAAGACATTACATTCTAATTATAGCCGGCACATAGAGAGCTCACTGGCTGCACTGTCTATCAGGCACCCAGCCTATTGCCTGGGATTGATAGCACCTTTCCCATGCTGAGAGCTATAGACTGATGAAAGGTATGCAGGAGAATGTGGTGCATGAACAGGCATCATGTTACTCACATAAGGAAGCCCTTTGGTCTAGAGCAATTGTGTCGGTTTGCTAAGCAAGCACATTGCTTCTTTGATACAAATCTAAGCCTTTTAATTATTACAATCTTCAGGTCAAAATTTTGTGTAGTACCATCTGACGCATACAGTGTCCTGAAAAATTTATCATATTCTAGTTTTTTGAAGGAAACCAGCAAATGACACACATATATGGTAAAATTAACAGTGACTTATGTTCATATTCACTATGAAGATTAGTTTTTTTAGGTTTCCTTATTGTTATGGTACCTACCGTGACTTTTACCCCTGGCGGGCACAGGGAGCAGCCACCTACCGAGAGACTATGGACCTTGTCCGTTGGCAGAAGCCAAAAGCTCCTAGGGGAGCTATAATCACTGGCCCCTGTACAGACTGTCCAAAACCCCACTACTGCTGTCTCCGTCTAACCGGAGTACAGCAGGAATTACCCTGGAGCTATACAGTGCATTACAAATGTGCCCCTGCCCACTCCAGATACCGGGGAGAAATGCCGGGTAGGCGCTCTACCCATTGGCTGATTCAAAGCTTGATGGTAGCTCACATATGGATTGGTCGCCCGTTTAGAGGGCTAAAGGTAGCTCGGCTTCTGATTGGTCCTTTGAGGCGAATGTGTACTGAAATGTATGTGAAATGTTATTCGAACTGTATTCATTGTCTCACTCCCTAATGGTCCCTGTTTCCCCCTGTGTTAACTGTGGGTGTAAAATGTATAGTGCACTATTAAAAGAGCCGAATCTATGGTCACATTTCCCCAGGAATGTAGCTTCAGCAGCCGATTCACAATAAAGGTTTATCCCGGTTGCTGAGATCATTATCTGATTCATAATGTAGGCGCTTTTCATATTGGTCGCACAGCATAGATGGACTTACAGTTGGCTTCTGATTAATAGCACTGGGCCATAACACTGTAAGGGGCCACACATTGAAGACAGTCCTAATTTACCTATGTGCTGCCCAGTTCCCTTTATAGCATGCCAATGCTTGCCTCCATTCCACCAATATATTTGGGCTGAAAAAAATGAAGACTTACCACAGTGACCTCGTTAGGAGATGCTCCATGCTGGAGCAAGACATTGATGATATGGGTATGTCCTTGCTGTGCTGCTTGATGCAGAGGTGTATATCCATTCTAGAAAGGGCAGAAATAGTAATTATATCAAGTTACAGGGAATCATACAAATGTCATCCTTCCAGGCTATGAACACATGTAAAGTAATAATCAATGTATTTATTCCCTAATGCAATTTCAATTCTGCAGAAAGCGGTGTGTTTACATAAGCTGCAGTACAATGTAACAATGATTGTTTTTATTGTAAGACATTTACACCTTCGGCTTGTGTTATGATTGTATAAGTAGCCATGACATCCCTCCCAAGGGCCCCTATTTAGGAGACATACCTCCCAAGTGCCCCTATTTAGGAGACCTACCTCCCAAGTGCCCCTATTCGGGAGACATACCTCCCAAGTGCCCCTATTTAGGAGACCTACCTCCCAAGTGCCCCTATTTAGGAGACATACCTCCCAAGTGCCCCTATTTAGGAGACCTACCTCCCAAGTGCTCCTATTTAGGAGACATCCCTCCCAAGGGCCCCTATTTAGGAGACATACCTCCCAAGAGCCCCTATTTAGGAGACATACCTCCCAAGTGCCCCTATTTAGGAGACATACCTCCCAAGTGCCCCTATTTAGGAGACATACCTCCCAAGTGCTCCTATTTAGGAGACATACCTCCCAAGTGCCCCTATTTAGGAGACATACCTCCCAAGTGCCCCTATTTAGGAGACCTACCTCCCAAGTGCCCCTATTTAGGAGACATACCTCCCAAGGGCCCCTATTTAGGAGACATACCTCCCAAGTGCTCCTATTTAGGAGACATACCTCCCAAGGGCCCCTATTTAGGAGACATACCTCCCAAGTGCCCCTATTTAGGAGACATACCTCCCAAGTGCTCCTATTTAGGAGACATACCTCCCAAGTGCCCCTATTTAGGAGACCTACCTCCCAAGTGCCCCTATTCGGGAGACCTACCTCCCAAGTGCCCCTATTCGGGAGACCTACCTCCCAAGGGCCCCTATTTAGGAGACATCCCTCCCAAGGGCCCCTATTTAGGAGACATACCTCCCAAGTGCCCCTATTTAGGAGACATACCTCCCAAGGGCCCCTATTTAGGAGACCTACCTCCCAAGTGCCCCTATTTAGGAGACATACCTCCCAAGTGCCCCTATTTAGGAGACCTACCTCCCAAGTGCCCCTATTTAGGAGACCTACCTCCCAAGTGCCCCTATTTAGGAGACCTACCTCCCAAGTGCCCCTATTTAGGAGACATACCTCCCAAGTGCCCCTATTTAGGAGACATACCTCCCAAGGGCCCCTATTTAGGAGACATACCTCCCAAGGGCCCCTATTTAGGAGACATACCTCCCAAGGGCCCCTATTTAGGAGACATACCTCCCAAGGGCCCCTATTTGGGAGACCTACCACCCAAGTGCCCCTATTTAGGAGACATACCTCCCAAGTGCCCCTATTTAGGAGGGATAGTCAGTCCCTTATTGTGGACTCAAATCCCTTATTTATCTTTCCTCTCCTGAATAAGAGAAATAAAGGTTTTACATGTGTCTGTGGAGTCTCCTGCTTATGACATCCCCTTGTGGCTTGTTTTGCAAATTACACATTTCCCACTGACAATTTGTTGATCTGTTGACTCCTACAGCATATATTTCCCTTATTTTATGCATTTGCTGCAGTTTTGCTAACAAGCTTTTTTTTCCAGCATTTTTTTCTTGTCTACATTCACAAAATAAGAAATGTTTGACAGGGACCCATTAACACTCTCTTGTCATATCACATCTATAGGCCCACTTTCAGCCACTCCACCCCCCCCCCCCCCACACACACAGATATATTCCTCTATGAAATCTAAAGCACGCACTCATTCTCCTCCATACACCAAACTTCAGATTTTGGAATGTACACATTACCCATAAGATCACTGAAAACAGCACTAATCTCAAACAATTCTGCCTTGTGTTTTTCTTTATTTTTTTAAATGACATTTCCATTTGTTCTATTAATAACACACGTGACTCACCTTGGTTTTGGCATTCACTTTCGCAGCATGCTGCAGTAGGAAGTTCACCATTTTAACGTTCCCATAGTGACTTGCTACGTGTAACGGGGTGTATCCCATCTGTGATAAAGTAATGGCATGAGATTTTTACAACTAGGTAATTGCCTGGATGCTGAAGAAACTTTTACTTATGTATTTCCACCCCAGAAAAAAAATGCATTGGAGTATAAACGTGTTATTGTGTGTCTGACGTGCTCCATGTATGTCTGGTTTGCCCTGCGTACAGAGCTGTGATATTAAAATTAATAGTGATTAAACTATACTAATTAATATTAATATATTATTTCATGATTAGCCAGTAAATTATTTTATCTTCCATTGTGTGCATGTTACACACATATTGTCAATGGCTTTTATATGAAAAAGAAGACTATGGGGTATATTCACTAAAAGATGAATGGAGGTGAGATATACATTATGTGGGGACAAACCTGGCTAGGTTTCCCAAGTTTAGTGTATATCCCTGCACAAAGTATAGCTAAACTGGTGAGATTTCAACATATACACATTCATGTAAAAACATAGTCTGCAGCTACAGAGAAAGCGTAGTAAATAGTCATGCAGCATCAGTGATGGGAAACCGTGGCCCTCCAGCTGCTGATGAACTACATCTCCCATAATGCTCTTTCAGCTGGCAGAGGAGTATGGAAAATGTATTCTTGCAACATCTGGAGGACCGCAGGTTGCCTGCCCCTTGTTTATCCTGTAGCCATAGAGAATACAAAATGATCTAAATATTGTATTATCAGAATGGAAAGCAAACACTTCAATTAAGAAAAAAAATCTCTTTTGTCGCTTGATATGCAAATAACATATTTTCAATTTAAAACACATTTTTTCTCCTCTTTTATGCATCCTGGGAATGCGATATACATCTATTTCTTTTTAATTCTCTACATTCAAAGACTAAATGATGTTTAGGTGACAGAATTAAACATACATTGATATTTTTGAAACATGTTGTGAATATTCTTTTATTTCTATAAAAATATGTAAAACCAACTGAATTATTAACTGCCTTAACTCTTACACACCTTCCCACGCCTCTGGCAACGTTCTGTGTAGTCAATAGTCTACAGTTCATTATAAACTGAACAATAGGTAATGTGGCATCTTTCAGCTTTATTATTGACTGAATAGGTTTTCTACAAACAGCAGCGATAATGTTCAGATATATCTAGTTACTGTTATGGTGTTTCTCCATTCAAAATACAGTATTTCTTTTTTTTTTTACAAAGTGGCTCATAATCAATGCTGAAAACTGGATATAGCGGCAAATTAACAGGCACTGATGATTCAAAAACCCACTGCTAACGCCATCAACATGTGCGGTAATATCAGGCAGGCCTGTAAAAAAATTGAGCTTGAGGCCAATCTTATAGTCCATAGAGCAAATAATATGGCCAGTTTTTTGTTTTTGGAGAAAATGTGGGATCCGTACTGACTAGTTAACACCTTTTTCCCTTATTTCAAAAAACCTGCGCTTTATGCTATTAGCTTCGGAGTTCATGAGTAGATCCCCGAGTAAAATGGGCACTGCCTATTACTCGGCAAAATGGGCACTGCCTATTACTCGGCAAAATGGGCACTGCCTATTACTCGGCAAAATGGGCACTGCACATGTAAAGGGATACCGCATTCTGAAAACGTACCTTTGTTGTTGCGTCAGTAACTGTGCCTTGGTTACACAGCACCTCTGCCACACTCACTCTGTCTTCTTGCGCCGCCAGATGAAGGGGCGTAAGTCCACTCTGAAAAACAAACAAATACATCACAAACAAATCACAGAATGTGCTCAAACTGATGTTACACAATACAACAAAGTACAACACACACGAGATATTGAATTTCGATATCCAGATGCTATAGGAAATACCCATTAACCTTAAAGCTATTTCATATAATCTTCTTACAACTGCTGCAAGGAACTGGTCAGCATGGTGAAGGAATATGGACGATAATAACAGTTACCTATAAAATGTGTTTCATATCCTTCTGGGACAAACAGTTAAAACTAAACTAGCAACTGCGCTATGTCCTTATATTTTCTTTATTTTATATATTTTTCTGCCAATCAATAGCTCTTCAAAGTAAAATAAGAAGTCGTGGGCCTTTTATACTGCACCTTGTTACTGACGCCCACGCTGGCATTTCGGGTGAGGAGCAGGGACACCATGTCGACATGGCCCTCTTGTGCTGCAAGATGTACTGGGGCAATTCCTTGCTTGGTCACTGCATTGGCATCTCCACCGTACTCCAGCAGGGTAGTGGCAATATCCATCTGGTTTTTCTTGGCAGCAATATGCAGAGGCGTGTAGCCATTCTATGATGAAAAGGAAGACATTGCCGATAAGCTACGGCATCATTTCCCTGGAAATGCCTGACGATATGGTTCTGGGGGGACACTTCACGCAGGCCATTCAATAACATGCTTACTACTGGCATATATTAGACATGTGCAAAACTAAAATTTTCGTTTCGTTTTCGTCCATTCGGACGAAAATGTTATTTATTTAGTCTAAAATGAATTTCGTTCATTACTGCATTAGTTTCAGACGAAATTCGTTCATTATTTTAGTTTCGTTTTATTCGTTCGTTTTATAGAATACGTGTAATACTATTGGCTTTCTATAAACCGAACGAGAGCCCCATTCATAAGAAATTCTTATGAATGGGGACTCCATTCATAAGAATTTCTTATGAATGGGGCTCTCGTTCGGTTTATAGAAAGGCAATAGTATTACACGTATTCTATAAGCCGAAAGTCTATAAACCAAAGGTCGTTCGGTTTATAGACTTTCGGTTTATAGAATACATAGAATTCTATGTATTCTATAAGCCGAAAGTCTATAAACCAAACAACCTTCGGTTTATAGACTTTCGGCTTATAGAATACATAGAATTACATGTATTCTATAAACCGAAAATCTATAAACCGAACAACCTTCGGTTTATAGACTTTCGGCTTATAAAAACATGTAATACTATTGGCTTTCTATAAACCGAACTAGAGTCCCCATTCATAAGAAATTCTTATGAATGGGAACTCTAGTTCGGTTTATAGAAAGCCAATAGTATTACATGCATTCCATAAACCGAAATTCGTTCATTATGTCGGTTTATGGAATGTACATGTAATGCTATTGGTATTCTATAAACCGACTCTATTTCGGCTTATAGAATGCCAATAGCACGAATGGATGAATGGACAAATGATTTTCGTTTATTAACCATTCGTTCATTCGTCTTTCGTTAGTTTAGCATTTTCGTTATTCGTTTTTCAGACGAATGGACGAAAATGCTATTTTCGGACGAAAATGCATTCGCACGAAAATGCATTCGTCCGAAAACGAATGCACATGTCTAGCATATATCTGGCACCACTCCAGTCCCAATGTTACTAATGTCAGTACAAAAGCACCACTTAGGTGAGGTATCACATTGCCACTATGCACCCAGGCACCACGTGCACTTGATAGAGAACTGTTCCACCATGGTCATGGATCCTCTTCTGCCTGGCACTGAGCAAGCTAAACATTGCATGATAAAAGTAAAGCAATGCCGTCTCTATAAAAACATTTTTTTTTGCAATTTATTTTTTCTGCTCTTGTTTTGATGTTTTTATATTTGGAATCCTGAAAATGTCAAGACATTTATTGAGGTGAAAGAGTAAAAATGTGTCATTTCGAGCTTTCTGCTAAGTAAAGAAAATAACCACTTGGGACAAGATAACCCATGACTTCTAAAAAGTTTTTTTTTTTTTCTAAACTCATTAATTGCAGTGATTTGCTGTAACTGCCACATAAATATTTAAAATGAGCATGTTTATTTCTCCTAGCAAGCAAACAGCCAGATGTACAACACAGAATTTAGACACAGTTTCTGAAGCACGTCTGATGAGATCAGCAGCCTAAATATAAGGCTTCCTTATCATGCAACCCCCTGCTTTCTCTTTACTCTTTTCATTTAAAAGGTCAGTGTCAGAGTATTTCTGGAGAATACAGAGGATATCAGATTTACACAGTGCAACCCACAGACCACTTGCTAGATGGGGACTGCTGCCAAATGATTGTTTGATTAGTCACTGTATACTGTACACCACAATTAGTCAGAATATATCTGTAATCCTAATGGGTCTAATGAGGGCACATGCTGAGTCTAGGTTTGCCAACTACCGGCCATGCTATTGGGGACAAGCTAATTTTTTATCAGCTTGCCGGTAGAATAATATTATTAACAACAAAGTATTTAACCAGGAAAGGTACATTCAGATCAGCTACAGTAACAGCTGACTTACTACCAACCCAATTTAAAATCAATCAGTAAATAAATAATCAGTATCTTTTAGACCAAAATGCTTCTCTGAATGACACACAACATACATATACATTTTTTTCCCTTGTTTGTAAGTATACCTTTGCTGCTCCATGAGGTGACGCCCCTTGGTTCAAGAGTAGCAGTGCCACTTTCTGATTATCGTAGTGGGCGGCTACATGCAGTGGAGTTAATCCACTCTAAAAACACATGCAGAAATAACCAGTGTTATTAAAGGTGATCGGAGTAACACTGTGCACAGGGACAACAAGACAGTGTTAGTCGGAAATGTTTTATTTATACAAAAAAAAAAAAAAAAAGTGGTTTCTTTAGAGCTACATTTTGTTACAATAAACGACTAATAAAAAAATCTCTCCAAATAGAATATTTATTTACATTTATTTCTTGAATAATTTATTTTCCTATTAAATAGGTTGTGCAGTTCTAGCATGAAGGCCTTAGTAAAGCCAAAATGGCAAATTTGGACCAACAATAACAATTGGGGGAAATGTCCCTGTGTTTACTCTAGTTTTTATTTATATTAATTTCACAAAACACCCAATTTCTTTTTAATGAAAAGTGTGATTTTTTTTTTTTTTAACATTTATTTCCTTTGTAAAATATCCAACACTTACTGATGAGATTACTATGAAAAACCCATTTTATATTAAAAATAATCAGGAGTCCCCCCCCCCTGTATTTAATTTATTCCTCACTCAACCCCAGACTGAAAGAGTTAATGTGGTCAGTATGTTATTTTTTTCATTTATAGTTGATGCCATTACACACCTTCCTTAGCGGCAGTTAATATATTAGGAGTGAATCGCAATATTACCTTTAATAAGACAAATAACCTCGTGGTGAGGTTTGCTACAAACACATGTAGAGTAACACATCCTTTTATGGAATACAATATGGAACGGTCAATAAAGAGAATATTTAAATGTGGGTTTCAAATTTCAGACCAAAGTAGATGAGTTATAAGAAAAACTCCCATTCAGCTGCATTGGAGAATTTTTCCAAGTCGGCTACTTTTTCCTAAAGTTTGAAATTCCCATCTCAATTCTCTGCAATTCTCTCTTTATTGAGTAGACCCTTTAGATGGCATAATGTAGGGGAAAAAATGTCATTATTATGTATATATATTTTTAATCAAACAATTTAACTGTGTATTTGAAACTTATGACAAAATTAGTTTAAACTAGGTGGAGATTTTTTTCAGATGTAAAAGATACATTTGCAGTAGATGTTTTTTGCTCTATGTGTTATAAAGTTATACTACTCTTTCTGGATGTGGTCGAACCTTTCCAGCAGCATCAGGAGACGCACTCTTCTGTAGCAGCAAATTGGCCACCTCGAGTTTTCCATATTTGGCAGCCACATGTAGAGGAGTAAATCCCTTCTGTAGAAAGAAAGGCATGAATAGTAAGTAATAATAGAGAGATGTCAGCGCCAACTAGTGGATAAAAGAGAAAGGGGAGAGTTTAGAATGTAGGGAGGAGACTAGTGAAATGAATGGACTTCTGCTGGCCACTAACAGTGGTTCCATGTATATATGTAGTCCATGTCTTAAATGTTATATGTTAAAAGCTCTGACCGTCACATAGTAAGAAATAGGCAATAAACACAAATGTTAAAGGAAGGCGGTTTTGCACAAGTAGGATAGAGGGGGGGAGGAGGGTGGGTAACACTCAGGATGCCAAAAGGATGCCAAATAGGCACAAGAGCGTTCGGAATGGGTAGGCAAGAGGGTAGAATTAAAGAGGGGAATAAGGGGAGGGGAGGGGAATCCACAGACTAACAGGGCAGCACATTGATAGAAATATGGAAATAACAATTTTGTAATAAATAAAATGGCCAAAGGATGCAATTAAAAATAAATTGATTGAACTTTCAATCAAGAGGAACCTTAGAAACAATAGTTGTCTGATGGCTAAAAAAAAAAAAAAAAAAAAGAACAGTGGTTCCAAAAAAATGGCAAGTACACTGGGAAGCAATTGTGGGCGCTAGGTCTCAGGAGAAGATAGGATGTAAGAAAGTGACAATATGGTACATTTTTAAAAACAAATCTGAAAATTTTAATCAATATAAGACAAAAGAAGTGTTATATTTTTAAAGCAGTGTGATTGTGATTTGTCCAGTATTAAAATGTATAAGCTGAAAATCATCACAAAAATATTCTATCAACTAAATTGTGTCTGTGGCTCATGAATGACTGTGGATCAGAGTGAGATTCTTCAAAGCTAAAGATCTCAAGGTGCTCTCTATTTTGTCTCACCTTTCCTCTTCTCATTTCATTTCCAGCTGTCACTTCTCCCCATACATATTTCTTAAGCGTGTTCCCATTTTAAATAGAAAAAGGAACTAGCTAGGATTGTTAGCATGAACCATACTGTACCATCTACCTTTGTAACAATTGCATAGGAAGCCCCATTTTCCAAGAGGACAGATACCACATCGTCATGCCCCTCTCTGGCTGACAGGTGCAATGGTGTGTAACCAGAGGTGGTGGCAGCGTCTGGACACCCCCCTTGTTTAAGTAACTGCTGGACAATATCTGCTTTTCCCAGACGAGCGGCTATGTGCAGGGGTGTTTGGTTATCCTGGAAAGAAAGATGGGAAAATGATTTCTGGTGAACAAGTAACATCAGTAGTTACGTCAACGTACGTTTTAACTGTCCTGATTAGGTCATGACATAGGCTGGAATCTGAGTGTCTAACATGGTATCAGCATCCTACCTCTTTGCTACCATCTTTCTAATCACACCCTGGCGATAGCAGAAGTGCCGTTATGTCAACACATGCAAACCTCTTCATTAACTTCATGGTTAAAAGCGTTAATATACACATTGTGTCCTATTTTTGCATTGTTTATGTATTGATAGAGTTCTATATATAACACCAACATGGTAGGGATGTATTGCAAGTAGAGTTGTTAATACTTGTGCGTATTATGGTTTTTTATTTGGCCTTTTTTGGGGCTAAAGAAAAGAAGAAAGAAAAAAGAAGACATCAAATGGTAAGTATGAAATTGTTATTTTTTTACAGGTTAGTTTATTGCCCACCCCCCTCACTATTATTAGGGTGAGGGGGGGTAGGTAGGCATTTTTTTATTGGGGGGAGGGGTAGTGACCAGGGGCTGGGTACCCCTAGTAACTTTATTTGTGGTCCCCACCCGCCCTTATTATTATAGGGTCCTCCCCTGCCGGCAATGGGTGGGGAGCTGGGGGGGGACATTAGGTCCCCCCTAACATTATTAGGGTCCCCACCTGTGGGCAATGGTTGGGTACCAGGGGGGGGGGCCTTATTTTACTAGTGACTGGGCAGCAATAGCTGTCCAGTCACTTGTAATTTTAAATGTGTTTATGCGATATGAATCGCCGAGCCCCGAACTCTAACCCAAACATACAGTGGAATGTCTGTGTTCGGGTCCGTGGTCCAAAAATCCTAATGTTCGGTACGAACCCGAACTTTGCGGTTCGGGTTCGCTCAACTCTAATTGCAAGTATTAGGACTGATAGTGAATCTATGAACTGATAGTGAATACAAAAAATCAGGCATTAGTTGAAGTTAGAAAGATAGCCCCGTTGGAGAATTTTGCCAACTCAGCTATTCGTACCTGATTTGTTTAAGTTAGTTTTATGCTCATCACAATCACTTATTGATCTATACACCGTGTGTACCGGTGGGAAAATACTAATCCATTAGTAATAACAGATTCTGACCTTTGCTTTAGCTTCCACCTGAGCTCCATTCTGTAAAAGATATCTGACAACTTCAGACTGTCCAGCTCGTGCTGCCATATGCAATGCGGTCTCTCCTCGCTACAAAGTGATAACAGATGAATGTTATACAGAAAGAACATTGGCAATCCTATCTTCCTTATATTCCAGCATACAGTTATTATGTGACAATGGTTTTGTTGTCCTTGTTTTTTTTTTTATGATACAAGTATAAAGAGCAATTTGGTAACAAATCAGTTGCCTGACTCATAATAACGACAAGAAAGTTTTCAAGCACATCCTGGGGACGTTACTTTATCATTTAATGGTACTAAATTGTATCAACCTCAGGATGAAGAGCTAAGTCGACTGAACTATCTCCGGGTTGGCAAACAATGAGATGTCCATCATGGAAACCAATGGAATATCCATCATGGAAACCAATGGAATATCCATCATGGAAACCAATGGAATATCCATCATGGAAACCAATGAATTATCCATTAACCAATGGACTATCCATCATGGAAACCAATGGAATGTCTATCATGGAAAGCAATGGACTATCGATCATGGAAAACAATGGAATGTCTACATGGAAACCAATGGAATATCCATCATGAAAACCAATTAATTATCCATCATGGAAACCAATGGACTATCCATCATGGAAACCAATGGAATATCCATCATGGAAACCAATGGAATATCCATCATGGAAACCAATGAATTATCCATTAACCAATGGACTATCCATCATGGAAACCAATGGAATGTCTATCATGGAAAGCAATGGACTATCCATCATGGAAAACAATGGACTATCCATCATGGAAACCAATGGAATATCCATCATGGAAACCAATGGACTATCCATCATGGAAACCAATGGAATATCCATCATGGAAACCAATGGAATATCCATCATGGAAACCAATGGAATATCCATCATGGAAGCCAATGGAATATCCATCATGGAAACCAATGGAATATCCATCATGGAAACCAGTGGAATATCCATCATGGAAACCAATGGAATATCCATTATGGAAACCAATGGAATGGCCCTGCTTTTTTTAGAACTTTATTCCATAATCGCTTGCTCTACGCAACTACACTGGTTCGAAAGTGTTTACATTCGCAGGTAGTTGCCAGTTAAATCTCCTTGAAAGTGAGTGAATAAACAGGCCTATGAATTTCACAATGTTGAACAACTTAGATTTCATTATAGTTTTTTTGTAACCAAGGGAGCTGCAGATTGCAAAGCTTTACCTAAAGAAGATGATCTGCTCAGAGGCTGAGAGCACTTCCCAATTTATCTACACCTGAGATGATTCTGAGTCATAACAAAATAATAATAGCATGTTTTTAGTTTGCACTGTTTAATCATAAATGGACACATTTACCAAGTGGTGAAAATAGTATGTTATCTCATAGGACACACCCATCTATATATTAACTTGAAACTGCCGAAGAGAAAAAAAATCAAACAATTAAAGAGTCTGCATATGATAAAAGCGTTCAGTGAAGTCAATTCTTCCCAACATAGCCTTACTTATTAAATACCCTTATTTTAAAAGTGTTCTCAATATGAACATATGTCAACAAATGACAAATCTCCATATATGGGAAATACAAAATGCCTGATCACTAAATATCACCCAATCCTTATATTTAGTTGAAATGGATAGATGGGAAATCGCTACCACACCCTCTATATCTTTAGCCCAGAAACAAGCGCCCCCTAATGATGATTCATTGTACCACAGTTGGTAACGAGGATAGCCCAGTGTTGGAAATGGGGGAAGATGGAATCTATTTGAAAATCAATAATCTACATAAAAAGCATTTCCATTTTAAGTTACGCAATGCAATTTTGCTGTAACACGAACACGTATTTCATGCTCTAACAATCTCTGCTAATCTGCGGGTGGGAAGAGAAGCAGCCTTGTCAGGAAAGACCACTGGGGAATATAACTTTCTTTGTCAGCGAAAGCAGGCTGTCAAAAAGAGGTTTTTATCAGATGTAGGCCATCAACCCCTTGGCATCATGAGATCTAAGGTCATGTATAATGCAAATAACTTAAAAAGGACAGTAAAGCATTTTACTTTTTTTTTTTTAACTTAAAAATAAATAAATAAATATATATATATATATATATACATTCTGGTTTATGCTGGGGGAAAAATAATCCCAAATCATTTTCTGCTCCTTTCCTTTCTTTTTTTCAACTGTAATGTCTCTCCTTCGTATTTAGTGCATTCATACAAACTATATATATTGTTTAAGGATTTAATTTATCCTTGTAAAGCAGATAATATGTTTGCCTGTTTTTTGATTGGCCACACCCATTGTTTACATTCATGGCACGCCAGGGCCATCTTTGTGTCCTTGAGAGGTTATAACCACCAGCATCTGATAGATGTGCACATGCACTCACCAGTGTATCCCAGGACACACTCTAGTATAGACAGAGATCATTCAGTTCAGCGTCAGCCTGCCCGGTACATGTTTAGGGTGTCGGCAATGCTGCTTTTTTAAATTATTCATTACAAAATTACAAAAAAGGTTACATAATTATTTTATAAACAGATTTATAATATGCATATAATAAAACCTAAAAAACAGAAAGCACACGGAAAAAAAACTTGGATTTGCTTTCCTGACTGGAACTTTGGGTATTAATAAGAATAAAAAAGGAGTGTTAATTGTTTAGATGCAGGAGTGATGCCTGTTGGGGTAGGGCATAATCCCATTGGGGGCAGATGGCTTACAATATAGTGAGTAGTATGCAATGCTGCTTGAACACTGCAGTGCATTGCACTTTGCATAGGCAGCAGTCACTCTAGGACAGTTCCAAATTAGATCTGTTGGCAAATATGCATGTGCACTGCCTCCTGCTCAGACAAGGATTCATTTACTGATCAAGTGACGAATGAGGAAGTAGTGATGTCGGCGACCAGTGCAGCTTTTGTATGTGAAACACTGCACAGATCTCTGAAGGTCAGGACTGTGATAATGATCAGACATAACATTACACTGGAAAACAAATTACTCACCACATTGGTGGTATTTGGAGATGCTCCATGATGAGTTAATTGAGAAACAATATTGACATGTCCCATGAAGGCAGCTACATGGATTGGAGTCAGGCCAGACTGCAAGAAAATGATAATTATCTGATTAAAACTTAAAATGACAACTCAGGATGTTGATTCGTTTTCTGGTGTCTCTTCAATATAGACTTCCCTTTTTGTTAAGATTGCTCATTGAGTCTGTTTACATTGAGGGTTTTTAGGGGGGATGTAGGAGGGATGGGGACAGTCTGGCTTTTTGTTTTATATATTCAGCTCTAATTGCCTTTCTTACTTCTGTCACTGCTTGGATAGATGCTCCATGTTTCAAGAGAAGTTCCATCACTTTATTCCGGTTCTTCTTGCAAGCGATGTGAAGAGGTGTGAATCCATTCTGTGAAACACAACAATATTGCAGAGTTAAAGCCAGTTCAGGTGTTAATTGCACACATTTCATACAACTGAGATCTGTAACAGGGTCCTTACAGTTTTGCGAATGCGCAGCCGTGCTGATACCTTGGCAACTTAGAGATGGGGAGGGTGTAGATAGGAATGATAGGATGTTCCTTGGGCAGCCTCTGACCCATATATTTAATTGAGGGGTGAGGGCACTTGGCCAGCCCACGATCCTATTTATGACATGAGTGGGAGGCATTGGGGACCCCTATATATTTAAGGGTGAGAGGCAGAAGCACTTCAGTCACCTCTGATCCCCCATTTATGTAAGGGGGGCTCCTTTCATCAATAAGGGGCTAGGGTATCAACCCTGGCGGCATTACCAAGTGGAGAAGGAGGGCATATTGCGTGGCCACCGGTTGCATCACTATGAGGGAGCCGGGGGCATCTTGCTAGGGGTCAGGGGAATATGGTGCAGTACCAGTACTTATCAAGAGACCAGGGGCCATTTTGGTAGCCCTGGTATATAATAGGGGGGTGGGGGCCCCTGGCCTAGATACCTGTTAAGGGGCATGGGATCATTTCAGCAGCTCCTGACCCCAGTATTTAAAAGTGGAAGGAAGCACTAATTACTGCACTCCATGATAAGCTCAACCATGCTTCCCTCCATCTTGCATACCTTCACCTCATCTCAAACTCGCAAAAACACATTGTGAAGCAATTTGCGAGGTCGTTAGGTGGCAATGCAAGGAAGGCTGAATCTGTTCGAGTTTAGCGCTCGAGATTAGTCTGACTTTAGTGAATAGACCCCAATGTCTTGGGCAATAGTACATTTTTCCTCAAGTGTTAGAAAGTATGTATTTGTGGTTAAGCATATTTGCAACAGATATAGTGGGAATATTTACAGTCATCTAGATGTTTAGACAATAACATGGATATTGGGTCCACAAAACACTAGTAATATTTTTATTTTTGGATTTGCTCTACAGCTTTAAATTGCAGCTCTAAACCTTTAAAAGCAGCACCATCACTTTTCATTCTGTCAGATACTGAACTTGCTCAACTCTTCAAGGGCGAAGTGTCCTACAACAAAACCGCACACTGGGTATTCTTCATGCCACTGAACTGTGAAGAGTCATTGGAGGCAGAGGTATCGACACTCTATAAACCATTATTAAAATCTGCAATGTCACACCAAACCCACCACTCACAATGTGATCCCGATATTGTGAATTTAAATCTACACCTAAATTTGTTTGTAACACTAAAATCAGATAGATATTTATTGAGTGCTGTTTTTACTCATTAAAATTGGAATATATCCATTCGACGTGCATTCGTTTTCGGACGAAGGCATTTTCGTCCGAAAATAGCATTTTCGTCCATTCGTCCGAAAAACGAATAATGAAAATGCTAAACTAACAAAAGCCGAATGAACGAATGGTTAATAAACGAAAATCATTCGTCCATTCATTGATTCGTGCTATTGGCATTCTATAAACCGAAATAGAGTCGGTTTATAGAATACCAATAGCATTACATCCATTCCATAAACCGACATAATGAACGACTTTCGGTTTATGGAATGCATGTAATGCTATTGCTATTCTATAAACCGAAATAGAGTCCCCATTCATACGAATAGGTCAATTGACCTCTTCGTATGAATGGGGACTCTATTTCGGTTTATAGACGCGGGAAATAGACGAAAGCTGGATGCGGACTATTGCCCTCCATGTGAGACAGTGACATGTGCAGCGGGACCAGTTAACTAGTAAGCCCTGGGCAAGAGCACACTTACACACAGTCACACATAAATACACACAGTTACACACGTAGTCATCCTTATACACACTGTCACACACACAGCCACCTTTACACACACTATCAGACAGCCACCCTTACACACACAGCCACTCTTACACACACACAGCCACCCTTACACACAGCCACCCTCACACACACATAAATACACACACAGCCACCTTTACAAACTTAGACACACTTACACAGACACTCATGTACACACACTAGCACAGACAATAACACCCACATTGACACACACACTTATACACACACACACACCCTGTACACACTGACATACACTTCCATATATTGACACACACTTCCACACACACAACCACTTCCACACATTTATTTTTATTTAGTTTCTAGTTTCTTCTAGTTTCATCTAGTTTCTTCTGCCGGATGTCAGCTGACATCCGGCAGAAGAAACTAGATGTCGGTGTCTGCCTCTGCAGACACCATCCTCCTTCCTGCTTCCAATCAGAGCGCGATGGGGGCGGAGCTTGCACCCGCTGCGCTATGCTTGGTGTGACAGGGATGTGTGGTTACAGCAGGCGCTCACCTGAGGCCCGCACCTCCTTGTCACACCAAGCAAAGCGCGACAGGTGTAAGGTCTGCTCCCGTCGCGCTCTGTGATTCCTGCTGGGCGCGGTGCACCCCATGCACCCGCCCAGAATTGGCCCTGTATCAACTGATATGTTGCAGGTCATGGTGAAAAAAAATTAGATATCCACATGGAATCGGCTATGATGACCAAATTGTGGACATATTCAGAGGCACACTGGGACTACCTGAGTAGCTTGAAATTTGTGTCTCAATAAACCACCAATGTTCCCCGAATCATTTGGCAATTTCAGATGTACAATTTCTGGACTAATTCTCGGCTTATCCATTAGACAAAGACAACACTCTATATTTAAAAGATACTGTCTGTGATCTGTGGTCCCCAAGTACCAGGCGATGGTAAGGTTGTTCTCCCTGCTCCCATGTTGCTTGAATACAGGAGAAATATCACCACTAGCGCGAATGTTTAAAATTAATACACGTTTGTTTGAAACATTAGATTTTTCATACAAATGTAGTTTTAAAATGTTGCACTTAATCCACAAAGAGAAATGTATTTTCTCTGATCTGGGTACTAATATAAAAGCCAGATAGTTTTTCCATGACAAGTAATGCGAGGAAAATGAAGCGTATAAAAAAGGATGTTGAAAAGGGATCACTGCAGACAGGCTTGAATTATAAATCATAGGCAATACCAGGAAAGTGACAAAAGCAGAAGAAAGACACTGACAGAATAAAGAGAACTGCTTCTTGACAGTCTGACACTACAGAAAACATAATTACTTTAGCACAGAGTTGGACAGCATGAGACCCTGAAACTGCAGTCAGACCACAATTCCCATAAGGCCCAGTCTGGCTGTTGATAATAAAAATGTTAGTTGAAGAAGCTGAATCTCCAGGGTCTCGGGGGTCCTTAAACCCACTTCCAGATAACACACACAGAACGGATGATAAGTTGCTGGGCAAAAAAAAAAAAAAGACAGTTTGCCCTAAGGCCATCAAGGCAGGGATGGATCATTTCATGCAGCAGATACAACTGGAGGCTGGCACTGGCACTGTACACAAGAACCAGAAAAGACTGACAGGGCTCCCAACAGCTAACATTATATTCCTGTGTATGCATCAGTCTGATTGATCGTCCTGGGGCCCAACTCTATTTATTGAACAGGACTTTCCAAAAGGGAAGATAATTTGCAAAGCACTTGTTCTATTTATTAGTCTCGCAGGCAGACCTGCTCTAGTTTTACTGCTATTAAAATGAAAAGATCAGGTAGTTTTAAAAAAAAAAATAATATGTTTTTAATGAGCTGCATGGTGTATTCTTATCTGATATTACTGCCAGTTTACATATAACTTTGGATTGTAACTAGGGCCCGACACCTGATAGTGAAACAGGATTTTCCAAAATTCAGGCCAAAGTAGTCGCATTGGAAAAATTCCAATTCATTGGTGAATTTTTCCAACTCTGATACTTTGGCCTAAAGTTTTAATTTCCCTTCTCAATTCGATGCAAATTCTTTCTCTATTGAGTAGGCTCTTATAGCTGATATATCCTGAACGTATTTCTGATACAAATCTCTTTCCCCTGGATTTTCCTGGTACATAAAGTCGGTAAAGTCCCACTTTATACCATTGGACAGTAATGAAAGCATCATAGATCTCTGACATATCACAACAGGTAACATTACTGTACATACCAATGCTTTGGCATTAGGATTAGCTTTCTTGTCCAGCAGCACCTTAGCGACCTTATAGTGTCCACAGTGAGCGGCAACATGCAGTGCAGTTAAGTAGTCATTGGTGACATCATCAACAGGCACGTTGTGCTGGAGCAGGAGCTGGACGCAGTTCAAATGATCTCCTTGTGTTGCCATGTGCAGTGGTGACAGGCCATTCTGTAAACAAGGAAGGAGAACACTGCAGTATTAATGGGGCACCTATATGTGTACAGCACCATGTAAAGTAAACACACAGGAGCAGAGCTTCTGAAATAAATTCACTAAGTAAGTATAATAGAGTTATTGTTGTTGCTTTAGTAACAGTCCCGCCTATCTCTCCAAGTCCCTGCTTATTGGAGGCCACTGAATTTAGAAGCCCCTGTTAAATTATTTTCAATGTGACATTACAGGAGTGCTGCAAATCGTTTAAAAGTTAAAATAAGGGCATTTAATATCGAGCCGGGTGGAACCGACCCTTTAAAGGACAACTGTCCGCAAAAAAAAACAAGTTCTGTTTAACAGAAAGATCAAATGTCTGCATTTCAAATAGAAATGCTTTGAATGAAAGAATAAATAAAGTACTGTATCGTGACCTCTTTGTTCCATATAGCGTTATCAGGGGAGGATATCTTGGGTCGGATGTTTCATTTCGTCATTCATGTGAGCCTAGATTTTAGACCACATGTCCGTCGCTGATAGAGCTATTCAGGCATATTCTTTCATTAAATTATTTCTATTTAAAATGCCTTCCCTTGATGCAATCTTTCAATTAAACAAAACTTTTTTGCAACAATTTAAGAGACAGATGCACATGTGCGCTAATCTGGGTGCTGCCCGGGATTTAGACTCTTTGAACACCAGAAGGATTGGTCAACAGGTACAAAATGGTAGCAAAAGTTAAGCGGAAATAAACATGATACGTATATTTCCCATAAGCCAAAATAAACACAGGGTGATTTTTTTGTTGTTTAACAGCTACCAGTTTTCCAGAAACATTACTTATTCTGTCTCTTTAGCAGTCATTGGGGTTATTCATAAAGTGGTGGAATTACCATCAAATTCACTGAAATGATCCCACAGTTTGCACCACTTTTAGAACCTTGACCTATAATTGGCCCTTATAAATAACCCCACATTGCTCACTAGATTGCTAACAAGTAGTATAATGTTCTACATGTTATACTGGAGAATATGTATGTATTTAATAGGTCACAGTGAGAAGTTTTTGGAAAACATAGAAAGGGCAACAAATATAAACCTAAGACTGAAATGAATCCCTATGCTGCTGGGTGTTTAAATAAGAAATAGGTAACTACAGCTTGTGCGGTGCTTGGATTTGTTAACCTTTGCTGTATATTTACTGTTCAAGGTGCTATGTACTAACAGCATCTGTAATGTATGGCTCTGAGATGTTAGAATTCTTTTCCTTTCCACATACTCAAACCCATCCTTTTCCAGGGAAGCTAGTCTGACACTTCAACATCCTCTTCAGTTTTCTTTGTAAAACCAACAGCAAAATAAAGACCAACACAAAGCGCGTCCACAACACAGTCTCAATCAGGCGAGGCCAGTTTTCCAATAGTTTCCGTCACGCTTTCCAATCCAAAACCGGTTTGTGCTAGGCTGACAGAGCCACAGCTCTGTCAACATTTGCCTTAGACAGACAGCAATTTAGAGAGTAAAATGTATGCACTGATTGCAAATAACAGGAGTGTCAAGTGGGGAGCACATGAGAATTGCTGTATCCCTGGTGTGGTGCTGACTGGTGTGAAATCAGTTGCACTAGGTAAGGTGCCCTGTCAGCTTATCTATAACATTACCAAGAAACAAAGCTGATGTTCAGCTGTTAAGTATAGACTATGCAGTGCCTCACTTCAAAGGAGGGGTTGAAAGTACATTATTAGTCATACCTCTGTAGCAATTATACTGATTTTAACAGGCCAGACCAGATTTGGGACCATGACCTGCTATATATACTGTTTCTATAGAGCACTGGAGAAAAATAGATAATGCACAGGTGCAAAATGACTACTCAATGTGCGGACCATGTGAGACTGATAATCAGTGGCTAACTTGTCATTAATGGAAATATCAGTATACAGCCATTAGATGTCTGTCTGTCAATTTTTCAAATACAAATATATATGACATATATAATATCAAACTGAATAAGTTGTAGGTACAAAAAAAGAGAAGAAAGCTCCAAATACCGTATTTGCTCGATTATAAGACGACCCTGATTATAAGACGACCCCCCCCAAATTTGTACATTCCTTTAGGAAAAAAACTAAAAGCCTGATTATAAGACTAGCCTATAGGAAAAAAGTTTAACTTGTATATATGTAAATTGCTTTTTAATATTTAATAAAAAATGTATATTATACAAATGCATTTCTTGTTTTTATTTGCTTTTATGTTCCAATGCGGCCTCTCTCCCGCTCCCCCAGCTGTCTTTCCCCCCCCCAAAACTTCTCTCTTGTCTCTATCTATCCCCCCTCCCCTTTTCTCTCTGTCCCCCTCCCTCCCCTTGTCCGTGTCCCCCCCCTTGTCTATCTGTGTCCTCCCCCCTCCTTTTGTCTCTTTCTCCCCCCCCCTCGCCTTGTCTATACGTGTCCCCCTTCCCCCTCCCCTTGTCTGTCTGTGTCCTCTGTCCAGCCTCACCCCCCAACCCCCTTACCTGGTTTCACTCCCTGGCGGCTAGTGGGGGCAGCCGGGGGATGTCTGCACGATACGTACAGACATCCTCCATGCTGCCCGACACGGCAGTCTATTATGACGGACAGCGGGTCCGTCATAATAGACTGCCGTGTCGGGCAGCATGGAGGATGTCTGCCCCCCAGCTGCCCGATTCTCCCTGGTGGCTAGTGGGGCAGCAGAGGATGTCTGCGCGATGAGGGCAGACCTCCCCTGCTGCTGCCCGGCACGCTCGCCGGGACTTCTGTGACGAAAGCGGAAGTACCCGGCTTCATCATAGAAGCCCCGGCGGTCGTGCCGGGCGGAAGCAGGGGAGTCTGCGCTCATCGCGCAGACATCCCCTGCTGTTAGAGAGGGGGATCCAGGTCCCCTGCAGCTCTGCTGGGGACTTGGATCCATGTCTTATAATCTGACCTCAATTTGAGGTCAGATTATAAGAAGACCTCGAATGTAAGACGAGGAGGATTTTTCAGAGCATTTGCTCTGAAAAAAACCTCGTCTTATACTCGAGCAAATACGGTACTATAAAAATGTTTCCATTTATCATCTACCACCCAAATTGTAATGGAAGAACCAGGAATTTAATTACATTTACAAATCATTATGCACTAAGCACATGAACTGATCTAACTTTAAAAGTTTTATGTTGATAGTTCTGGAACCACAAGTAAGTATTGTACTAATAATACTATACTTATAAAAAAAAAGAGATAAAGAAATGTAAAAAGTTGAATATGTTTCCTAATGGTATGCTATCCACTTGTATATTTTAGTCCAGTTTCTGCTTCTTTAAACCTTCCCAAAGAAAAAAAGATACCATGACCAAATGAAACCGGTCCTATCCATAAGAGTAATCCAGATCCAAGGAACCCTCCAAATTCACATCGTATGTGTGAGCAATCACCTGACATATGTTTCAACCTATTAGCTTAATCACTGATACTGTTGGCCTCTCTCTGTTGTATTTCAGTTGAGTTCATTATAATCTTACATTATATACTGATTATGTTACATCAATATACATCCATTAATACCGGCACAGTATATGGGTCTCTGGTATTTTCTGGTTCCATACCTTGGTCTTAGACAGAATAGGGGCGCCTCGATCCAGCAGCATTTCCACAACTTGCTCATGGCCACTTCTAGCGCCACAGTGGAGGGGCGTCAGTCCATCCTGTTGTAAATAAAAGGTATTATCATCTTGGATTCTGGTAACATATGATGTTTGGGCAGCTCACTTACAATATAATTGGCTAGTATGTCGCAGTTTACTAATGTTCTATATATTTTCTTTAAAAACAGTTAAATGATTGTAATATATTCTTAGTCTGAATAATGGGATGAAATTCCATAACAATTCAAATAAACATGTACTATTACTCCTTTTTATATCACTGAATTATTTGCCGTCTAAGGTATGGTGGTCTACCAGTTGGTTGGCTGGAATGTTTCTATAATTACATTGTTCTCGTTCAATGTCTTTTTAGGATATTTAAAGAGGCAGTAAAGCCCATTTAATCTGATATTGGTAAGAATGGGCATGGATCATAATCTTCTTTTGATTCACGAAGCCATTTAAAAAAAATATTTAAATTTAACGCAAAAGCCCCAGTTACTGTTGTTACTGTTCAGGGCACATTTAGCATCTAGGCACAAAGAAAAGTTCTCATTTTATCTCCTGAAATACTCATTCCAATCCCCAGGTAGCACTGTACCTCTAAACATGTCCCAAATGTAACAGCATCCCTTATATAAGTTACCCCTTATATTATCATCCCTTATATTAGTTAGCGTATGACTATGTGCTCTAGGGCACGAAACGCGTCAAGTTAGTCGGCTTTTTATTTTTTGATGTATTTTTTACAATGTGCTGCTTTTTAAATTATATGGATTAAAAGCTTACGTTTTATTGGTACCTTAATAAGTGTCGTTGCAGTTCTCCTTTTGAATTTTTCCCTTATATAAGTTACTGTGTGCATAATAAGCCTCATTAGTAATATCAACACCAACTTATCTTCTGATGACAAAATAATTGCAAAGTAAAGAACAGGATGATAATTCTTTGAAGTCATAGCCTTCGCCAGTAGCTATACCATCCACATACGACCATCACATTACACATAGGTAGACAGCCTAGAGAAGTGCTTCTTAACCTGGCAGACATGTCCCCCTGTGGGGCGTGTGATGTCTACAGGAGGGATGGGAGTTCTTCAAGCTGAGAGTCTGGATATTTTTAATGTTCCACTAACAGGCTCACAAACAAGCATAGGAATATGAATATGTTTTGGGAAAACAGTGATATAGAATATCTACCTAATCATTATGCGCCTATAAGGGTAAGACAACAGAGGGGGTGGGGGGGGGGGGGGGGCATGAAACTTTAATGAAAAAAAAGTTGAAAGTTTTCATCGACACTTTGCCCACTCCATTCTCTGTCTCATGTACTCAGAAGCCAGATCTGCTCACTTCCTGTATTTATAGCGATATAGCGGATTGAATCGCACTTCCTGTGCGTGCATTGCACCATAAGACATGACCGCCCCAGCAACCTAAGGTTGACATTTTGCAGAGTTTTCTACAGCAGGAATCTGGCCATTAAATATAATTCATTATTATCTCTCATAGAGGATACTATACAACCATTAGCTAGACACCTCGGAGTAGACTTCAAAGACCATCCCTGTATCTCACCAATGATCACACTGTTACCGGGCAAGCAGTGACATCTTGTCCCCAACCTGTTCGTTTACCACACAGCATCCATGTGCTGGCCTAGCAATAGATAATGCATTAAGTATAAGACTGGCGGCCCTCCAGAAAATCAATACAGCAACATCAGCTTTACGTAACACATGGTGCATGAGAGCGAAGCAAAAAGCCAATTCAGCACCTCGGCCAGAGATGTTTCTGCCTTCCGGACGCTCTCATTAAAATGCACGATATCTCTGTGGCTTTCTTCAGCTCTCAAGAGTAGAAAGTGCTCAGAAGTTAAAGAGACTTTTCAGGCTGTGCCGTCCATACTGTATGGTTGTTATGAGTTTAGCAGACTAGCCCTGATTATAAATGATGGCTCTGTGGAAGTGATTGTCAGTCAGGCAGTCCATGCTATCCAGTCTACTTATTGGGGGCTATTCACTAAAAAGTGAGATGACCATTTAATCTGACCATTTTAATTATACATAGTACAAACTGGCACGTTTCCACCGCTCAGCAAACTCCCAGTCTGTACCTGCAGAATGTATTGCTAAATTGGTGAGACTAAATATTCATCCCACCTCAACTCACCTTTTAGTGAACAGACCCCATTGTGTTTATTAGACGATAAGCAGAATTTGCAGATTACTTGAGGCAGGGCTCTGAAATTATACAAGTTGCCACTAGGTGTCAGTCTCTCTTCACTGTTTGGCGGATTTTCAATTCATCTCCAAATAGACTTTAATGAGGGATTTTCTTCTGGTCACTTCCCATAAAAAGGAATAATATCCTTGAAATGGACTGCATTTGCACATTTATTAAAGTGATGCTAAGACCTCCCACATACAGATATGGACCAACCACTGAAGAGCTGTGATAAAACTAACCACATATTCGTAGTCTATCCTCAGGCCCTAGCAACAGTACAGTCATTCCGTACAGCCTCACATCCCTTTAGGTGGAGTAATGGGCATATCTTGGAATAATGGGCATATCTTGGCGTAATGGGCATATCTTGGAGTAATGGGCAAATCTTGGAGTAATGGGCAAATCTTGAGTTTATGGGAGGAGTAGTTAAATTTAATTCAGAATTTCTTAATTCTGTTATGCATGTACCCAATGGGAAATCACAAAGGAGACCAGTAAGTCTAAATTCATGAGGACATGGCATTTGGTAAGAACTTAGCGGTAACACAGGTGCTATTAATATGGACTTGAAATAAATTAAACATGAAGTTTGCTCCCTGGTCTGTGGATTTTGGGTGCTCATGCACCTTTTTCCACAACACAGGCACGGCATTGTGGGAGTGCAGTGAAAAAAGAGCAATTGAGGCTAAAACTGGCACTGTCGCCATGTGAGTAGAAGTCCCAAACTTCTAGCTTGCATTTGCACAAGCCATGTCTAAAGAATGAGGCACCTGAAACGTGTCAGGGGGAACCTCCGTGAAGCACTGTTTGCTTCTATTCCCACACAAAGTGCCAGAATGTATTAAAAAAAAGTCATAATCACAATTGTACGTAACAAACGGCTATTGTGCCTTTTATTTTTATTTTTTTACTTCCTCACACGTTTGTGTATGGGAATGTTATACATAACCCACATGGTTGTAGATTCTACCCGTGTGTGCGGATGGCAGAGGGAGGGCCTATAATATTTGAGGGGAAAAAATGAAAGTTCAATTATAGCCTTGGATAACTGAGAATTTGATTGCAAGCTTTAAGATAATGCTAGGTTCTTTCCTCAAGTATGTAATGTATGGTTATAAAAAAAAAAAAATTGAGCTCATGTGCCATATGATGGGTTACTTCTTACATCACACATATGGTATGTAAATTTGGCAATCACAAATATTAACTTTTTGTAGCAGTTTCCTGCCAATAATAACACAAAATGAATGGTGTATTTCTAGCCAACAGCACTATAGTCTGCCAAAAAAATCAAGATGGACAGCAATTTTGTTATGCTGATTGTATGTGTGTTTACTAGTGTTGGAAATGTTTTACATATAAAGGTCTGCATAACATTCTAAACCTAAGAAAGAGGGAGGGACGGACACAAATAAATGAATGAAGCTGTGGATGTTTCAGGGAAGATGGGGTGGTACAAAAATCTACGGGGGCTTCATCTGGCCTTTAGGCCTCCTTTTTTATTGCACACATCTGACAAGATGTTTCAATAGATTACACATAAAAAGCGCATTTACTTCTGTTTAATTACAATATTTTCTTTTGCTGCGGAGCTCTGTGAGGCACTGATACAAAAAATCTGAGCTCCCAAAAAAGAGGTAAAATGGAAAGAGGGACACAGGTTTTTTTTTGCTGCAAAATAGGAACTGTCCCTCCTAAATCAGGACACTTGGGAGGTATGCACTGTGCAAAGGCAGCATTGTGTTTAAACTGTGTATGTCTATTATACATGTGAGTAAATGAGCTCCAGACATCCACTATCTGTACCGCGTAGCCTCAAATACAATGCTTCGGGGACATACAACACTGTGTGACATTACGCAGAATTGTAGAACTCCACCCCCTTGAGGATCTGACGCCTTTTCATCCCAGGAACGCGCGAAGACAATGTAGTCAAGTGTGATTAATAGAATTGTTAGGAACATGAGTTTATTAAATTCCAGACTATTTGCGTAAATGTACAACCAAAAAAGGGGGGGTTCTCCTCAGAGCTTGGTGGAAAAGACGAAGGTTACCAAATTAATGTACTAATGAATATAAATATACGTAAACGAATATAAAAAAATATTCATATCCAAGTGTGGGGTGTATAGACAAACTTCTGACTGTATATGGTGGAAAAACACAACTCAGTGTAAGTCTACATGCACGGTACACGTGACACAGTGGATCAGCAGTGAAATTATCTGCTTACAAATCCAGCAGCAAATGTTTCTGCTGATATGCAAAGTAATAGAAAATCTATTTAAAAAAATCAATAATACTTGAATACTTTTGGTTACAAGTGTCTTTTCCATCAAGCACCCCCTTTTTTGCTTGTAGATTTGTAGTCACAGACATCTCCTGGCTGCTATTGGTTCATGGATACCTTTAAGCGTTCATTTGAGTTATATACACTCCGCTCCAGAGATCCGCTACAGTCTGCTCATCCAACACTTTTTTCTTTTTACTCCTATTTGCATAAATGTGTCACCTTAAGTAGGATTATTAATTCAGATTACCAGACATCCCGGCAAATTACGTTAATGGATATCTTGCTTTTCCCCATCCTTTCCAAGCAGTTTTAAGTGACATTAGAATAATCAGCTATTAGCAGGATTACTCCCCAAAAATACAAGACTATGAAATATTCCTGCTGCCAGGGGCAATCTGGTAACGTTCAAACCTTCATACTGCATTTATGCGCAATTTTCAAATGACACCAAATTATAGCATACATTTCAACAGATGAATTTCCCATTTAATATACAAATTAAACCATAAATTTTCTCTTATTACTTGATAATTATACTTCATAAAAATTTCTGACACATCAGTCAACCAGATTTTTTTTTACAATTTAGAAATTCCAGGGCCTTTAATGAAAGTAAACTTTAAAAAAGTTCTTATTTTCAATTTTTCAGTAGATTTTATTATAACTAAAGACTTGATAGTGACAAAATCTAAATATGGCACCACATTGCAACCACAAATATAAGTACTCAATATGCTCATGGCTGCTTGAACATAGATAATCCTTGATTTATAGTGATCCCCCAATATAAAATTGCATTGTGGGAGGCTCAGCCATTATGCTGCCTTTTTCTTAGAGTCATCTGTGAACATTTAAAGTAATGCTGCTGCATTATTATGGAAGCACACTACAGTTTATACACCATTGCCGAGTGTAACTGTTTCATTTGCGTAAGTACATCTCAGGTGAATAAATACTGGGTTCTATGATCTACAAGGTGAGTTGCAGCTGAGGTAAGATGGACATTTTTTCTCACCAAACTTGGCAAGCTTCTCATGCTAGGAGAATACAGCTTGCAGAAAGGAACTAAACAGATTCCGTCCTGCACAATATATAGTTGAGAAATGTTCATCTCACCTTTTAGTGATTAGATTCCCTTATGTTTTTAACCCTTCTTAAAAGTAAGTTGCCATCAGACACGTCATTTCCCATTTAATTAATCTGCTTGCAGGTAAAGCTAAGACTTTACATTTTAACAACAATTCCTAATGAGAGAAAACACAGTGAAACAGGCATATTCCCACTTAACACCTGCTTTTCTTATCTATATACTGTGACTCACCCTTGTTCTGGCATCAATTTTGGAGCCTCGATCCAATAGAAGTTTGACCATATTGGTATTCCCTCTTTTGGATGCCACATGTAGTGGAGTGATGTCATTCTATGAAAACAAAATGAAATTCGTCTCTTTTTATTCTTTGCATATTTACAGGTTTTACTCAAAAATATTGTTGTGCGTATTTAAGGAGAATTTATTAATAGCAACAGATTATAGATTTTAAACAAACAAAGTGTTTGGACCTTGAGTTTAGATCTGTTTGGATTCATAAGAAAACATTGGTTCAAAACAGAGGCGCAACACACTATCCTTAATCGAACGGCTTGTTATTCCTGACACATGTGCTTTCTGTTATTATTACTACAAGTACTGGCATCATTTGTAAATCTTATACATTTCAGTAGATACATATCTAAAGTTAAAAATGGGGTCCCCATTCATAAGAATTTCTTATGAATGGGGACTCTAGTTCGGTTTATAGAAAGCCAATAGCATTACATGTATTCCATAAGCCGAAAGTCTATAAACAGAACGACGTTCGGTTTATAGACTTTCGGTT
Source organism: Pelodytes ibericus (assembly GCA_036172795.1). Classification (NCBI taxonomy): domain Eukaryota; kingdom Metazoa; phylum Chordata; class Amphibia; order Anura; family Pelodytidae; genus Pelodytes; species Pelodytes ibericus. Next base: position 55,131,050 of record CM069867.1, read on the forward strand.
TATGGAATGTGTAGGTCAATTGATTCGTACGAACGAATAAAACGAAACGAAAATAATGAACGAATTTCGTCTGAAACGAATGCAGTAATAAACGAAATTCGTTTTAGACGAAATAAATAACATTTTCGTCCGAATGGACGAAAACGAAACAAAAATTTTAGTTTTGCACATGTTTACTTTTTATATACGTCACACATTCCCTAAAAGAATAGCCCTGTAGGAGGGTAATGTAACATTTCTTACAACTGTGTAAGTTTTCTTAATTCAGTTGGTTACAGCATTTTTTTGACGTGTAAATTTTGCTTGATTTAAGTACGTTGTAATAGTTCAACCACATGACCTTTCATTTCCTTTTTGTTTTCTGTCCTTCTGACCCACGTTGAAAGGGATAGATCAAATAAAACACTTTGTTGACCACGCTCGGATAGATGTAGGACGATGAAATGTTTTAAGCTCCTTACACTGAATTCCAAAGTTCTTTTAATATTTTTTCACAAATGTTACTTTGTTCTTTTAAATGATGCTAGTGTATTTCTTGGTGCTATACAGCTGAATGGGTGGACTTCCGGTGGACGCCAGTGTTCAATGGCCACAGCTAATTTATCCAAGGTCATTGAATAAAGTTTTCAATTTTTTTTTTATACAAAAGTGTATTTTATGTTTGCCTGCAACTAGCTTAGCGCCCCAACATTTCTCTATCTCCATTGAATATCATAAAACTGCATCTAATATTTTGATTTACAAACTAGTCCAAAAAATGATGGACATAATTTGGGATACCTCCTACATTGTTTGGGCCCAGTCCCAGACATACTTATTTAATGTAAGTGTAAAAAGTAACTAGTAATTTTAAGTTCATATTTTTATTTCTAGTTATTTTTTTTTACAGTTTTTTTCTTTGACGCAATATACATTTCTGCTGTTCTCAAATGCACAAATGTCTCTTTATATATTTTGTGGCATTTATAGCTTGTCTGTTTACAGAAGTGCATGTTTATATATATTTACTGCATTATTTATTTAGATTTTTTTGTTATTTGTTTTATTTATAATTAGAATGTTTTAATTAATTGACATGTTTTTTTTTTTAATTTAGCGTGATCCAGGTTTTAATTATTCTGATTTTCCCTTTAGTTTCCAGAGTATTTTCCCTTTGTGCACAATTTGATAATGTTGTGGACAAGTAAATACTTGCTATCCTCTGAGACCCAATTTAAAGGTTTGCTGCTGTGAAATGTTTTGTTGTGATTTAAGCACATTATTCAGCTTTTTTGGTATGGTCAATTCACTTTATTGTATATATATTTTATCACTTCACTGTGGTGTAATTTTTTTACGCACGGTACACATATATTTAAATACTGAAATCATGCTTTTACATACTGATGACCTTAATGAAAGCTCCATTTTGGTTCTCAAATATTGAGTAATGGCTCATATTTTTTATGCAGATATTTGTTTTGTGACTGTAAAGTCATATATTCAATATTTATGTGCTGTAGTGCTTAGGTATTGCTCTCGCAATATAATCATTTTCTAGTGATTGTGTTCACTGAGCTGACCTTTTCCTTTAAAGGGACACTTCCACCAAAAAATGTATTGTTGGTTTCAGAAATATCTTTTATTTTTGTTATGTGACTTTATTTAATAAAATATGTAACTAAACAAGTGTGACTTGGTGCCGCCATTTTGTGAAATATAGTATTGTTGTGTGCCCCCCCCCCCCCCCCCCAGTGACTTTACGTCACAAATTTCTCACTTTGGGGCTGGGGACACAGAATGCAGTCTATAAGTCTGAATTCTTACCATAGACTTGCATTGAATGGGAGGGTAATGTAACTATAACATCACAAGGGGGCGGAGTTATAATCCTGTTTGATCAGGTTAATCTCCTCTTTTTGTGTTGGAAAGCAGCTAAAAGTTGTACACAGCCACCTAGTCCTGCCCACTATGATACCAGGAGCCAGTAAGAGAGCAGGGGTGTATCTTATGACATCATCATGCAGGCTTTGGCAACAGTTGTAAAGTGAGACTGGCTGGAAGATTTTGGATGATGTTGTATCATGGGAAATATTCTCAAAATGGAGCCAGGAGATAAACACTGGATTTTATTTTCCCCTTTTAAATGCACTTAATTCAAATTTATAAGAAAAAAAAACACACTGGAATATGATTTATATATGTGCTTGTTTTAAATGACCAGGTTATCTAGTTACATCTTATGTAAGTGGTAGTGCCATTTTAAGGTGCAGACAGTTTCCCTTCAATCTAGTGTACCAATTATTTATTTCTACAGTGTTTGCGGTAAGAGTTTTAAAAATGTAAGAAATTTGGTCTTAATTTGGGACAGTTCATTATAATACATTATGAATCACAAGAGCTACAATTTCAAACAATCAGAACAGGATAGATGATGGAACAGAGGTCTTCATTGTACCACACTAACCATGGATTTTTTATTTTATGCAGCTGTATAAATGTAAAATACAAACACATCTACTCCGCCCTAGAAAATGATTAGACATGCTGCCAACACGTAAGTATTCTAACACAACTGTTTCTCATGTAAGTGCTAACTGCCCATCTACTGTAGAGTTCTATGTTTTGTTCTTGCACAGTAATGGGATGGCCTTTAACATTTTTATCACTAAACTGACTCTTGTCTGTGTGTTTTTAATTTGTTTCATGGACACAACATTTAGGGACTTGTCAATTAGCCTGACCATGGTAATGGCAATCTTAGGCATTTATAAGACCAGGAGCAGTGTTTGGAAGGGAAGCACCAGTATCACCAGAAGTCCTGTCCCAGGCCTTGTTCTTATTTAAACCAAATTTGTTGGTTAAGCTTAATATCCCACAGTGGTTTCGCTTGTCTACACCCCTCAAAAACAAAAACTATTACAGCAGATACTTACGGGCCGATCTAATCTGGCCATAATAGAAGCACATATTTAAAGACAGCCTTAGACAGACATCAGGGACTTTTTCAAAGTGTTGTAAGTGTTCTTGAATTATTCCACAGGAATAATAAAAATCCTTGAATTCTTTTATTGCATACATTCCTACATTTCTTCACAGTGTTACATTATTGAAATTATGATATAAAATGTGTCTTATTTTTTCTCAATAAATATTTTACGTTATATATTAAATGATTCCAAGCCAAATTCATATATGAATAAATATTAAAATATACAAATAAGAAATAAAATAACATAAATAAATTAAAAAAAAAATAAAAATAATAATAATAAAAAACACATATAAAAGAGAAAGATTCACAACTGTGTAATCTATCATCACCTAATATTTGGCACCTTTTTAATGTACGAATTATCACATGTCTCTTTAAAAAAAAATACCACAGTTATCTATTTGATTGGTTTTAAAAGCAACATTTTTCAGAAACTTTTAAAGTCGACATTTAAGATTAATTTCAAGAGATCCGCGGCAGGTCACTTACTCTGGCAGTGAAATCCACAGCAGCACCTCGATTTAGCAAAAGAGTAGCCACATTGATGTTTCCATAGTGAGCAGCTATGTGGAGTGGAGTGAAGCCACTCTAGAAAGAAAAAAGAGAATCAAAGGAATAGAAATATGAGTTCACGGACTGGCCATTTTCCCCCAGTATCATTAGTATAAGCGGTTATAGCAGCAAGTGCAACAGCTTCTGTGATAATCAAAAACATTAGCACGTTAACATTCACACTAATCGATATATCTCCTCTCTCCTGCTGCATTCCCCACAAACAGGAACATTTACATTATCTGCATGGCTGGCTTCCTTCTTTGACATTCTGCTGCAATGCTTACAGGATTAGAGCTTAGAAATCTGACTGGCTGATGCTGTGTTTGCTGCTCAGTATGCAGAGTGTTATTCTTTTAACTGATGGGGGGGGGGGGGGGGAGCACTTCTGGGAATAATCTCATTTTATACGTGCTTTTTAATTGAAACACTCAGGATGAGTAATAATCAAATGTAAAATAAAGACAGAGCAAGATCATATATGTTGTATTTCTATATGGACTGCATTGTTTTTGCTCCAATATTTCTAATGAGACAAAAATCAGCTCTTATACTGAATAATACAATAAAAGGATTCAAAATCCCCTTCAATTATTATTTTTTTTAAAATATATTATTAATATAAAAATATAATCTTTTTGTATTGTAAGCTTTCCAGCAGGGCTCTCCTGTATCTCCTGTATCAGTCTCTTCTTGTTTGTCTAGCTTATTATGTTGTCCCACTCTATGCTCTGTATCTAGTGCAAATTGTTGGCACTATATGTAAATAAATGTAATTTAGTCCCCAAAGGGACACAGAGCGTTAACACTGACTGAACTGAATTTGCAGCTCGTAACAGATGTTTTATTCTTCATTTTATCGACCTTGGAAGGATGAAAAGTTGAGGTGACCCTCATAAAAATCAAACCTACCACCCGTAGGACTGGGAAGGCTCTATAGATCCATGGTTGGTCCATTCTACTAACTATGGAATTGATAAGTTCAGCTTTTCAATACTTTCTCCTATCGCATCAGCAGGTAACCATGACAGGACACATTCCCAAACATGTGCTTACGCATCAGTAGTGTGATTGTTTAAGATTAGTGCAAACACAATCCGCTTAGTGATACAAACAATCACTGTGGTGAGTTGGCCTTTCCATTAACCATGTTGAGCCATGCCATGCACAGCACTCAGAGTGAGGGCAATCTAAAGACATGCTATGCATTGGAACGCCAAAGACAAAACATACTAGGTGTAACCATATAGTGAAACACTTGAATGACCTGTAACTAGGTACAAATGGCACTGCTATCTTCAGGCATACATGCCAAATTTGTTCAGGATGGATATTTAGGGCAGACTATTTAGTGTTGTTCTATGGACCTTCACGGACCTTGTATGGATATTTACGAACCTTGTCTTCCCTATCCCTAGGTACCTTTCTTTGCCAAGAATGAACATAATAATAATAATAATCTAGTTATATATATTTTTAACTACAACTCGGCAATGTCACAAGTCCCACTACAGAGCAGTTAAAGTACGTTTTTATTTAATTTTTAAAATACATGGTCTTACCTGACGCAGTTCATATTGATTTACTTTTCTGACAAAGTTATCATCACCTAAACCAGCTACTTTAAAAGACAACCGTGGGCAAAGTTGTGTTTCATTGAGAGATGACATCAAGTAAAATAAGGAGCACACTCTTGTATAGCTCTATCAGGTGGCAGACATCTTGGGTCAGGTGGATCAGATTTTCATTCCTTTGACCTAAGATTTTAAACAACATGTCTACCCCCTGGTTTTTCCGATACCAGCAAAGAGAGCTCAAAAATATACTTTATTTGTATTTTTTCATTAAAATATTAATATTTAAAATGTCTATACTTGATGCAATCTTTCAATTAAACATAACGTTTAAGTTCTTTAAGGAGTCAAAGCTTAACAAATGATGACTTTAAAATGGCTCAAAAATCAAAACATCATGTTTTATTAAGAAAATAATAACCAAGATATTTTATAGGTATCATGTCTCTTTACACAGATGCAGGCAGTACTTCTGTGAAAGATATAAAGTTGTAAAGTAGTGTTCCGTACTACCCAGCATGCAATTTCTGTAAAAATCTGAATACATGGAGCGATCATGCATTCATCCCAGGGACCAGTGAACAAGGTCAAAGGTATGACATCATATGTTGGTGCTCTAAGTTGCTACTGGCAGAAAGACAGGGAATTCCCTGAAAAGCCTCTGCAATAGAGAGAAACAATTCATTTGCCTAGTGCCAGCACCACAAGGGGGTGGTGGCACTCCTGGTAGTGGTGGCACCAGGAAAATTAGAACTTTGGTAATCTCATTTTGGAAACTAATTTTGCGCCCCTCTCTGTGACATGACCATGCAGTCTCATGCAAAATTACCTTTTACATAATATCATTATTTGCATTTGGGGTTGCATGGTGGGGTCATTATATTTTATATTGTCCATCCATGCAGCAAACCCTGTTAAATGACAGACTTCCTTGCTTGAGCACAGGTGAGTTGTTCAATCCTTTATTTCCACAGTTTTGCTAAAAAAAAAAAAACTACATGACGGTAATAACCTAAAAATAGGTTTGGAAACTACAGCTCTACATTATTAGTGATCAGCTCCATGGACTCACAAACCAGTTAACCTTTTTTGAAACACCCCCCTTTTGGCATTAATGGATGTAGCATCACCATAGAAGAAATGAGTTCCTTGCACACATTGCTGCATGTGTTTTGGGGTAAAACCCCAGACATTCAAGTCACTTTTTAGTAAAAAAAAAAAAATAAGCAAGCAGTCTAAAGAGTTACTGTCAAGTTTCTTCCTTTCCTTACTTTATTTAAATGTTAATCCTTACTAAACACATGCAATAAACCTTTTTTTTGTATCCACCAACACAATGTTTGGATGCCACTGTACATTGTTGACAAGCATTTTAGCCATGCTAGCTGTTCAAGGGCATTGCCATTGAATATCTGGAAAATCCAGGTTATGATCATCAATTTGCTGACACTAGAATCGGTGAGTGTCATGCAGAAAACGAAGCCTAACACATCAGTCTAAGAAGCGGTGTGTCAGGGCTGTCTGCAGCTCTGTAGATGGGTAGTGAGTAAAACATGTGTGAGGGCATCCCAGACATTATGTGACATGCTGGGTACTTTGTTTCTGAGCATGCTTATAAGTCTCACTGAATAATGCATCTTCTGGCTACAGAAAGCCCTGCTTAGTAGTTAGGTATTGTCCGCTAGTGCACATGCTACTCCAAAGTCTAAAGCAAAAAATCAATACTACATAGGAGGCAATGCAAAAAAGAGAATTTTTAGCAACAGCAGTAGCACTACAGTATGGGCAAGTGATTTGTGTACATATATACCTCTGTGGTCCTATTCACCATCATCTAACACAAGTGGAAGCAAAGAAGGGGGGAAAAGAATGAATGGTTAGTCCACCACTGATGACATGGAATGTGGAAAGCTTCAGAATGGACAATGGCACTTAATGTGGACAATAGAATTGGATGATTACACAGCAGCAGGCACACACGGGGAGTTAACATTTAGGTTATATATAAAGGTTATAGTTTAAAGGACCCATGATTCTTGGAAAGCTAGAATATTTATTCCTTATTATTAATGCTTGGTCACACAGATTACACAACGAATACAATGCACATCTCGAGCTAGATTCTCTCCCACATCTTTTAGGCAAGGAACGTGTAGATAGGATTAGGAGTTATTTGTATGGCTTGTGAAATGGATATATATATATAAATATTCACTTACTATCTTACTTATGGTGAAGCAATGGGTATTTTTGCAATGACAAATATTGAGATGAAATGGTAGAACATGCTTTGTTTCCATAGTTGGCCCTTTTCTTGCAGTTCTTGATACATTAGTGTAGGTTTTATTACACACTCAGTCAAGATACCCTCTGTTTTATGGTGTAAAACCCATACACAGCTCCAACAATATACACAAAATAAGGGGGAGGGTTTTTTTAAAAGTCAATACTGGAAAAATTCTGAAGTGGAATAATCACCATGGAAACCAATGTAATTTTCCTCAGAATTGGATGATATAAAAAACCCTAGGTGTCTACTGGGCACACATATATTACATCAAAAATGTAATTCTCTAATGGTGATCATAGGGGGTAATCCTATATAGGTGATCAGGAGAGGTCATGGTTGTGTTATTTTTAAAAGTAATTCAGATAAATGATGTAACTGAATGTTTTCTTTTATTATTGTATTTAAGGGATGTTATATCCTCAGTGTCGTGTCCATTACAGCGGCATCTCCTAAGGATAGTTAATAGGAATTTCATGCTTTTTCCCTCTGAAATTCTGCAAGACTTATTGGGATGGCAAGGGCCAATCCTACAAAGCGTGCTACTTTTCCATTTGACACTTTGGAAGGGGTATGTATGGTTAACATTATTTTCATATTTACCACACAGTGTAATAAACAATAAATATGTTTATGGGTTTTATAATGACAGACTGTCATTTGTGTTTTATTTACTTATATCTCTGTTTTATAGTGCTCTGGTGTTATTTTACACTTTATTTCTCGCTCTTGCTAAGGGTAACCATTGCCAGACAGCCAACCCACTGCTAAGAGTCCCAGACTGAAAACTATGTTTCTGTCCGGTAATGTCAGCCTCCAGTATCAATAAAAAAAATTGATTAAGTAACACCAATGCACTATAAAAGATAACATTTAAACTAAAAAAACACTAAGGGTAACACAAATAACACCCTACAATTATAAAACCATTGAAAATAAAAATGGACTTCCCTTTAGTGTTGCAATGCAAGTTAAGCTAGCGTTCAAGCCATGATTAATGCAAGGTTGAACATTAGAGTCTGTACTGAGCTGTGCCACTGCAGAATCCTAGTTATCATTGAAATTATCATTATCCGCATCCTGAAGCCATCAGTGACTTGGGTTGCTCAGTGCTGGGCTAGTGTACTTATTGGTAAATATACCGATCAGGAAAACAATGTATTTTATATGCGGCAAATCCATTCCTGTTGTGATATCATCATTCCATCCCCATATGTACGTATGCATTGCAGTTACATTTCCACTTAAAGTTGGGTTTGAGGGGGGCAAAGAATAGGTAGATATTCCAACTGTAAAACGTATATTTAATTCCAATCCCTGTATGTGTTAGTAATTATGACAAACTAATTTAATAGATCATTGTTTACGCCATTACGACATGTCACAAAAACTATTTGATAATCATTTAATTTGTATCCTCGTTCAATTTACTTGTTTTAACCACTATGGCTGTTTCACAGACGGCTGTGTAGGTGTGGTTAGTGTTTAGATGGCCCTGCAACTGAGAGAGCTCTACAGTGTTAAAAACATGCTAGGTGGTTACTAGGTTACTAGGGGGTTTCCATTTATGAACTTGTGTAGAATGCTAGGCTAGGTTTGATACGATGGCTATGTAATTGTGTAGACAAACTCAATGTGCTAATTCTGTAGGCGCATGCACGGCATAAATGAAAAGTGAATCATAAAGTAAATAGAATAGCAACGTAAAAAAAAAAAATCTGTGCCCATAAACGTACCAAAAACAAAGAAAGGGTTTTGGCTTAAAGCAAAGTGCTTTGGAATCCTTTCCACCGTAGTACTGCGGGCAATTAAAGCTGGGAAATGGGAATATCACAGGAAGGCACATCGGCAGTACACGGAGGAACATCACACTGCTCTGGAATGAAGCGAGCTTAACATCTCCCATTAAACGGAAGTGACGCCAACCCACCTTGGACTCCACATCAGCATTATGGTCATTCTGCAGGAGTAGAGCAGCAGCTTTCGTGTCATCTTTTCGGGCAGCGATATGCAGAGCCGGAAGGCGGACTTTTCCTTTCGTGTCATTTTCAAGAAGCAGAGAAACCACTTGGTCATGGCCTTGCTGAAGGGCAACTGCCAAAGGTGTAAATCCATCCTGAGTGGGGGGCGGACGACATATATAAGTTAAGTTCCAGTGAATAATATACTCAAGGTTAATGTTGGGAAACATGATTGGAAAGACACTACAGATGAGATATTTGCCTGAGAAATATTACATTTTCCTTTATATAATTTTATACACTGTTTGGTGGATTTTACTTAGCGCACCAATCACACCTATTTGTTTGGGTTGTATGTTTTGTTTTTTGCACGTGTGTCTTCAGAGGAACACATAGATTGGTGCTGCTTTGTTATAGTTTAAAGCGCCAGGATTTATCCTTTCTGTCTACTACAGATGAGATGGTTGATTGTTTTGCTCACAACAACTGGGTCACTAATTTTTAACCCCTCTATCATGGAAGGAGAACTGAACTGGTTGAATGTGGCTTGTGCATAACTTGAAAAAGCCATAGGAAGATACTTAAGGCTTTGTTTGAGTAGTATATCCTAGTGCAAGAGCCAAACCTATGGTGCATAACCACAGTATGAGAATATTTGTTCAGCTTCAACTTAGATTAATTAACCATTAATAGAAGCCACTATTATGTTAGTAATAGATAGCTGCTCAACAGAACATTGCAGAGCTGATAGAAACCAAAGGAATCTTATTTGCGATTGGAATAATCCACAGCATTCTATATTTATACTGCAATTTGCAGTCCATTGCTAGCTATCCAATTGCTGTGGGTAGTCACAGCAGACAAGCAATGTGATCACTGAGGGATTGCTCGGATGCAAGCCTAAAGACTGATCACTGGGTAATGGCATGTTGACCATGGCTAAACAGGAAGAAGAGAAGCTACATGTGTCATGCTAGGTATTTTATTAGAAGCCTTCAATATCTATGCTGTCATTACAGAGCCTCATATATTATTCTATTTACTCTGGTTTGAATAATACGGCTTTACTATTCTACTGCCAGAGTCGGGTGAATAGATTAAAGCAGCAGTAATGGTGGTATTTTAAAACCATTAATAAATGATCCACTTTTCTGCTGACTTTATCATTATTTCCCTCTATCATATTTTGTATAGTAGGTGAGACATTAGCCACTGTATCACAGTGTGTTTGTGGGAGTGGTCAGTCAGATTGATGCTCTGGCAGACCAATAGAAGCATTAGCATTAAATTGACAGATTGACTGACCATTATAGGGTGTGTCCATAGATAATGGCCCTCTCTCCTTTTTGAAGAACCCAGAAAGCAAATATGTTGCTGTAGGAAAAGACTAAACATCTCACCCGCCTAATAAAAGTCTCCAAAGAAGTTCCCCAGCACCACTGACAATTTATTAAACGTTTTAACATTTTGATATCACTCCATCTTTAATGGCCACCTTATTTTTGTTGTGAGAAGAAAGGAAATAAGCAGACAAACATGGATCCTACATAGAAAGAAAGAGAGAATAGAGGGTCTACTCAATAAAGAGAGAATTGCAGGGAATTGAGAAGGGAATTTCAAACTTAAGGCCAAAGTAGCCGAGCTGGAAAAATTCTCCAATGCAGCTGAATGGGAGAATGTTTCCAACTCAGCTACTTTTGGCCTTAAGCCTACAATTTCCATCTCAATTCCCAGCAATATCCTTTTTATTGAGTAGACTTAAAATTTTAACACAACAAGTAGTACTCTCACCTCTGTCGCAAGGCTTTGACTCGACCCATTATCCAGCAGAAACGTGACCACTTCAAGGTGGTTTTCTTGTGCGGCCATATAGAGCGGCGTGAAGCCATTCTGAAAAACAGAACAGAAAAGTGCATTTCAGACACATATTTCTTATTTCATTATTTTGCTGCTGAGAAAAAAAAAATGTTTGAATGTTCATTACAATGGAACCCTCTACCATGCACATCTCAACAATCAATCACAGACAGACCATCAATCACAGACAGACCATCACTCACAGACAGAACATCAATCACAGACAGATCTTTTACTTTGCCAGAGTGGACCAGCTGCAGACCTCTGGCAATTGTTTTCCCTACGACTACCTTCATTCTCTGCTATTCCCAAAGGCTGCTGTTGGATTATGGGATTTGTAACTCGGAGGGGCAGCAGGTGGTTTCCTAAGCTCTAGTTTGTGTCATTAGTTCAGAGCATCTCATTCCTCGAAAATGCAAAACAGTCAAATAATATTTTTACATCAGAATTTTTGAGTCCATAGTTGGTTTTCTGATTTTTTAAATGAATCTTGAGCAACTTGAAGTCAGTAGCATTTCCTAAATGACATTGAGTCCTTTGTTATATTTTGGGCTAGCATTCTGCACTGTTATTAAATGAGATGAATGAGAGCATTCCTCTCCCGGTCACTGATACATCATATCAATGAAGAGATTATTCAGGAATGTATTCCACCGGAATGGGTGGGAGGAGACATGACCTCACGTTGGCTCACATATTAGTTGGAGCGATTTAATATATTCTAGCACTCCCACAAACTCCTACGATAAACAATAAATACAACACAAGCCTAATTTCATTTTGTGACTCTACTGAGTATGTGACTTAAATCATAATATTCATAACATGTAGACAGTCTCATCTAAAAAGCAAGAAAAACAATATTGTATAAAAATGCTGATGCATTAATGATCCATAGTTGAATAGGGCTTTATTATAACGGCGTGGCATTTGCTGGAACAAGACGGTTGATGAACTTGAAGGATGCAGGATTCTAGCTAAGGGTAGTATTTAGCAAAATGAACAGGATTTGCTCAAGATCTCTTGTTTGATTACATGTTACATAAGTGTGCAACACCAGTGGCAATAGTAAATGGAAAGCATAACACTACTGGATAAGGTAAAGAGAATTGCACTTGAATAAGAAAGGATTCAATTACTATGGGCACTACACCTTGCATGGATTCCTTGGTCTATGTATCCTTATATTATTCTTTGGGTTCACAGAGTATGGAACTATCATACCTGAATCTGAATGATTACAGAAAGAACATAGGTAGGTAGAAATGCCATCTCCAGTAGTGTTGGGGGAGGGAGGGCAAGAGTGAAATCCAGTGGATAGGTTAATCAACGACTTTGGTTTTTGGGTAAAAGGTTCATTGACGACACTCATACATATGAGTGACATTAGCGAGTGTAGTGCAATGTATAGGATAAAAAATACAGTGCACCGAAAATATGCAATTTGGTCAATTTCCTTTTATCGAAAACTGCCAGCAAAAATTGATGATATGTTTAATTTAAATGTTGCCTCTAGAGTAGGCATGCTATCTAGAAATGCTTTCTAGGAGTTGGATGTGTTGGGTTAGGCAGGTCAGATCTTCCTTCATCTGACCCAAGATTCCAAACAACATGTCCGCCTCCTATACAGAACAAAGAGAGTACAGTCAGGTAATTTATTTGTATTCTTTCATTAAAGCAATTCCTACACTTGATGTAATCTTTTTAATTAATTGCAGTCCGTTGTCCTTTAATTACAATAAACTTATTTAGACTGCTGTCTGACATTCTGATTCCATAATCATTATATTTCATTGATTCCTATTTTAAGATCACAAGAACTTTTAAATGACTTATCCCATTTCCCAGTAGACATTTGTAAACTGTCCTTATTCCCCCAAATCATCCCTGACACACGTTGATTTTTCAAGAGGAATATCTTGGTTGAAGGAGTTGGGTCTGCGGCCCAATCTCTTATGCACTTCTATCAGTAAGAGTAAGTAAAAGTACATGGAATCCAGATGGTTATTATTACTATACACAGAAGTGTTCTCCAATTATTGCTCAGGTTTTTATTTCAATAAAGCAAGGGGAAAGATGTTAAATATACTCTGCTGCTTTCTCATTATCTATTCTGACCATGTAACAATGCAGTTTGCATGACTGTACAGAAGACTGATAGCCACAAGTTAAATGCTCTCTGTGCATCGCAGGCCATTTTTAGTAACACACAAATCATTATTGATCTTATTGGCATATTAATCTTTAATGCTTTGTTTCCCTTTTCCAAGCAATGATATGTTGCTGAGAAATTACATAATTCCAGAACCGCTATACAATACACTGAGTAATGTTCAGTATCGTAGGGGAATGAAACATGTAAGTGTCCTGGTACCTAAATACTATAAATGTATAATATGATGCATAATAAACAAGTGTGAACATGCTGCAAGTATAATGTCATTGGATATACGTTATATACAAAAAGCAAACAGACTGTGTTTCTCACCCTACAAAAGTTGGCAACAATATTACCGTATGTGCTTGAATATAAGACAAGGTTACATTCGTGGTTTGTCTTATAATCAGACCTCAAATCGAGGTCTAACTATAAGACTGGATCCTTCTCGCAAGCAGCTGTGGGATGTCTGCACAATAGGCGCAGACATCCTCCACTGCTGCCCGGCATTTCTACCGGGACTTCTATGACAGAAGCCGGGAGGTCACGTGACCTTCCAATGGTCCGTCATAGGAGTCCCGGCAGAAGTGCTGAGCAGCAGCAGAGGATGTCTGCGCATATTGTGCAGACATCCATCGGCTGCCCCCACTAGCCACCAGGGAGTTTGGGGCCGGTGGATGTCTGCAGATCACCTTTGCTTCCTCTGTGAGGCAGAACGGAGTGTAAACCTGGTGTGTCTCTATAGTCTAAAGATGTGCCACTTTTTTATTCTATTGAGTTAAATTGCTGATTATGCCACATTATACAACCATTTATGCTTAGCCCATGTCAGAGTACTCCAATACAAGCTTATATTGCTTAAATATCAAACTATTTTTATTCCAGTTCACATCAAACGATCATATACAATTTGTGAACACTTGAACTCTATTTACCTGGGATTGTGCATTGACATTGGCTCCATTGGTAACCAGCACTTTCACCACTTCTACTTGTCCAGCCAAGGATGCTATGTGGAGGGCAGTGTTGCCTTTCTAAAAACCACAATAAAAAAATATTACAAAATGACACATAATAATAGATAATAATTAGCACTAGGACAAACCTCTCTTGAATGAACAACTAATTTGGTAATTGAACACCATTGCCTACATTAACTTAATGACAATCATGGACAATTAGTGAAAATCAGGCCAGTATGTATAGGACGTAAAAATAAAGTGCTATGTGATCTCAGCAGCCAAATAAAAAAAACAAAAAAATAAATAAGAGAACGCTAACGAGCCAAACAGAGGCAATATATTCAGTAAACCAGTCACAGAGAATTTGGGATTGCTGAGTAAAGCCCAAATACCTTGTGACAGACCCGACCTGACCTGCTGGTGACATCCTCAACCCCTACCCCATACGCAAATAAACAGCAATCTACTCGTATGTGAGGTCAGACTGATGACGTCATGATGAGAAGAACTGGGATAGCATAATTAAACACAGACAAAAAATAAATAAAGAGAGCCGGCTTGAGGATGGAAAATGATATAATCAATATTTATTTCAGGCTTTGCCAAAGACTAAGTGCCTCTAAGCGTGAGGTAGCGGGAGTACTAGGTCTGAGAGCGACTCTCTTTATTTTTTTGTCTACCTTGAAGGTATTGTGGAGGTTTCTGGGAGGTGGCAGCTCTGTTTTTTTGGAGGTATGTAATCTATTTGGCGCCTATATTTTCCAGTTTTTTGCTTTTTTTTTTTGTTTACTTCAAACATAATTAAACGTGACATCTTCATCTTAATCCATTCGTTTAATATAAATATATTGTAAGTGGTCACAGGCAGATATATCAAACTAACTTCGCTACAGATTAATCCACATGAGGTCATGTGAAACGTTCCTAATAACTGGAACTGATGACTGGAAACACTGAAGTCAGTGTCTTTTTACCATTTAAAAAAATTCAGCTTATTATCCATTGCCCAATAATCTGGCCATAAAATGGTGGCAAACGTATGATTCAGCTGAGGACAGATACTGACAAAATATGTACTAATGGTTTCTTCTACATTTAAACAATGGGTACTAAAAAATCTAAATAAATAGAAGTCTTTATAACAGTGTTTCTCAAACCTGTCCTCAGGATCCCCCAACGGTCCAGGATTTTGGGATTACCCAGTTGTATTTAATTAAGAATATGTACACCTGGTGTGGTTCCCTAACCATTAAGCAACCATACCAGGTGTTCTACATATTCTTATTCAAATACAACTGGGTAATCCCTAAATCCTGGACCGTTGGGGGGGTCCTGAGGTCAGGTTTGAGAAACACTGCTTTGGAATGATACACAATGCAGATGCATCTGTAAAAGCAAGCAATGAAGTTACCAGCACTGACCTTTGTTGAAGCATCCACATCGGCTCCTCGTTGTATCAGCTCTGAAACTATTTCAATGTGTCCTTCTTTGGAGGCAAGATGCAGAGCATTCAACCCATTCTGGTAAAATGAAACATGGCCAGATTCATGAAAAGCAAACACATTTCCTATACCCTGGACATCAGTCTTAATGCTGCACACTGCATTCCAGCAGTCTCACCATCTCACGGTATATATAGGGGGTCCAAACAAGGAAGCCAGGGTTAAACAAAAATGTTTAGTTGTCCTTTAATGTGGGTGATCTAACAGAAAATACATTTTTTTTATCTATTAATAACAAAATAGCAGTACTGACCTGATTGCAAATATTGATGTCTACTCCAGTTTTCAGATAATCGAGGGCCTTTTCTAGGTTTCCGGATCGTGCAGCTCTCAGGTAACTTGCATTTGTGTCAGACTGAAAAAGAACAGACATTTTAACCCATCAGTACACAGATCAAATGTCCACTGAAATAATAACCCATTCCTCATTTCTTACACCTATGCAAAGTCCGAGGGGGATATGTATAAAAACTCGTTAACTACAAAGTGTCGGGAGTTTGACAAAAAAAAAAAGCACAATTGCTGCTATTGCAGTGCAGTAAAGGCACCTCCGAAACGGATTTTTTTTTTTATACATAACCTGTTATCATGAAATAAAATAATGCACACACAACGATCTTGGCATCTCTACATTGAGAAATAAGTGCTGTTTACAGGGCTCCACAAATCCTGGGCACCATGGTAACCATGAAATGAGAGCTGGCACACAGGTACTGCTGCACAGACTGCTTGCTTCACCCCCTAACGCATTTTATAGTCTGAACACCGGGTGTCACATGACATCCCGGCGCTCAGCAAGAAGACACTTGTGCCTGTGTTTGTGTCACAGACCAGGCTGGAGAACTTCCCTGCAGTGTGGTAAAGCAGGAAGGAGCAGGGACACATTTAAAGAGCTATGTTTTTTTAAACAAATATAAAAACGGCTAGCTTGTGTGTATCCGACTGTCTCTGTCTATTGGACTGTCTCTGTGTATGTGAGTGTGACTGTCTGTGTATACGTGTTTGAGTAGGCTTCCGTGTATGTGACTGTGTGTATGTTTGCATGATTTTGTGTATGTGATGTTACCTGGCTCCTAAATTTCTTGGTTGGCTCCAAGTTTAGAATATGAGCTTGTTGTGAAGTCTTCAGTTTTGCTATGATATCCAGTTTTACCAGTGTAAATAAAATACTAGATAGTTAGTGACTTATAAGATCTTAATTTATCTTACAAACAAATGGAAATAGGTAAAGCCAACATTAATCAGAATTTACTTTGGATAACATAGCCCAGGAAATGGAACAGGGTTCTCATAAAATAGCCCAAGAAATGGAATACAGTTCTCATACAATAGCCAAGAATATGGAATACGGTTCTCATACAATAACCCAGGAAATGGAATACGGTTCTCATACAATAGCCAAGAAAATGGAATACGGTTCTCATACAATAGCCCAGGAAATGGAATACGGTTCTCATACAATAGTCCAGGAAATGGAATACGGTTCTCATACAATAGAAATGGAATGGAATGTAGTCCTCATACAAAAGTACAGGAAACGGAATGGGGTTCTCATACAATAGAAATGGAATGGAATGCAGTTCTCATACACTAGCCAAGTAAATGGAATATGGTTCTCATACAATAGCCCAGGAAATGGAATACGGTTCTCATACACTAGCCAAGGAAATGGAATATGGTTCTCATACAATAGAAATGGAATGGAATGTGGTTCTCATACAATAGTCCACGAAACAGAATGGAGTTCTCATACAATAGCCAAGGAAATGGAACGTGGTTCTCATACAATAGTCCAGGAAACGGAATGCGGTTCTCAAACAACAGAAATGGAATGCAGTTCTCATACACTAGCCAAGGAAATGGAATACGTTTCTCATACAATAGCCCAGGAAATGGAATATGGTTCTCATACACTAGCCAAGGAAATGGAATATGGTTCTCATACAATAGAAATGGAATGGAATGCGGTTCTCATACAATAGTCCAGGAAACAGAATGTGGTTCTCATACAATAGCCAAGGAAATGGAATGTGGTTCTCATACAATAGCCAAGGAAATGGAACGTGGTTCTCATACAATAGTCCAGGAAACGGAATGCGGTTCTCATACAATAGAATTGGAATGGAATGTAGTTCTCATACAAAAGTACTGGAAACGGAATGGGGTTCTCATACAATAGAAATGGAATGGAATGTAGTTCTCATACAAAAGTACAGGAAATGGAATGCGGTTCTCAAACAACAGAAATGGAATGGAATGCAGTTCTCATACACTAGCCAAGGAAATGGAATACGATTCTCATACAATAGTTCAGGAAATGGAATGCGGTTCTCATAAACTTTTTATCAGAGTGACTCCAAGGGCAGAAACATTTGGTTAATTTGAAGAGGCATGCTCTATAAAATGGCTGCACCTTATTATTTGTTTTTGCAAAGTGTGAATAACTTTTGAATGGTGCACAATCAAGGTAAGATTCAAAATCTAGATTTGGATTTTGACTGCTGCCTGACAAATAGCCATGATTAACACATAAACATGCACAGGACAGTTTGCTAAGCAGTCTGCATATGCGCACAATGGTTGTGCGCGAGCAGTCTCCTACTTGGAGATGTAGAATAAGGTGTCTGGCAGCGTATCAATATAAAATGCTGCAACGACCTGTGAAAGCTGTGCAGTGAGGCAAAGAGCTCTTACTGTGCCTCACTGACTTCCACAATAACAAGGAAAATATAGTGCTTACTGCTCCTTTAAACGAGCACGGCAAAGAAACACACATAACAAATGTAACTAACATACACCATTTAACATCTTATAATACAAACAATACTTGATGAGAAACCTTCTATACTGTGTGATGGATACGTGGGCTTTGGATTGGTATTTGTGTTATCTGTGTGCAATAATATCATGAACTAGAAGACTGAGCCCTCTCTTATACTAATGACCTGGTGCCAGCAGACAGGGAAGGCAACAGTTAAACATATCCATGTGGGTAATATATAAACATGAGCACAGACTAGATCCAGCACTGTCAGGAATAGAAAGTAAATAATTCTCTTACTGCAGTGTCCTGCCTGTAAGCTATGTTTAAATCCCTCACTGACATGGCTGCTTTGTTTATCTGAGGAATGCAATCACTGCCTCGGAGACTAGGACGCAAGATAATAGCATATTTCTATGTCAAGCTCGATGGTTATTCCGGAAAACAACTCCCGAGGGGGCTGTCCTGATTCTATCCAATGCAAACTACTGGTAGATGGTTTATTTTTAAGTGATTGATACATCTGTGCGATAATACAGTACTTCCTGGCAATAGATGTAAACATTGTATAATATGGTATGTATCAATGTAGGTTACACCACTCAGAGACAGCCCTACAATATGTCTGGGTAGGTTCCTTGACCCAGATGGCACTGTAATGGGGGCATCAATTTGCCTCCCTTGGCATTATCTCATCTGGGATTTTTTTTTATGCAAGAGAGCAGGTAGTTGAGTTTCTGTGTGCTGCCTAGACGCGCAGTCGTTCTATCAGACTGCCTCTCACGCTCCCTGTGCGTCATTGTGCAGGGACACGAGAGGCAGCCTCAAAGCTGTCTACAGCTAGAAAACAGGGAACTCCAGTCCACAGTGTGGGTAAGCCCTGTGGATGCAATCTGGGTGCTGAGCTAGTGCTGGGGATGCAATCTTGGTGCTGAGCAAGTGCTGGGGATACAATCTGGGTGCCGAGCAAGTCCTGTGGATGCAATCTGGGTGCTGAGCAAGTGCTGGGGATGCAATCTGGCTGCTGAGCAAGTGCTGGGGATGCAATCTGGCTGCTGGGAAAGTGCTGGGTATGCAATCTGGGTGCTGAGCAAGTGCTGGGGATGCAATATGGGTGCTGAGCAAGTGCTGGGGATGCAATCTGGCTGCTGAGCAAGTGCTGGGGATACTAGCTCAGTATTTCTCCAGCAGTGAAAAAAATGACTGCTGGATGGATAAAAAGGAAAGTAATAATCTTATAGGATACAGAGTCAAATGTAACATTTATTTTTCTAAAGTCAGGTTTTCTACAGGTGTTTGATTAACAGAGGATGTGTTTGTTACATTTATTGTAAATAGCTAGATACACAACTTCACAGATATTTTATGATACACATGCAAAAAATTTCACCTGGCTACAACACAAACTGGGACAAATAAAAAGCCAGTACAACATGGACATACCCATCGAAAGACAAAAGTAAGGCAAAGATGCTGACATAATAATGATGGGCGTTCCAATCAGGTCACCAATAAGTCAGCAATACATTTTCCGCACTTTTGTCTTGCCTCTTGGGGCATTTTTCAATCATAATAAAGTACAAAGAAGTGCTCACAGGAGATATTAAAATGGGAGAGTAATCCACATCTCAGTTGCTGGCAGTAGGTATTCTACTGCACTTACAATCACTTACAGTAGGTGATAAAATAAGCAAATTACCGTATTTATCGGCGTATAACACGCACTTTTTCTCCCTGAAAATAGGGGGAAAATGATGTGTGCGTGTTATACGCCGATATAATGTAAAAAAAAATCTAAAACTTACCTCGTTCCTGCTCTGTCCCCCGGTGCTCTGAAGCTGCGTTTCTGTGAGGGAAGCGTTGTGAGCTTCCCTCCAGCCGCGCGGTCAATAAAGTGTGTTTTTTTTAAACAAGGGGGGGGGGGGGGGGGAAGGGGGGGAGGAGGGTGGTATACTAAGGGGCAATATCCTGGCATATTACATGGCATATTGGGGGCAATATTGTGGCATATTGGGGGAAATATCATGGCATATTAAAATGGCATATTGGGGGCAATATCCTGGCATATTGGGGGCAATATCCTGGCATATTGGGGGCAATATCATGGCACATTAAAATGGAATATTGGGGGTAATATCCTGGCATATTGGGGGCAATATCATGGCATATTAAATGGCATATCGCGGGCAATATCCTGGCATATTGGGGACAATATCATGGCATATTAAATGGCATATTGGGGGCAATATCATGGCATATTGGGGGCAATATCCTGGCATATTGGGGGCAATATGCTGGCATATTAAAATGGCATATTGGGGGCAATATGCTGGCATATTAAAATGGCATATTGGAGGCAATATCCTGGCATATTAAATGGCATATTGGGCTTCAAAGTTCTTTATTTGAAATGTAAGTTTTTTTTCCTGAAATTTCCTTCTTAAAATGAGGTGCATGTTATACGCCGGCGCGTGTTATACGCCGGCGCGTGTTATACGCCGATAAATACGGTACATGGAAAAATAAATATCAGAAAGGCTTTTATCCTCTTGTTCTGTTGTGATTTTGTCATAATTGGTTTTTATAAACACTACGTTTGCTCTTCCAGCCAACTCAATCATGAATTGGGGTAACATAAGTCCAACCCATTTAAATTACACAATGCTTCCAAAAACAAATGTTTAGCAGTGTTTGCTCCTTTTAATGGCTCTAGGCCAAGACAGTTTCTTGCTCAGCAAACACAGAATCTGCTAGAGGTTTTTCTTTACAACAACATGGCTCATGGACAATTTGTAATGAACAAACCGGACCCATAAACTGGTTAAGATTATAGTTTTATCTATGGGATGTGTTGTGTGCACACAACAAAATATATTTTGTTCTTTAATAGCTACATATATTGGACTTTAATTAAAGGGCTTTATATATCTGTGGTCATTGAAAAATTAGAGTTACGAACCAGTGTTAAGTGATTCCTGTCATTGAATAGACCTTATTATCTACACAAATTTTCTTAAATGATCTAAACACCAATATTAAAAACCCCCACACAATCTTCTCCATTGTTCTTCTCTAATCTTCAGCCATTGTTTTAAAATTACAGCAACATCCATGGGTGAGAGCTGGCCTTGAGCTCTACCATGGGTTAGAGCTGGCCTTGATCTCTACCATGGGTTAGAGCTGACCTTTATCTACCATGGGTGAGAGCTGACCTTGAGTTCTACCATGGGTTAGAGCTGACCTTGAGTTCTACCATGGATTACAGCTGACCTAGAGTTCTACCATGGGTTAGAGCTGACCTTGAGTTCTACCATGGGTTAGAGCTGACCTTGATTTCTACCATGGGTTAGAGCTGACCTTGATATCTACCATGAGTTCTACCATGGGTGAGAGCTGACCATTATCTACCATGGGTTAGAGCTGACCTTTATCTACCATGGGTGAGAGCTGACCCTTATCTACCATGAGTGAGAGCTGACCTTGAGTTCTACCATGGGTGAGAGCTGACCATTATCTACCATGGGTTAGAGCTGACCTTTGTCTACCATGGGTGAGAGCTGACCTTTATCTACTATGGGTAAGAGCTGACCCTGAGTTCTACCATGAGTGAGAGCTGACCCTGAGTTCTACCATGAGTGAGAGCTGACCTTGAGTTCTACCATGGGTGAGAACTCACCATTATCTACCATGGGTTAGAGCTGACCTTTGTCTACCATGGGTGAGAGCTGACCTTTGTCTACCATGGGTGAGAGCTGACCTTTATCTACCATGGGTGAGAGCTGACCTTTATCTACCATGGGTTAGAGCTGACCTTTATCTAGCATGGGTGAGAGCTGACCTTTATCTACTATGGGTTAGAGCTGACCTTGAGTTCTACCACGTTGACATCAAACTGGATCCTTTCATGACCTCACCTTCTACATACAAATGCAGACAACCTTAAAATTCACCTCTCAAGTGAGAATAGATGGCCTACTATTGCTTCCATAGGTTTAACATTAGCTTCACAACAAAAACAATTTCTGGGTGGTAACATTATTGCTAAAATATAACATTTAATCTATATTTTAGGTTTATATATTCATTCGCTACATCACTACAAAATGTATGGTTTAAACGTTATCAATTATCCTAAATGTCAACAACATACAGAAATAGAGAATATTGACAGCAGCTTGGGATTGGAGGAGTCCTTGCAGATATTGGCTTTCCTAAAGGAGAGTATTTTTCTGGTCATTTGATTGTATTGGATCATTTGTGTTATACTATTTAACATATGGAAATATAATATTTAACCCTTCCAGGACTATGGTTTTCTTTGTTTTGGTTTCTGTAATGGACAATAAGCTTTTTTTCTACTTTACCTATGTGTGCATTTAAATTAAAGTGCAAGCTTGCTATTTTAATGAATCCCCACATTTAATATATTGTTGTTTTAAGGACAGATAGGGATTTCTTTTGCAACCATTTGACCCTTTGTGTAATGTATAAGAGTTAATAAATAGTGTAAAAATGGTAAACAAAAAAAAAGTGTTTACCAATTGTGGAAAGGGTTTGCTTGACCCCATTGAGAGAAGTTGTTCTATATGGCATATGCCTTTTTCTTTCCATAAATTTAGGCTAAGATCTTCGATATTGTGTTCTAAACTGTTTATTTGCAAAAATCAAAAGCTTTATTGCTCAGTCCGAGAAGTTTTTGTTATTTGGGCCCATCTTTTTAATAATTGGCTAAGAATGATGTTGTCTGGCTCTTTTTTAAATTAAATTAAGAACCATCCATCTCCCATATAAGCACCAAAAGATCCTGTCCTGCTGCCGGGACATTCAAAGGTATCATGGAAAATAGATAGTTCCAATGGGATACCACGTTTTAATCTACCACATGTATCCTGCCCCACCATGATACCATTAGTTGTTTCCAACTTTTTTATGTTTGGTTAGTTGTTTTTTTAATAAAACCATAAAATTAAGCTGCCTTAGTGTCTGAATATCTCTTATTAATCTTAGCCCTAAATAATTAAAATCTTGTTTGGCCCAGATAAACCCATATTTCTTTTCTATAGCAGCTCTGTCCTTTATGGTTAAATTTAAGTCTAAAAGAATGGACTTGGTTACTTTCATCTTATAATTTGACACTTTGTTTACACTTCATACAATTTTTCAACTAAACTACCTTTATTTTTTTTTACCCGTGTCATTTATAAATAATAATAATATAAGCCATAGATTAAATAGCTTTATTATCTAATATTGCCAGGTTTCCCTCAACGTACATAAATACACATTTCCCTTTTATTATGTGTATTTTTGACGATCTGCATCTTCAGTGCTACTAATGTGAGGTTTTTTGTTATTTTGTTAGTATGCTGAGACCACTGATCGAGGTCATTAGAATGATTCAGGAGCGTAAGGGAAGTCATTTGTTCCACTTTAGTTTTGTGAAGTTCCAAGAATCCTCACTGCATTCAAAAGAAAAGAAAAAGAAAGTACATAAGCAAATTTACTTTGTTCATTTAGGTTAATGCAAGGATTGACAAATTGTCATCCACATAGGATCCCTTGCCTCTGGGATCAGTTTTTTTTTTTATTTTTTTGCCAGCTCTACTCCCTCAAACACTGCATGTCAAGTGACATCCCCACACTCAGCAGGAAGACAAGTGAAGATGGTCTGTGCTTGTGTGAGAGGCACATACCAGGCTACAGCAGAATGACACCCTCCCCACACGGCATGTTTCTCTGTGTGGGATTGTATGTCTCTTTGTGTGTGTGACTGTGTGTTTGTGTGACTGTGTGTCTATGTGTTTGTGTGGGTGACCATGTCTGTGTGATTGTATGATAAATGTGATGTTGTCTGGCTCCTTATTTTTTTTGTTGCTGGTTCCGAGCAATAAATAAAAACATTTAAGTCCTGGGTTAGTTGTCAGAAGTTATACTCCTTACAAAGAAATGTATAAAATAAACAACAATGCATCCACATGACTCTTCATAGAACTGCACACTTCTAGAGTATGGGCACATGTATATTGAGCGACCCCACTTATCTCCATGGGAGCCCTCATATTGACTTGGAAGAGGAGTTTAATGACATGAATGCACTTCTACAGCATTTAAGATTTTTTATGATGATGTGCTCTACTGAAAAGAAAGTATATGCAAAGGATCATAGCTTTGGTGAACATGGCACCACACTAACTAAATCATAATTTGCACAATATTCAGAAACATATCTTATCTATAAAGCGACAATAAGACAGGTGCTCTCTAAAATTATATTACTAAACACCATAATTGTTGTCGTCACAATTTTCTATGTCCATAACCCATTCTTGCTTCATCATCAAAATCAGTAAAATGTCCTAATGAAAGAAGACAATAAAACCTAGATAGCAGAAATCAGTCTCAACAACAGACAATAGTCTGGACTAAAGCAACATTCAGGTAATTTAAATATTATCAGTTTATTGATCCACAAGCCAAGCATTACAAAGCCCACTGAAAATAAAATTGATTTGCAGAGAGATTAAAAAATATATATATTTCATTTGGGGATTGTTTATTTTGGATACAGCCTTTAACTAACCTAAACCATTAAAATGTTCTCTCATGCTCTTTAAAGAGACACTCCCACCAAAAAATGAAAAGGCTTTTTATTTTGTATTGTTGATTTCAGATATGTCTTTTGTTTTTGTTATGTGTCTGTATTTACTAAAATATGTAACTAAACAAGTGGGTGACTGGGTGCTGCCATTTTGTGAAATATGGTGTTTTTGGGTGCCACCCCCTGGTGACTTTACAGCACAAATTTCTCACTTTGGGGCTGGGGACATAGAATGCAGTCTAAAAGTCTGACTTTGCAGACTTGCATAGACTTGTCCCAGACTTGCATTGAATGGGAGGGTGATGTAACTATTACATCACAAGGTGGCAGAGTTATGATCCTGTTTGATCAGGTTAATTTCCTCTCTTTGCACGTGAGCCAATAAGAGAGCAGGGAAGTATCTTATGACATCATCATGCAGGCTTTAGCTACAGTTGTAAAGTGAGACTGGTTGGAAGATTTTGGACAATGTTGTATCATGGGAAATAAAAATAAAATGGAGCCAGGACATAAACACCAAATTTTATTTTTCCTTTTAAATGCTATAAATTCAATCATATATATAAATAAAAAGTGGCATATGTGTTATATATGTGTTTGTTTTAAATGACCAGGTTATCTAGTTACATCTTATGTAAGTGGTAGAGTCCCTTTAAAAGTAAAATCCCCATCCTGGTAGATAAATAACACAACTGAAATAGATATCAATGACCCACTGTATCAGCACAGGAATATTATCCTCTATTTTCACACGTTATCTTCGCAAATTCACTGATCTTTAAAATAAAAGGCTTCTAGGCCAGCCAAGCTAACATCACAATTGAAAACTATCACAAATGACCCAGTTAATACATTTTTAGCAAAGCAGAGAAGTGTAAAAGGCTTTCACATCGCAATAAACACAGCACAGCATAACAATAAACACTCTTGTTTCCAATGCCATATCCAGTCATATCTGTTATTATTATTTTAGAAAAAGACACTGCTATCTGGGCCTTATCACAACAATCCCAGAGAGCCAGTCTTGTGTAATGGAGGGAGCTGTGAACTGAAAGGTTCCAGACGTATATACGACAGAGCAGGATATGTGACACATAGCATGGGCTAGATGAGCTGAATTCTAGTATCTGGTACCATGGGCAATACATATAACATATTAAATCATGGGATTTAACCAACTGAATCCCAAGCTTTTGCAGAATTGAGCATTGTGGACCTTGGTTTGCTGCCGTCTCAGTGACACTACACGGGTTTATATCTGTACTGATCGAGATCCAAGCTGTATACATCAGAAGAATAGGAAGATTTCCAATACTGTTTTGTGTCTGCACATTGCATGCTCTGCTACACTACACACTGGACTTACACTGTTCATTTAGACCTAGCTTGTGACCTATATGGAGTAAAGCAGTAGTCACCTGTTCCTATGACAGAGACTGGAATTAGCAGGTCACCAGAGAGGGTATATTACATTACATTAACATTTATTTATATAGCGCAACAATTTACATAGCGCTAGGTACAGAGCATAGAGGGGACTGCAAACCAAGTGATGACAAGAACTGACTGACACATGAGTTATATGTATTTATCTAGTTCCATACACATTTACGTACACTGCTCTTCTGTCCCTTGTAAGGAGTTCTAGTATTGATGTATATATTATATAACATGAACACAGAAAGAGGGAAGGGGTGAGAAAGGACACTGAAGAAATAGATGTACAGAGAAAGGGGAATAGAGACAGGTAGGGACAGTTCTATATTCCAAAGTAACAAACATTTAATAGGATACTTTTCTAATCTGAACAACATCAACAGCTTCAACAGTAGTAACAACAAATTACATTACTAGTGTACACAATGTGTCAATGCCAGTCAGGATTCCAAACAATCTCTAATTAAATCATTTGCACAAAAAGCATATATAACAATAAACACATGGAATCATATACATGCACGTATGCTGTTTTAGGCAGAGCTTAGCCAGGCTCTCATTATAGACTACATCAAACAAGGACACAATAACATGTTACACATTTAATACAAGTCTTAGAATATTGTACCAGAGGAGTGGTGCTTTTATCCATTGTTCAGTGCATTGAAGCTGGCCAGCCCTAGATAAAACCATCTGTGCGCAGGGCATCCGAACGAGTGCTCACAAAACCCAGGGAAGCCACTGTAAATACTATCCTATTGTTAATATAATCAAACTTACACAGGGTCAGCACACTCCTAAATCCACTGAACTGACAAATAACTATTCCACTACTGTTCTGGGCCCCTTTCCATCCATGACTAGAGCACACGAGAGAAGATATTTATTATTGAGAATCTGGCACAATGCTGGGCAATTCTCTCTCCCCAAGCAATAACTCCTTTCACACTCAGCCACATATAACACACATTATTAGCAGTCAAACCCTGGCATGACCTAACAAGAACTGTAAGTTAATACTGCTCTAAGGTCAGTGTGAGAAATGAAAACATTGCTGTATGGTCTACATCCAATTCCCTCTCACATACACATTATTATTACTTCATTTATTTTACTTCAGAGAGAATATTATGTATGCATGACTTGAAACAATACAAGGCACAATGCTGACCTGTGCTGAGGCAAAAAGACGAATTAGAAGACTCCTTACTATAGAATGGCATCATAAAAAAACTATAGTATATAAATATTAGTATATAGATATGTATACTCTAACATATGCAATGTGGTCACATGTAGAATTCCTTAGCTGCCAGGATTCAAGCCAATAACTAATATTCGGCACAGAATGTTAGAGATAAGAGAGGGACACTATGAGCATTAAGTATGGCTCCATCTGTACATGCGCTGGGTTATCTGACAATGCCTTGTATTTTGCCTTAAAGCGGATTGGAATAGTTTGTGTGTTAAACAAGGATCTATTTTTTTCCTTCCCATTCATCTCCCCAGTGGCAGTGAGTGGACAGTGGGGTAGATGCTGGTCCCTGGGAATTTCCTCTTTTTAGTTAATAAGACTATCCGGCAGGTTAGAAAAAGGTGATCAAGCTAGAGGATGAAAAGAAAGATTCCAGTAAAATAAGTGAAGAGGAGATCTTTCTATTTCTGACAGCTCAGTTCACTTAGTACAGAGTAAATGCCTCATAGGTCTACGCCGGAATACGCGGTATAGTAATTTAAACACGTACGTAAATTAATTTTCAATATTTAACTTAAAATAAGAAGGAAGTGAGAAGGTTTATGGGTAGGTGACTTTGGATGTACAGTAGAGACTTCTACTAAGATATTTTATCCACTTCATATTAAATAAGTAATTTTTTGCTGTGGTCTAAGTTATCAGACCTCACAGTGTTTTAGGGTGTAAGGTAACAAAAGAAAGCCTTTTTTGAAGTGGTGGGCAGGAGTAAACTATTAAAGAATAGAACTTGGAGGGGGGGTACTTCTAAAGTTAATTGTAGGGGGAGTTTTAAAATGACCATGCATACTAAGTGAATGTTCTTTCTGATTAGATCACTTTTAGAATGTTGTTTATAACTTTAATGATTGTAATTGCACTATGAGTAAGAGCAGGAGTAGGTGCGAAACGCTTTTTTGGTCAATTTGAATTTATAGTATATTTTTCTTCTGACGACTGGACCTTTTATTGTTGAGAGTCGGACCTCTGGATTATATATATCACATATCAAGCAACAATAGAGGCAAATAAGGGCAGTAAGTATACAACATTACGGCCTTTATATGTTGCAAAAGTAAATTGGACTTTAGTAAAAGGGCTTCTTGCTTTTTAAATGGAACATTCCCACATGCCCAATAACAGATCAGGACTGTGTCAATACATGACAAGTATTCTCTTTTGTATACATGGTACATGCCTCAGCCGTAAACACAGATTGCTCCAAAAGATGGTAAACTGGATGAAATATTGGGATCAACAAATATATTTGAATTGATGAAGGAAATAGGGGGGGGGGGGGAGGTAACTGAGTTTCATGTAACGCTTTATTACAACACACATAGCTTACATATATTATGAGTTCTGTTTAATTAGTGATAAACACCACCTTGAGGACCTCAAACAAAAAAAGTAATTTCCTTAACTTTTCAATACACATGGTATCCAGGCCCTGTAAAAAGACACTACCATATAAATTTGTTTTTTTTTTACAAAACAGCTACCTGGTGAATTGAACACAAAGTTGCACAAAAATAAGACCAAACAAAGCAGCTACGTGCCTTTTAACTAATCCTGTGCTCTATACCAGCCTGCTCTTTTAAAAACTACAGCCTGATCTCATTTTATGGCTTTACCGCTGCAGAGGTTTTTACACAGAGGTTACTGTGACTTCATTATCATACTGAGATGACACTGATTTGATTTGTTGATAGAAATGTAATGATATAATATTCGATTCTAAGACTTTTTTACTGATTTGTGCACATTAGCTGCATGCGACTAAAAAAAATGTCTTTTAATGTTAAGCGGTATTACATTTTATAATCTTTATACCTGTGAGTCTGGTTTTCTTTTTTACTGCACTGTTAAAAGACAAATGGCATCAAATAACATCAGGGTCATGTTTCTGCAGTATGATGTCGTAACCGTTTCAGGGCACACTAAATAGAGCATATTAAATTATGGGCCCTATTCAATGACGTGAGATAAATGAACCCAGGTCACTGAATAGATCCCACTCAGGCCTAAGCACCTTTAGGTGCCATCTAAACCCTGCCACCTATACATTGTTACACACAGCCAAGGGAACAGCATTGCAAAGTGACTGCTACTAGATTAAGATAAGGTTTTAAGAGGGTCCAGCCAGAAATAAGTCCTTAATAACCAGACTGCAAAAAAAAAAAAACCACTGCCTATGTTCAATGTCTATATGCATCTTCCACTCTCAAGAAAATGGGGGATAAGATTAGGGAGAAAGGAAATCACCTCAGAAGTTACCTCAGAACTCATCACCAGGAAAAATGCCTGAGCATCAGACACCTATGGTAGGAGTCAGATATAACTGTATTTGCTACTTGGGTTATATTCACTTCCTGTGGCGGCCATGTTGCTCTTTCTATGCATCTCTAGTAGATGCAACTTTTGAAACAATTTTTACAATTAAATTGTTTACAATAAAGTTTTATAAGACACTGAAAAACTAGTGCTAAAGTCACAAGAAGGATATTTATTACTCTCTCTCCTTAGATCTGAATCAAAATGTCTCTCTCTCCCCCCTCCACTCTCTCGCTCTCCCCCCTCCACTCTCTCGCTCTCCCCCTTCCACTTCCTGCCTCTCTCTCTCTCTCTCTCTCTCTCTCACTCTCTTTCTCTCTCTCTCTCTCTCTGGAAAATGAAGTCTCACTCTGTTGAGTTTAGCAATATCTGAAAATATTACAAATGTCAAGATACCATAAAATTAATCCTGAGCAAAATTGACACAATCTGCATTATTATTTCTAAGTTAAAGTAAGATATAATTTAATTGTAACCTCAGTTTTTAAAGATCTACAATCCAACTCCAAAACTTGAATGATAATTGCATCCATGTCCGTATCCAATGATTTGGAGTGTTTTATGTTACTGCATCAATAATGGATACATGTTAATGGAAACATACTTACTTAATACATCTGGATTTAATGCAGTATTGTATGCTTACTCTACTTCCAATATTGTAGCACAGGAGAATACACGTCATTGTCAGTAAATTCGATAGTGCTGCAATATTAGCTACTCTATAAAAAAAAAAAAAAAAAAAACAATCTAGTTTGCTATAAAATAACCAAATGACAATACTTTTTATTTGTTTTGCAGTATACAGTTTATAATCTAGAGCAGGGGTCAGCAACCTTCCACACTCCAGATGATGTGCACATAATGCATGTATTGACTCACAAATCATTAAATCACAAATAATAGATGATATTATGAAGTCAGGTCAATAATTCATAATACAGTCGAGTCCACTTTCCTCATAATTTGCATGAACAGCGTTAAACCACAAAATAGTAAGATTCAAAGTGTTAGCAACCTGACCTTCAAAATTAATTACATTTATTTAGTATATTGGGAATCCAGTTGTAACAACGCATATTTCAAATACCAAAGACTTCTCTGGTAATCCAAATAGAACATTTTTCAACAAAATAGGAGAGACCCCCCCCCCCCTCCCTCTTTTTTTTTTTTTTAGAAATACCATAAACAGGACTAAATAGAAACCATCTTCTGTGAAGAGCAAACGAGCACTTAGAGCGGATTCACTGACTACATTTAACCTGAAGGCAAGGACACAGGGAGAAGCCATGTGCAGCTACGTGTAAACATTTACATCTGTTCACTGCACATAAGTTATGTTAAATATAATGAAGCTGGTTTCTGCCATTAGGCTGCTCTGGTAAAATAAACTTTAAGGACTGATGCGGTAAACCTTACTTGTTCAGAGAAGCGCTCTGCATCTTCTACAGCCATTTTCTGTGATGAACACTGAAACTTGATAAGGTTTAACACTTGGGACTCTGCATCTTATCCTTAAAAATCCGTAATTCCGAATGGGGAGCAGGTTAGAACTCCAGGTAACACAGGCCCTGAGGACAAGCGAGAGAGCCTACTGACTGTAGCCCCAATACTTCCAAACTCCATGAACCACACTGTGTGAGAATTCCGACCACACCATATTTGTAAGCTCCAATCATTCTCTGTATATGTAACCATGATATGCAGCATACCAAAAATAGCCGCAGAATCAGCTGGTTACTGCCCTACAGTTGCTTGCTAAATCTCAGAACAGGCTTTTGTCATTTTGCTTATCAGTGTCCTTTGCTGTAATGCACACTGCTTAGGATAATGAATTCAAACGGCAAGTAGTAGATAATATTGCATTCAGCTTACAAACAGCAGACATATTTAAAAGTCAGCATTTTCATACAAAAAAAACAAGCAAGAAAATAAAAAAACACTTTTATTTACAATAAGAAATTCTCATGCACCAAGAGGAGAAGACATGGCCTTAAATAAAAGAAACACCAGAAAGTTATCACTTTACTGGTAAATGCATGGTACTGACTTCCAGCAGAAGTGGTAGAGCGAATGGAAGCATAATTGGAATTAGTATAAGGCTATCCTAAACAAAATAAAGTACGGGTATTTTACAGCAGATAAAGAGGAGATGCACTGAATGGTTCTGCTTACACAGTCTATTTTTAATATTAATAACAGATATATTAATTGATATACATGCAGCCGGTCCGTCATAATAGATGGAAGTGTCGGGCAGCATGGAGGATGTCTGCACGATCCCCCGCTGCTGCCTGGGACTTTTATCATAGAAGTCCCGGTGGTCGTGCCAGGCGGCAGGGGAGGATGTCTGCGCGCATCTGCTGTTAGCGAGGGGGATCCAGGTCCCCTGCAGATTATAAGATGACCTCGAATATAAGAATCTTTATAAGGATCTTTTTAAACCTTGTCTTATATTCGAGCAAATACGGTAATGTGTTACTTTAATATCACAGTACCAGCTGTGATATTGAAAGTAAAACTGGGATTGGCTGGACAGAAAGTTGCATTTTCAGGAAGTGACAGTTGGCTTGTCTGGTGATGGCTGTTATTTTACAAGCAGCAGGAGAAGTTATCCCAATTAAGTTTGAAATTTTGTTCTAATTTGATATATTTATATGCCATATTTTATTGGTAAGGAGATTCTGAAATGTCTATGTGCTTTTTGACCCTTTGCATGCTGGAGAAGCCAATCTCAGGCACTGTAAAGGTTCATGTTGCTGTAGTTGTGATGTAACTTCCTCTCACTCTGATTGCCCGGGAGGGGCTTGTAGCAGCAGTTGCATGTTATCAATATAATATCTGTAGTGGGAAAAAAAAAGAAATAAAAAAAAGAGCTTTTGCAATAATGAAATTTGTGTTCTTGAGGGTCTTTTCATTTGCTCTAGTATGCATATAAAGGAGGGAAGCTTTGTGATGATAGTGTCCATTTAAGCATACCACACTGTCCAACTTCTCCTTTCTTGTCCTTTTTCTCTTTTATACTTTACCAAATGAATAACGTTTAACCCCATTAATTAAAGTGGATGGCAGTATAACCCATTCGCATCCAGGTAATCCTTTTGTTTGAATATTGCACATACGGGTCACTTTAATGCTTTGCATTTGTAAAAGGAAATAGCCATTGAATATGGCTGGGCAGGGTATACTGTCACCAGAGACCCTGCTGTTTGTGGTCTACTCACAGCTGCACTGAATGTAGCTAGTTTTACTTGGCAGGTGCTAGAAGACTAGAGAGAACACGTGGGAGATACCAGGCTCATTTGCACATGTAGCATTCCTCCAGTACACTCCCACTAAGGTACCCACCTGGCCAGTATATCACCAGCAGGCCGGTAACAATGTGGCATCAGGCCAATGATAAGTCTATGGAGACAGTACCAAGGCCGGTATTTTTTTTGAAAAAAAATGTGGCAACCCTAACTCACCCTAACCCTAACAGACTGACATCATTTCACCACCCCATCAAAATGATTGTCAATGGCAAAAATACTGACAAACTGCAATGTGCTTTAGCATGTTCAACACTTACCTCGAATCTGCAGGGAAAAAAAACTGCCCCATTAATAAATACTACATTGATAACTAGGGTTGCCACCTGGCCGGTATTTTACCGACAGGCCGGTAAAAAATTGGCACCATGCCATAACCATGTTAAGTCTATGGAGACAGTACCAAAGCCGGTATTTTTTTGAAGAAAAGGTGGCAACCCTATTGATAACATAAATCTTAATGGATGCATGTCAACAAACTACCATTGGCATGGAAGGCGGCTTTTACTGCTAATATACTTAAGTGATAAAGTAGTACGTTAATTTTATACAGTTACTGCATAAAGCAAACATGAAATGTGAATTAGAAAGTTATAGGGCAAATATTGATCCAGTGGACTTACCCACTGTAAACCCACTGTAAAGAATAGACAGGATTCTTAATCAGTGATCTAATAAATCACCAATGCAATCTCCACATTCATACACACACACACACACACACAACATCTGGGGTTTCAAAAGCAAACAATAAAAACAAAGGTACATTATGCTGCATTATAGGTACATTGGCGTTGATTCTATGAAATGAGAAATGTTTTATTATACCCAGGTTTTATATTCAGTTTGCTGACAAAGCTTGGTAAATTATTCAATAATCTATTTACACATTGATGGCTAACCTTGGCATTTCAGATGCTTAGGAACACCATCTCCCATGGTTCTCGGTCAGCCTTAAACATGCCTCCTAACCATCCCATTTTGCGCAGGACAGTCTTGATTTTGGGAGTCTGTCCTGCTGAGCTCTGCGTCTGCGCCTCACTTTTCGGGACAGAGGTAGAGCTTGTGTGATAGCAGGATTCGGGTTACATCCCCAGGTGTGTGAAACACCAGAGAATGCATACTGTGCCATAATGGGGCTCACAATTTGAGGAACAACACTACACTCCCAAGCTCTCTCCTCCCTGCCCCCTGGCTTCCGGCTTTTCCCGGAAGCAGAAGTTGGGAGGCATGCTTAAGGTTGCCAGAGAACCGTGTTATATTTAGTTTCCAAACACCTGCAGTGCCAAGTTTAGCCATCACTGTTGATAAAATGCAGTACATTATGGGCGATATTTACAAAAACAGGCTAGCGCAACTATAAGGGCAAAGTATAGCATCTGAACTGTTTCTACTTCTACATGGATGGTTACTACTTCTGGCTCCATCTAAAGGTTCTAGAATTGCCCCAGGTTTGCTTTCATAAACAGTCCAATATCCTTTCACCTTAGTCCCCGCAGTGCCTAGAACATGAGAGTGTCTTTTTAATATCTTTATTGGATTAGTGAATTGTACCATTAATATGTAAAAAATCTTCTAAAGTGTTAATCTGGATCTATCCGCTAAGATTAATGACCGTATCATTTCTTTGTAGGGTGAATGACAAACTGAGCCCAGATTACCCGGCTTTACTGAGTTTATTACTGAAGCAGTCCCCATCGCTCCAAACACTGAACAGATCCTGTCGTGACTCATGTGGCTTTGTCGTTTAGAGGATATGCAGAATCTTACTCATAACTGCAAATACTCACAACATACCTCCACACGGCTAATTAT
Source organism: Pelodytes ibericus (assembly GCA_036172795.1). Classification (NCBI taxonomy): domain Eukaryota; kingdom Metazoa; phylum Chordata; class Amphibia; order Anura; family Pelodytidae; genus Pelodytes; species Pelodytes ibericus. Next base: position 55,166,364 of record CM069867.1, read on the forward strand.
AGAAGGAAGACTCCTCACTATGCGGTGCCGCCTGCCAAATGGAGAAGCAATCTTGAATAAAGCAGCCCTGCACCTTCTGTGAAATTACTGAAATTATTTATTTTTTTTAAAAACCCCAAACCCTTACAAACTATACAAATGCTTTGTAGCTTAGGAAACGAGGCAGAAGTTGCAGTTTTAAAGATCCCTTGTGTCCGGTCATAAAGGTAGTAATGTCTCTGAATTAATGAATACATATTTGATTGGCCAGGGGGTGCAGAGCTGGTAGCTTTTCAAATAATATTTAGTTGCAAAAATACAGGCGGAGGTTTAATTGCACCTCTTCCAACACATTAAAGAAGGTTTTGATAGCATTAAATTGCTTTGTGTGCCCGCTCCATTGGAGGTAAGAGAAGGTTCTCACCCTACTGAGAGTGTGCCTTGACGTGGTGGGTGAGGTTAAAGGAAGCAAGGGTTAAACAATACATTTCCCGGTAGACTGAAGTAAACCCGACGTGTCTCTTAATAGATACACGCGGGTTTACTTTCTGCTGTGTCTCGCATGCGAAATAAGTACGAAATAGAAACAATTGATTATTTAAAAAGTATTTTTTGGCATAGCTATGATATTTACATAGCAAACAGCCCCATTCAAATACTGCAATATTTTTCTAGCTATTTGCTTCACAGAGTACCATGGCATGGCCTCAGATATGCTATCTCTTTAGCAGTGAAAGGAATATTTCCTTGGCAAATAGACTATCATCGCGTCACACAGTGATGAAAGGTATGTGGGCTGCACAGCAGATAGCAGAGCTGGTCCATGTAGGTGAGGTCAGAACTGCATTACACCGAGGCCTGCCAGTACTATTTATAATAGAAGACTTGCTATTTATATTACTGATCCATAACACTCTCCTCTGCCCTGCTGCCAAGATTTTATATTCCTATTATGCACTATTATCGTAAGAGCAGTAAAATGTTTGTCATTTGCAATTATCTTGAGCCTTATCACAAGCATGCATGAAAAAAAACAAAAAACGTTTAGTAAGTCAATCAGCCAAATCAACTGGATTTCCAGTCAGGTGACTATAGCAAATTATACAGCCTTTAGAAAGTATCGCCTACATTTTACACCATGAATGTATTTTAATGTGTTACATTGCATTGTGTATATTTTCAGTAAGTATTTTGTTTGAATGGAGGTCACAAAAATATTGAAAAGGAGTTTGTTTGTTAATAGCTTGGAAGAAAGAAGAGAGAAAGGGATATGATAGAAACATTTAAATACATAAAGGGAATCAACACAGTAAAGGAGAAGAGTATTTTTAAAGGAAGAAAATACACAACTAGAGGACATAGTCTTATATTAGAGGGGAAAATGTTTAAAATTAAAAATCAGAAAGTATTACTTTACCGAGAGGGTAGTGGATGCATGGAATAGCCTTCCAGCGGAAGTGGTAGAGGTAAACCGCATACACAGTGAATGAATTTAAACATGCATGGGATAGGCATAGGGCTATCCTAGATTTAAGATAAGGCCAGGGACTAATGAAAGTATTCAGAAAATCAGGCAGACTAAACAGGCTGGAATGTTCTTATCTGCCAACACATTTCACATTTTTCCATACTATTGGCTATTAATGATACCACACTACTAATTTTAGTGAATTATCCCATGAACTAAATAAATGTGATCATTAAGAATTAAGTCATATAAACATGACTCCCAAATGTAATGATTTAATGAGGACAGCCACAGTTTGGTACAACTATGCTGCAGTCCTGTCCCCTACTGACCCGATTCTTGAGGACACTGGAAAGCATTGTGTGCATGGGCAGAATTATTAACCACTGCACCTGCATGCATTAGCCTAGGAGGGGCATGTGCACCCATTCAACTCAATGTGCAGCGTTACTGAGCATGTTTTTAGCGCTGTCACACCCCTCCAGATTCAGTGCCCCCAGTCTATTGAACAGACTGATGGGATGTATGGCTCTATGCAGTGGGTTGGTAACACATTGATGCCCGTTTAAACCCCATGGTGGTCCTTATGCTTTCAACTGTGAAATCTCTCCTGGCAGCTGAGAGGTTAACTCCTGCAATGCAGACCATGAAGGACAAGATGAAAGGCAACTTGTTAAAATGTCTATTTTGAAAGCTATGGGACATGTTTTAAATCACAGTATGTCCTCCTAGTGACCTTTGTCTCAATACTAAATTTAGACTGGATTTTTACAGGGCAAGGAATCTCACATGTACCAATCCCGTGGAGAATGTTACCATTAGTTAATTAAATATATGGAAGTGACGTTCCTGTGGACGTCCACAATATAAAATGACATCCGGAGACTTGGCTGTGTTAGATGCATCGCAATGTCTAACATAAGCTGTGTGGCATGACGTACAGACACTGCAGGACTGCAGCAAACACACCCACAATCTTCTAGCAGCAGACAAGGTACTGCTACGTAACAGATTTAATAAACAGTAACAGAAAGTAGATACTGTTTGTAAAGTGCTATGCTACAGAAGTCAACTTTAACCAATGAGTCCCTCATATAGTGTTTCCTTTGCAGCCAAACTTTGAACTGTGGTGAA